>JAEMWC010000406.1:0-135000 GCA_016490735.1 Pachyseris speciosa
CTGTCCATGACCGACTCCAGTCGGTGATCTTAGAAGTTCTGTCTGTCTTCAGATTTGTTCTCAGTCGCACATCATTCTCTTCATCAAGAGCTTTAAAATAAACTCTTCTTTGGGCATTTTTTACTGTGGGAGTAGATAAGAGGTTTTCATAGCTTTTTCCGTTTACGTTGTTGTTCACGAGGAATTCCACTCTCCAAATCCTTTCAAATGGTGTATTTTGCGAGCACTTGCGGTCTGTATCGAAGAGTTTAGAACTTAAGAGCTAATTCGGCTTCTTCGTGGTTTCTTTTCCCAGGAAATGCAAATCGCAGACCGTGTTGCAGAACTCGGCGAGAGGATGTTTTTGTTAGAACGCCGAGCGAACTCATCCCGCTTCCCGGCTAAGACCTGCCGAGATCTTCAACTATGCCTCGGCAACCTGGTGGACGGTAAATACCCACTGATTTGGATAGTCGCTCTTTCACAGCCCCGAACTTTGGAAGTGCCTTGTATTTACAGGGAGCGGGGGGTGGGGGCGCTGGTAGGGCTATAGCCCTACCCCTTTACTTCTTGGCTTGACTGTTTAGGGTTCCAGATGACATGGATAATGTATGAATTTTACCACTTGATCCTGGCCAGATGTTTAAACCCTACCACTTTAAAATGCGCGGTCCCTGATTTAACAATTACATTATAAGCTAACGATTTCTATCGCGTGATACCTGATGAGGCCCCGCGCAGCCCAAATCAGCTATCGCACATAGAACCGAGAGCGAATAATTATAAATCTACAAGTCATTCAAACTTAACAAGTAAATTATCTAAATCCTCCTCTTAGACACTTCGAAAACGCAAAGAAGTGGCCACCATCTTGTTGACAACCGCTACTCACTATCTACAACAGAATACCGGGATAGCGAGTAGCGTAGCCAATAAGAGAGCGGCATTCGTGATACAACGCTTGTAGATTTATACTAAAGTTTAATATATATAGACTCAAGTCAAAGGTTCTCTTTGCACATTTCTTGACAATTTGTGGTCGTTTAGCCATAGATTGCTTTAGTAAGTCTTGCTTCTTTAAAACACTCATAAGATAAACTACGGTTCTTCAATTCAGAGCACCAGGCCATTTATAAAAGCAGAGCTTGCAAATTTTGGTCAGCTTTCATGATATTTGCGAAAAAAACAAAATGACCCAGTCTATCAAATGAGCATGCGCAGTGTGTTATTTTGGCCATGCCTCCTCACCAGTCCACTCTACGTTTCTACAGGTGATTACGTCGTGGATCCCAATGGCGGTTCCCCAAAAGACCAGATCAAGGTTTACTGTAATTTCACCAACCAAGCTACGTGTGTTAAACCTAAAGTGAAAAAGTTTGATATGACTAGTATTTACTTGCAGTTAGAGCGGTTTTCAGCTGAGTGTCGAAAGTAATTCACGTTTGTTAACTTCGCTTTCTAATTGGTTTTCAAAACTCGCGCCACTTTCTCAACCAATGAGAAGCAAAACCGGAACCAATCGTGACTTTCACGCGCGTATTTTCCCGTGCTTGGCGCCGGGTACGTGTAATTGCTTCGTATTCTGATTGGTTCATTGCGCTGTTTGCATCGGTTGTGATTGGTCAGATTAATTACTTTAGTTTTACGACACTCGATAATGAAAAGCGCTGTTAAACAACAAATTAATACGCAGGTCGTCCTCACCTTATTTACTAAAACTAGGGATTGTTTCAAAATACAGTCTCCCTATTCTCTAAATCTCTTGTTTTTAAAGCCAAACATAACTAAGCCCTCGTGGACTGCATCATGATGAAGGTTTTATGGTATTTCAGGCCTGAAGCCAATCTCGTACCTAGAGCACTCGGGCTGTTTGGTCAGCGGGTGGACGCCCGAAGAGACTCTGGGATAATAGACCCGCATTTTCCCAGAAAATCTGGGGTAAAACAATGGAAGCCCTTACGGTCCAGCCGATCAAAACATTTGATTTTTTTTCCATCCCAGAGTCTCTCCTGGCGACTAACCGCTGGCCAAAGAGCCTGAGGACTCTGGGTACGATTGGCCTTAAGCCCGAGTCACATTGGCGCTTTTTGCCGCAACCCATTCAGAATCTTCCAAGGGATCCGTAAAGACGTAACTATCACTTTTTTTACTTTTAGCTCGATAAGAATACATGGCAGACGCAAGTGGATCCCCGTTTGAAGGTGGCCTGGTTTGCTGAGGACTTAAACAATGACAACAAGGTTTGTAATGTTGCCGTTGAGGCGAAGGCGTTAGTGAAATCATATTACACGGAATGTGGCTCAAGAAATGAGAAAGAAAAAGGATTATTTACAGATTACAGTTTTGAACGCCACTAAGGAAAAGCCTTGTCTTCAAATTCCTTAACATTCGCGAATGAATGAACTTTCACCGCATTTTGAGTCGAAGCAAAGCTAATACAAGAACACGTTGTACTTACATACGGTTACCTCCATGAAAAGTCGGAAATTTCGCAAGTAATAACATGGAGAGCAAAATCACTGAATGCTGATTGGTCGATGAAGAGGACGTTTTTTTTTCTTTTTTCTTTTTGAAGAGGGCAAACTTACTTGCTCCCGATTGGTCGAGCGCCAAAAATACTCGCTCCTGGTTGTCTGAACGTACCGCTTTCGCATTGGTTTCTTCATTTTGAGGAAAATCACTTAGTCTTCTTCCAATATTGTCTTATAATCGCTCTTACTTTTGTTCAGGAATGAAACTCGTATTTTTTATCTCGACTGGATGTAAATAGAAATTGCCTATACTCGCTTTGGACGAAAAGAAGTAGTTGAATTGTTTGTTTTGCTTGCGAACGAACGAGTGTCTTTACTCCGCTTGGCTGACTGTTTTTCGACGTGCCTCAACATTTTGCCCTTATGTTGTTAAAAAGTAATCGCATTGAGTCCTCGTAAAATTAAGGATTAATATCACTTGTGTTTTCAGAAGTTATTGAAATTGCGCTCGTCGCTTCGCGACTCGGGTAATTTCATCGACTTCTGAAAACATGCGTGATATGAATCTTTAATTTTACTCGGCCCCATGCGATTACCAATTCTAACAATTGTCAAAAGAGCATATTACAAGTAACCCAACTTTTTGGAGAAGTGCGGCATTTGTAACTCGTGTATTCTCCCCTTTGTAGATTGAATACGAGATTGACGACATCCAACTGTCCTATCTACAACTGCTTAGTAACCACGCGCAGCAAGTGTTCACGTTCAGATGTAAAAACTCAGTGGCCTGGTACGACCAGAGCGCGCGCAGCTTCAAAAAAGCTGTGAAGTTTGAAGGCGCCAGCGGACACGAGTTTAGCACCAAATCTAAATCAAAGAAGGCCATGATCAAGGTTCCACACGACGGTTGCCAGGTAACATTTATTACTCAGTTAACCTCATAATAGTGGGGATCATTACAGCGCCACCGCTATAACGCCCTCACATATTTCATTGTGGATATAAACGTTTCCAACCAATACTTTGTGCTACCTTATCTTCAGTGGTTTTGCCGGAATTTTGATTTTGGGTGTGAAAATATCAACTGTTAGATCGATTCCCTTTTCTGATCGCCCCCTTTTAATTTCCCTCGTGCAATGCACCTAAACGGTAACTCGGCTTCTTAAGGTGTTTTTACTTACGTAATGTTTTATAGGAGTATTTCATCAAGTTTAAAACACGAGGCGCAGTCGAGTGTTTTAGGACTTGGCAAAACACGAATTTCGAACTTATTGAACGGCTTCAAAAGTTTTCCTGTACATCTATCCATTCTTACACTAATATCGTAGATTTTGAGCTATTTTGGGCTAGAAAATCGAACGTAAATTTTAGCCGTGTCTATATACTTTTATATTTCCTTCATGAATTATTAATATTTTTTTGAAAACATGATTTTATTTTTGTAGGTTAAGGATGGAACGCCGCACGACACTGAATTTGTGATCAGCACTTCTCAAGCCTCCAGGCTTCCTATAGTAGACTTTGCCGCTTATGACCTAGCGGGAGAACTAGAAGTTGAAATTGGCGAAGTGTGTTTCTGGTGAACTATGTAAAATACCCAGGGATTTCTACCCCTTGCCGTCCTATTTTATTAATTCTTTTTTCAGTAGACGTTGTTGGACGCCAGTTTACTGTTATAAAGTTAAGTTTTGCTCGATGGAAGTTTTTCTTATTAATAAATGTTGTAGAGTGGTTCGTTTGCATTTGTAAGAGATGTGATGTCATTTCAGTGCCATAAGGGTAGGCTCATTACCAAATAAAAGAGTTATTTTGCTATCGCAAGCGATGTGTAATCCGTGGATGAATTAAATCTGTGAGGTTTTTAAATAGATATTGCATGATGTAATTCCTATTAGTGGGCGATTGTTTTCAGAGGCGAATCTCATGCCCATTCTAACAAGAATGTTTAAAATTTCGTTATGCAGGGATAACAAAGATGTGCACGCAGTCAAACAGCCTCAACTGCGTGGTATTCTATTTTCTTATCGAGTTGGCATAAAAGAGCACTTGTATCAATACAAACCATAAAATACTCCATTGAACACTTGAAAACAGCGATTTACTCTATTTAGCCGTTAGACTGCCAGTAGTCTCTCTTTCTTTCTTTCGTCGATCTTGTGAGCTGAAGCGCGAACGAGCGGAAGTCAGCGCTGACTTTCGCTCGCCCAAATTAAGATCGACGAAGGAAAAAACGAGGGACTGCTCGCGGTCTATTTAGTCGTAAGAATACAGTTTATTCCCAACCCCTCCGCTGCTCCCAGTGGTATCTTTTCAGGCCACACTTGATATCGAAGAAGCGATCGAACAATCCTGTTTTCAAATGACAAACGGCTTGAAAATGTTGATCCTCCCGATAAAACAAACGCAACTTCACAACTGTGTTACTCAGTGACTCAGACGAGTCAGTGATCAAACAATACAAGGATTGAAGCTGGGTAAAAAAGTGGGTCACCGCGTCGTTGTCAAATCTTTCTCTGGCGCTACTACAAGTTACATGAAGCACTATTTAAAACCGACACTCGAAAAAAATCTTGAGCATATCCTTCTTCACGTGGAAACAAACGGTCTTCGAGAATCGTTGCTTCGGGGCGACTGTTTCGTACGTCAATAGTATACAGTGAAAAGAATGCGGTTGGCGAAGAAACTCTTGCGAGAGGATAAGGGAGTGGGCACTCGGCAGTGTACAATAAAAAAGATCCGTATCGCTAGCTAGAGAAAAGTGGCTCATTTTCATTGTGGGTCCAGGCCGAGAAGTCTTCATCCCTTCACCGTTGTCTTCCCGCCTTCATGGAGTGCAAACAGAGCACCAGGAGAGAGTTCGTTCCAGCTCCCTCCTGACGAAGGTATTCAAAGTAAGATAAATCTAGAGTTGGTTACGACCTCAACGGGAATACTTCTTAAACGGCTGAGGTAAATCTAAAGTAATTGTCCCTGGAACTGGTTAGTTCGATCTCCCTTTAACCCTCTTAAGCAAAGCGAGACTACCTGCACTCCATGAGAGTCAAATTTCTTTACATTTTTGCTGGCGATAAGCTAAAAACCAGATTAGAAACCCAGATTGTCGTGCGACATGCAGTACACTGTAAAATGTTTATCAGCGTAAAACTATTAATGTCCTGTTTATTGCACGACAGGTCTTTTTTGTGTCGGCGTTAGCTTTTTAAACGCCCAACCTCGTTCCCAGGGTCTCTCCTCTTCCCGCCCCCTGGAGCGAGAGAGAGAAGAGACCCTTTTTGGGTCTGGTCACGTGTGTCTGAGACAATGGAAGACGTCAGGGAGGGGTCCTTATATTTCAATACTTTGTTGTGTTTGTTTTGTTACAATCCAAGCGAGGCATTCGTGTTCTCTACTCGCTGACACTTTGATGCAGTCAAAACAAACTTTCTGCCGGTCGACTGGGTTCTGGGAAAGTCATCGGTCTCACTGAAAACAACTCTCATCCGTTGGAACTTAAAAGTTGATTTCTCTGATATTCAAAGCTTTCGATCACCATCACTCAGGTTTAGTATCGACAGGCGAGCATGGAGTGATGCGAAACGCAACCACAATTTAGTGTTTTATTTGATAAGAAGTGTTCCCGACCCGATTGAGATGTTAAGCTCCAACCTCGTTCCCAGGGTCTCTCCTCTTCGAGGTGGCGAGAAGAGGAGAGACCCTGGGAACGAGGGTAAAGCATATCTTTTTCAACTGGTTTAGGCCTCCCTCGCAACTTTCTATGGATGAATGCTTTCTTTTTTGATAAAATACTCGCTAATGAGTGAAGAGAAACGGTCGATTCCAGCAGCTGATATATGCTATTATATCTTATTTCGGTTTGCTCGTGAAATTATAAATTTCAGCGCGCACTGATACTGATAAAATTCCCGTGGGAGTAACAACGTCGCTTCCGATTGGTTTATAAACAATGGACTTGAATTGGTATTAACATACGCGATACCGTGATAATAACAATAATAATAATAATAATAATAATAATAATAATAACAATAATAATTATAGTAATAATAATAATAATAATATAATAATAATAATAATAATATATTTATATAGCGCTTATTCCAAAAAGCCCACAAGCGCTTCACAGTAATTGTTAAAACTCAAAACTAACTGTAAAAAATACAATTAAAAATCTACGGAATTGCAGAGTAAAAAATCAAAATTAACTATAAATTAAATACTTTTCACTGCATAGTCGGACTGGGTTTACCTCGGTGTAAAAGCTTGGCGAGGTTTTCTTAGCTTATGCGGTATTGTTTTGTTGTATGCTATTGTTTAGAGTTTTTGTTGTCTTTGTTTTATGTTATTCTTGACTTTCACAGGTTTTTACACCGAGATAGAGCCGTCGCACTCACACAATACGCTAAACAGTGCTTGTGGTGTGCTCTCATCGATCGTCTTATGTTAAATAGAATATATTGCACCATAGAGAAACGTTCACTGGTTTGTCCAAGAGCTCAATATCCTTTGGTTTCATTTCGGATTGTCACACTTCTCAAGTCAGTATTTCTTTAACCAGAAAAAGTAAAAAAAAAATAAAAATAAAAATAAAAAAATAACTCATGGTAATCAATTCTCGCCAGGAGAGCACAGTTAGTAAACGAACCGTATTCTCGAGAACACTCAGTTGCATGGCCCTTATTAATCACTCTTCCGCAGTTTATTGCATCGTCATTACCAACAAATCAGTGAATGACGCACGATGTCCCAATTAAATTCATCAATCAAGTACACTAGAAGCAGTGTTGCCACCATGCACTCAGTGGTAATTACGTTATGGATGCCGAGAATGATTGAACAAAAGTGGCAAAAATCTAGAGCGATTATGTCGACAATTGTTTGTGAACGAATGGATACAGCCCTCCTCTGAGCTAAAGCACTCTTCCTTTGGAAGTCGAACATTGTACATAATGGCCCCAGCTCTCTCCTCTCGAGATAATAGCGAGCTTTAGCAACGACGACGGCAACGGCAACGAGAACGCGACAAAACAATGGGCTTAATGAGCAAAAACAATGGCTCAGCACGTGCGTTTTACATTTTGGTACATTTCTTGCAAAACAACAACGTGAAATGACCAAATTTTAGGTTTTCTCGAGAACGGGAGCGTGTGACTGTAAAGTTTTCTTTCTTTTTCCTTACTTTAATGGCGTTCATAACAATTTACTCCCTGAATAGTTCGCCAGTCCTTTCCAAGTTAAACAAATTGGAATAATAGCGAAAGCGTTACAAAAACGAGAAGTTCTATTTTGAAGTGACGTTTTCGTTGCCGTCGCCGTCGTCGTTGCTAAAGCTCCCTAATAAGCCCTTCCAACGGACGAATCAATACGAATGCGAACGGAGACGGGAGGTTGAAACTAATGACCGGACTGAAGAACGGAAAACTGCATTTTAAGTAATTCTCTTGTTTTAATGGCGATGAAATCAAACTGTGTTTATCTGTAAACAATTCCTTAACAATCCCCTGCGTTTGGAGTTTCACTAAAAGCATTTCATTTTCTAACACTGGGAAAAGTACTCTAAAATAGAATATTTTATTTTTAATCTTTGAAAAAGACCCCCTGGCGACTTAATTGAGCTTTGACTGTGCTTGTATCATGCCTTCACTCTTGACTAGAGCTCCCTTTGACCAATTGGATGTACCAGGTTACGTAACTTACACATGATTAATGACATCTTCCCAGTTCGTACCACATGCTGGCCCAGTAATATCGATATTGAGCAACCAGGCTGTGAATTAAGTTCTGAAAAACCCTTGAACACGAACTAGCCAATGACTTATCGCTTTTGCAGCTGAGATATGTGGCTAAGGCACTGTGGCACGTTTACATTCATATTCCCAGTTACAATAAGGGCAGAATTAAGAACCTGTTACAAATGCCATGTCAGTTGGGGGTCCATACAATCTAGTGGAAGTACTTGAGTCAAGTACAGTAAACATAAGCTCGCACAGCCGGCACTGGCTCGTATCAAAAGGCAATTATAAATGATTAATGCGTGAATTCATTTCTCTTGTTGCTCTTGGGTCCAACGCCGGTCCAACGAGATATAGAATTTGATCTCTTTGCAATCCACAGTTCAAGCTGAAGGCCACTGAAGAAATTTTCCGAATAAACATAGGACTAATGATACAAGCACTTTTAACGAAGGCGAAACAGAAGCATATATGTCAGCCCCAGGCTGTTCAGTTCCACACCCATCGCCACTCCTTTCCATTTCACGCCACAGTAGCACCGTTACTTGCCTCCCCACGAAGCCGTACATTTGTTTATCAAAAGAACGACTGTATTGAGGAATTGTCTAAAAATATCAAGAATAGCGGGCTATGACTGAAGAACTTAAAATGTTTGTAACACTGCCCGTTAACCTTCCTCAGGTTCTCATAATTGCGACCCCTTGGTTTTACAGAACTTTCTAGGGAAAACAGGGCCTCAATATTAAAAAAAGCGAAACAACCAACACTTAAGAATTGAGTAGCAAACAGATATATTTGGTCTTCTTATTCGACAGGAAAATGTAGGCTTGCATTGTACACAAACAGCAACCGACTCACTACACGACAGAGGGCATTACTTCGTCCTCATCTATTTGAGCTGCACAAAATTTTGGATTTGAAGCAACGCAGCTGCTTCACATTGACTATGTTTGATATAAGACATCTCTTCGCCTACTTGATTTTTGAGGACTTTAAGTACATCTTCACTTTGTACTAAGGTAAGTGCGGTTCATGTGCTTGTATTAGTGTTTGTAGCTCAGTTTTAGATCAGTCTTCGGTGTAAACAAACGTTAAATCAATTCCCTTCCCAACCTTAATGTCACAACAATCGCAACTCTCCCCATTTCATTCCAAACAACTGTTAAGCTGCTGTCCTGACAGCACTATAAAGGACACTGCTCCATTATATTGGTCAATGTCGTTATCAACATAACTGTGCCGTTGTGGTATTCCTGATAAGACTTCTTAACGATGATAAAACCGTAAACTGACTCCGAATATTTGCTCAGTAACAACAGTCGAGCACGGAAGAAGATAGTTCAGTATTGTTACTTACTGACAAATTAGAAATTAATTACTTCTGACTCCAGCTATACCTTAGGTTTTCCTTCACAGACTATGCATTGTACTTCCAGTTCTACGAGGTTGTAAATTAAGGATTAATCGAATCGAGTGAATAACCTTGAGTGGGCGTTTGACACATGCTTGACACCAAGGCCAAGTACCTGGTCAATAAATTTTTAAAACAATATTTTGTTACGACTCAATCCATAGGCTCTCGTACTCTGTGACGCTAATGGGATTTGGATGGAAAAGCATTCGCCAACGATATTAAACACACATAAATTTGGTACGTGATAAGTCGTGGGTGAGTTTTGGGACCACGTCTGGCATGCCTGATGGTAGTTATGTTCGGTGCACATGTAACATGACATGTCTACTTTCACGTATCTGTGCAGCTACGATGCAATTACAAATCGTTCCAATTCTAACTTTAAATAAAGGAATTCTTAGTGATAAAAGTTCGTGCCCATGTCTAGACGAAATATGAATTCCTCGGAGGCTTACAGCATCCTTAGAAAGATAAAATAGAATAATTAAAAGCAGTGTAGCGGTCAGTCTGTGTATTCTCCGAGATATCAAAACAAGAAACAAACATTGTACACATCGGACTTGTCGAATTCTCGCGCAAAAAAATTGCTCGGTCCCCTCGAAGGAAGAAGTGTTCGCTACTAGTCTAAATATTCTGCCATTATTCGTAAATATTCTGCCATTATTCGTAAATATTCTGCCATTATAACTCGTCAACCCAAAGAGACCTCAGCTGGCAAATTATTGTGTGATATCACGCTATATCAATGATTGACGCACTTCATTCACTGAGTTGTTAATCTTTAAATCTGCACGCCTGAATGGCTTAACTCGAATCCCTTTAAATCCTCGATCCTACTAGGATTGTATAAAGCCAAACCAATGTATATACGCACGCTTAAAAATTGCGGTTTCCCGATATCCGTAAAATTATTAGTAAGCTCTGTTTGTCGTGCCAAAGTGACAAAATTATTACCGTGACAGCATAATCGAAACCAGTAAGCAATGGGCAGAACTATTCTGCTCGCCATGTACCTGCATGAGACCTGGTTTACTCAAGGAATGAACTTGTGCTTATGGAGGCATGCCTGTCAAGTACTCGAGAGTACAATCAATTAAAAAACTCACACGAATGGAATTCCCTACTATTACTCTTGGCACGAAAACCTGATTTCCTGAGTAATCTATGTTTCTCACGATTCTTATTCTCTTTCGCCCATGTTCTGTCCTTGAGTGGAGGATTGCCAGTAATAGCCTTAAAAATTGTGTACTAATTGATTTATCTACCAGGCGTTAATTGAACGATAAAAATATTTATTTTGTAACCTACAGGTTGAAGGCATGTCGCCGAGGACATTTTCGCGCTTGTAAAAGTTCTCTAATCGTAATGGTTTCACTGCATTTTCTTCTTAAGCGTAACTCAACTGGAAACGAATTCTCGTGTGACCAGTGATATTGTTCGGGAAAATTGTTAAGTAAAGTTTCCAGAGTGCTTTCGAGTATCATCGCTCGCAATGGCTTGAACGATAGATGTCAATGCAATGACATTTGAATTTTTGAAATAGTTGGATGGCTCTTTATCAGCAACATTTCACCTTTCCACTGCTTGTATAGGTTCTCTGTACTGCTGCTAAAAGAAAAGTGAGAAAAATGAAGCCTCTAATACAATGAAGCATGATTGCTAGGGTTTAGCCTGCCTGCCAGTCAAACTTGAACAACAGTTTAATTAGAAGAGTCAATAAAAGAAGAACAGTTGAGGCGTATCTTCTCCTCCTTGTTAATTACTCTTCCACGCCCCTCGAGCCCATTACACACTAGCTTTTGAAAAATGCCTGTTCACCATTGGCCGCTGTGTGACAACTTTATTGGGCATCCGTGTTACGACACGTGTTAAATGACATTAATATGAACTGGCAGAAGCAGAGTTAAGTCGTTGACGATCTACTAGCTTACCTCGTGTGCATCATAAGGGAGCGTGCGTGAAGAAAGCGCTATGAAAAACTTCTCGCTGCTCGTGTTTTTTTTCCTGCTGTCTGTTGAAGTGGTGGATAGCGTTGTGTACAGCTGGATACTCAGCGTGAATCCTGTTGATACGGAAGACGGTAAGGACACCA
The DNA here is from genome assembly GCA_016490735.1 of Pachyseris speciosa. NCBI lineage: Eukaryota > Metazoa > Cnidaria > Anthozoa > Scleractinia > Pachyseridae > Pachyseris > Pachyseris speciosa. The sequence continues at coordinate 11,686 of JAEMWC010000406.1, forward strand.
CGAAAAACAACAAGACTAAAGGAAATTCAACTATGCAAGTAAGTACGATATAAGTATCTGTAAATCGGTTAGTATCCGTTTGACTGTGCATTGGCGTAATCTAGATAGCCGCGATCAGATCAGCGCGACATAAATGCTGGGTTGAACAGCTGTGAAAAAATATTATTGCTTTGTATCTACAGCAATGCAGAAAAGACAGACACTGCGGGCAGGGATTTTACTGTCACAAACACAACGGATTATGTCATACTTGCCAGAGTGAAGAGTTTATGAGGTGTCGTCGGAACAACATGTGCTGTGGGAGAATGGAGTGTGTATTTGGACGCTGTCGGAAAGCTCTGCCTCGGGGAACTAAGGACGCGAGGTGCAGAAAGGACCGCAAATGTGACACGGGATTGTGCTGCGCAAAAGTTCACGGGCAACCGATATGCAAACAGCTGCTTCAAGAGGGCGAAGATTGTTCTGTGCCGGAAGGAGGCCTGGGATATTCATTGAATCAGAAGTGCCCGTGCGCGCCAGGTTTAAGTTGCAAGAAAGTGAAGCACCGCCACAAAAAGAGGTAAGAAGATACTAGATGTTTTTGACTACGTGACATTCACTGTCAATTCCCTGACATTGTTATCGAAGTTCTACACAGTAAGCTGTACAAGAATTTCGCTAAACTGATAAAACCACACTTCCATTATCCCTTTGTTGCTACTCTTTGTGCTTAAAGGTGTTTTGGTCAAATTTCATTTCCGCTCCTGATTTTTCGTCACTGACCGCAAAAGTTATTTAACTTAAGTCGCATGAGTATGTTGTGAAATCATTTTAATATGCTTGTCTGTTGTGTATTTGCAGACTGGTTACCCGGCCGGACAGAAAAAGGAGAGTTTGCCAAAGACTTTAGCCAGACGAGGGCATAGAGATTTGAGGAGGACGGTTACCGATGAAATTTACCGAGAGTTCCTTGAGTCAAAGAATTGGGAACGAAAATCGAACTTGTGCGACAGCAATGCACACTAAAAGCATTCGCACTGCAATATAGACTGATTGAAGTGTTAGATAAACATAATTATGTATATAACAAAGTCCACACTCCAAGAGAAAGTAGATTTAAATGATAGTATAAATTATCCGACATTTTGTTAGTGGTTTCATGTCTAATCAGTGTGAGTTGCACTTGCAAAGGACGATGAAGCGGAGAAAATAGTTATATTTTAGTGGCATGGAAGGCCATCAATATGCTAAGTCAGTGTAAACATTGTTGAAACTTTTGTTAACTAGTACAATGGCCTTGAGGTGTCAAACCCAGGGCATTTATGATTTAATGGCCATGAAGCGTTAAGTGAGCTTATCAAAATTTTTTCTCAGGAATAAAGAAAAGATTGAAAGTTTTAGAGATTTGTTGTTTTGTCATGCAAGAAAGCTGCTACGCTTCAGCAGCTCTAAAGCATAACTGCGTGTAACTTCTTACTGCTTTTAAAAGCCAAGGAGATCGAACAGTTTTGCATTTCATGACAGTTTACTCAATAAATCTTTCGGTCAATACAACGATTTTACGCTATGACGCAATTATCTGGAGTCATCAGACATGCAGGGAAAATTTCAAAACAACTGTTTTTGTTTTGTGTTGAAATGCTTTTCGTTCCAAGGCAAACGGCGTTTTAGAGAGTGATTACTAAACCGGTGATTAGTCCCTCCCCACAATCACTTGGTTCTCTGTAATGACTAATTAGGTTATTCATCGCACACAAAGGAAAATTCCTTGACAGCAGATATGGCTGTGTGAGTTGAACGGCTAATGCGTCCATTATAGAGCCAGTGACAATAGGAGGCTAAAGAAAGCAGCAAACCTAGACAATGATCGTGACTCCAAGAATATAAAAGCCTGGATCGCCTCTTGGCGCGTAACCGGAATTAGCATAAATCATTTGGACTGACGCAAAGCCACGTAACACATAGACAGCTCTCAAGTGTGATAATAATATTACCCCTGTCTGATTTTAAAATGCCAAAATTTCGTCTAAATTGTATTGTTTCCCTTTATTCAGAAAATCTATCACTCAACACGCTTTCAGTAAACGGAAAAATCTTGCATGAATTTTCTCACCGAAAAGTATATGATTGAAACGCTTTTAGAAACGTTGAAAGCATGTAAGTGAATCTTGTTTTCGCTAATCAAGTAAATACTTCCGAACCGTGTTTGGATTTAACCTACTTGGGCAGTTTAATGCTGTTATTTCATTAGATTGTTTTCAAGTTTCAAAAAACTGACAGCTGAATAGCGGACAATTGTTTCTCCAGGAGTAAAACGCCAGTGTACGTGCTGTTTTCAAGAAAACAATTTGATTCTTTAAGTGGTCTATTTACGAAAGTTCATTTCGTGCTCGTTGATAAGAAAAACAATCCTTTCTCGTGTCATGACCGAGTCACGTTTGCAGAGTTAAATTTACCAGGTCAGTTATAATCTCAAATTCTAATGCCATCGGGAAAACAAACACCATTGTTTGCTTAGCCAGATTTTTTTTAGTACAGTTACGGGACCAATTAAAAACTAATTAAAGTGCTTCCGAATGGAAAAGTACCAGAAACGCACACAGCAAACAAGACACTATTATATTATGAAAGGTGTTCGTCATCGTGGTTTCAAATGATAGCTGAGTTAGGCTTTTGTACATTATGCTAGCATTTTTTCGAGCATTTTAGTGAGGCAAAAGCATTAAGCATTATTCGAGCATTTTAGTGGCATTTTCCCGGAAAATCATTTTTATTTTCACTTTCAGAGAGAATAAAAATAATTTTTGCGAGAAAATGAAGACTTAAACTCGAAATTCAAACAAATAATTCAAATGCCACCCTAATACAGCCGAATGGAAACTGAGGACAACTAATCAGCAGTGAGTCAAAGGCGGACATGTAAACTACTAACTTATATACGATGCTGTTATGCCACTTATACGTTGAGGTTTGCGTTAGCACCCCGTTAAAATGTTATAATTAATAAAATTAAAATTAAAAGCGTCTGTATAATGAGCATTAACCGAGCATTTTAGTGACCTTTTTCGGGGAGACCGAGCATTTTAGTGGGAAAAATGTAATAGTAATAGTAATAGTAATAGTAATAGTAATAGTAATAGTAATAGTAATAGTAATAGTAATAGTAATAGTAATAGTAATAGGGAGCAGAGTTGGTGCAGTGGTGAGAGCGCTCGCCTTCCACCAATGTGTCCCGGGTTCGATTCCCGGACTCGGCGTCATAAGTGGACTGAGTTTGTTGGTTCTCTTCTCTGCTCCGAGAGGTTTTTCTCCGGGTACTCCGGTTTTCCCCTCTCCCCAAAAACCAACATTTGATTTCATTTGATTTATTTAGAGTTGATTTGATTTAGTCTCCCAATTAGTAGAGCATCTGTGCTCGGCTAAATACATTTGAGACTTAAATAAAGTGATTATTATTATTATTATTATTATTATTATTATTATTATTATTATTATTATTATTATTATTATTATTATAGTACCTATTCACAAAAAGGATGATCGATCCAAAGTCGAAAATTACCGAGGTATCACTTTGCTTTCTGCGTTAGGCAAGCTCTTTACATCAATACTCAACAATCGACTGTACGACTTCATGGTTCAAAAAGGAATTTTGAAAGCTGAACAAGGTGGTTTCAGAAAAATGCACGGCACAGTTGATAGCATCTTCACATTAAAAATGCTTATTGACAAGTACGTGAAATCTAAACCACAGAAGCACCGAAATTTACTCTTTTCATGCTTCGTCGACTTTAGAAAAGCCTTTGACTGTATACCCCGACAAAAACTATTCGACAAACTGAGAAAAGTAGGCATTCAAGGACGTTTCCTAGACGTTTTAATATCCATGTACTCAAATGATAAATCGGCAATTAAAATTGATAACAATTTAACCGAATCATTTCCCTGTTTTGCCGGGGTAAAGCAAGGTTGCATGTTGTCACCTACTCTTTTTAATTTCTGTCTGAGTGATCTACCAAAATTCCTAAATACGGCGAGTCCAACCGACATTGTGCTAGGTGATAAGTCTATCAATTGTCTCTTATATGCGGACGATCTAGTGATCTTCTCTAGATCAGCAAAAAGCCTTCAAATAACCCTTAATAAGCTGGAATCTTTTTGCAAAAATGCCGATTTAAGTGTAAATTTAGACAAGACGAAAATTATGATTTTTAATTAATAACTGTGGTAAGTCTTTAAACAATTACTTGTTCAGATACGGGGCTGATGAACTGGAAAATGTCAAATCCTATAAATATTTTGGACTCATGATCATAATGAGTCCTTTTGGAAACTTTAATCTCGCTAGGCAAGAGTTGAAGAAAGTTGCACTTAAAGCACTCTATAAATTACGAAAAGAGATGGGAGACCACTTCAGAGAAAATATAAAATTAACGATGAAGTTATTTGATGCACTGATATCTCCCATACTCTTTTATGCGAGTTAAGTGTGGGGGATTGATTGCAATGGGAAATTAGAAAAGGATCCAGCAGAATTAGTTCAAAATAAATTCCTAAAGTGGTTGCTGGGAGTTAATAAATACTGCAATAACAATGCGTGCAGGGCTGAGACAGGAAGGTTCCCAATGATAATTGAAGCCCAATGTAGGAACTTTAAGTTCTGGTTAACCTTAACCAAAAATGAAAATAAATTATCCCAAATAGCATACAATGATATTAAATGGAACGAAAATAAGGCTTTCTGGAGCAAAAAAAATCAAAAACTTGTTGGAACAGATAGGATTAGGAGAACTCTGGATGAAAGCACACTATGCAGGCATAGGAACTGTAAACATGATCAGGCAACGACTTAAGGATACTGAACTACAAAGATGGCTAAGTGAATTAAATAACGACATCAGAAGAGATGCTAATCAAAGCAACAAAATGAGAACCTACCGGTTATTCAAAACGATAGACAATTACAAATGTGAAGACTATCTACATCAGGTTACCAATATACGACACAGAATAGCCCTAACAAAACTGCGACTTAGCAACCACAAATTAGCCATAGAGACAGGACGTTATTCGAGACCATTCAAGAAACCTGCAGAAAGAATTTGCCCAATTTGTAAAATAGAAATGGAGGACAAATACCATTTTCTAAATATATGCCCTGCTTACCAGGAAAAAAGACGTTCGTTACTTAATTATTTGGAAAAAGAATGTGGAATAAAAATAAGCAGAATGTCACCTAATAAAATATTCATGTTTCTAATAAACCCCCCTAGCGGAAATGCTAAAATACAAAAGCTAATAACAAAACATATATTCGAATGCTTTGAAAAAAGGATAGAGGAAGATGGCAAAAAGTAAATACTCTAGGACTTATTCAATTAACAACTTAATTAATAATTAATTAAGTAACAATTTTTGTTGTTTGTAACTTTTAGTTATTTGGAACTCGTAGTCGATGTACTATATATTGTATAAGACTCCAAATAAAAACATGTCTGTCTGTCTGTCTGTCTGTCTGTCTGTCTGTCTGTCTGTCTGTATCATCATCATTCCGGTATGCATCAGGAAGCCAAAGTACAGGATGGGCAGAACCACTGCCCAACCAAGTCCTCTTCTTGAAGGCCTCTTAGTTCCTAGGAGGTATATTTTATGTTTCGGACCCTAAAGAATGAGGAAATATAGAACTTTAGAAACCACTTGTTAACCTAACAGTTTTTCAAAGTTCATTGAATAGGGAGCGAGTAACTGACAATATTAACAAAATGAACTAGACAGCCGTGGCACAGCACCTTTAGTAGAGGAGCGTGTATCTAAACTTACCTTTCAAGGCCAGATATCGAAACTATAGATCGTTTTCAGTTACACAAGTCAAAAAATAAAATCATTAACCATTCAATAGATAAAGTCAAGAAATTGTGATATTATAGAAGAGTAATAAATAAACAACAGGGCCGTGCGATATCCCGTACTCGAGTTATTCGGCAAAATGTACCGCTCAAAATTATAGTGTTTTGTATTGAAACGCCATCTTGGTGTACCTCTGAGGAACACCAAGATGGCGGCTGGAAACGAGTTAAAACATATGTTTTTTACTTTAGCTATCTCGAGGCTTTGTCTCTCTGTTGAGCTTTCAAACATTCACATTTTTTTCTTACCGTGTTGGCTTTTCAAACCTCAAAAACACACGGCGAATCGATGTTTTCATGTAAGTGAAATGCTTGTGAGCAGATATCTTTATGTTACGCACTATGAAAAATGCTAAAAAAAAAAAACTCGAAACAAAGCAAGCTACCGAGCTGAAAATATGCAAGCAGATACATCTCTGAAGTGTCTTTTACGCGATGAAGATAAAAATGCAAAAGTCTGTTTACTTTTGAATTTTAGTTTTTTTATGACGTCACGTGAAAACCAACTATAAAACTGCAAAGCACGGCCGAGCAATCCATCAAAATACCAGAGAACACGTGGAGAAATTACCATGAGGAAACTAGGCACGAGTCAAATCCCCACCTCGCTCCCAAGTTCCTCGCTCCCCGACTTCGATGAATATGCAAAGCAAATCCTGAGAAACCCCCCACCCCCACAGGCGAACCATGCCTTCAAATACCATAAAAATCCCCCACATTACCCCACCTTGCCCGGTGTGTGTGTGTGTGTGTGTGTGGGGGGGGGGGGGGGGGGGGGAAAGGGTTTCAATTGATAAGTGCATTACTTAGCCAGGTTTTCAAACACACTGTGTTGACTGTGGTGGTCTCTGCAAGTTTAATAGTTTTTTTAGGCACTTATTCACAGAAAAAAAAAAATGGATGATTTTGCATCGTCAAGAAAGTTATCATCAACGGCGGTCTTATGACGTAAAAATCAAAACATCACGGGCTTGATGGTATCTCTGCTTCCTCATTTTCGCGGAACTAGTTTTTCATAGCCTCTCCTTCTTTTTCTTGTACAGTTCATTACATTTTACATAACGAGGTAATTGAGAGAGACCCGGGGCGAGACCCGGTCGAATTCAATTTGAACGCCTGCCTGAAAATTTCCATGGTCATAAGAAGTTCTTTCTTTGCATGCTATCGTTTCGGGTGACCCGATTTCTTGTAAGAACTTCACCTGGACTCGGTCCTTTTGTACGCAGCTGTTCTCCTTTCGTTGTCAAGGGTTTTCTTGGGAGAAAATATTTAATCATGTCATCAGAAAATGGAAGCGGAGGGGCGCCGGCCGATGAAAAAGCAATGCCATTGGGGTAAGAAATCAACTCGTGTTCCAGAAATGAACAGTTCCGGGTAGTAATTGTACATTATTATGGTTTCAGTCCGGATGGAAAGCCACTGTCTAAGAACGCTCTGAAAAAACTGGAGAAGGAGAAAGAAAAGGGGAAAAAGAAGGCCGAAAGAGAAGCTAAACAGGTCTGGAGCATTTTCGAATTTCCAATGAGAAATGAGTTGATTTTAATGTGAGCACGCAATCGTAATTTCTCCGGGAACAAGATACCACGGGCATTGTGATTGGTGAAGAACCGTTTAAAATCCACGGAAGTAACGCTTGGGTCATTTCTTTCATTGATAACAAAATACAACTTATATGTTCATAACCAGTTTCAATCATACGCACATCATAATATTTGGAGAGTGAAATCTAAACCAGCTGAGTCAAACCAAACTTGAATTTTTCCAATCCGCCCATTTTTTTTGCAGGGTGGGGTAAATGTAAATGTAACAGAATATTTGCACTGTAGGGGAAAAGTAAAGTGTCCTACATTCACGTTAACAAATGTGTCAATTCATTTTAGGATGACCTACTTAAAAGGCTTCATAAGGTAGATGCATAAACAGAAAGTGACTAAGTTGGGATCATGAAAATTACATTTGCCCAAAAGTGACTAAGGTGGGGTCTATAATCGGCCACAGAATAGACTATAATAGGGTAGGGGTTATGAGAGGCCAGCGGCACTTACCCAGCAGAAATTGACCCAAGTAAACCCCCCCCCCCCCAAAAGACTCATACTCTGATAAAGATGCACTAAAATTAGAGGGCAGGACTGGGGGAGGGGGGTATTTGAAATTTAGTGGTACAACAAGGTGAGAGGTGGACCGAATTTCTGGCTTATACTATGTGTACTGTACCTGATTTTCTATCAATTTCTGAGGGTTAAAAATTCTGACGAGGTATTGTTTCATGTTTTTGTTTTGTCTGTGTCTGTAAAAGCGAACTTTCTGGCCTTTGAAATATTTGAAGTGGTAGCTGAATAGATACATGTAACAACACACTTGGAAAGCCAAAAGCATCAACCTTTGTTATGTTAAAGAAGTCTGAACTATTCTTACACCTTCCCACTTGATCTGTCTTTTATCAGGCAGCCGAAACTGGTGCAAAAGATGCAGAGGTATGGATTGTTACAATCTTAACATACAGTGTTAAATCCAACAAGTTACCTTGCTAACTGTCATAAGATTGTAAATTTTTCAGCATGTTAATTATACTAATTTATTAAATTGTGTTTTATGTTTCTTTGGCAAACAGGACTATGCAAAAGATCGCTATGCCATTCTCCCCTTGGCCCAGTCTCAGGAAAAAACATGTAAGTTGTGAGAATATGATTCATTTTAGAACCACAAATAAGTATAAGGGGAGGACTATTAATTTTGTTAGTTTGGCCTTCGAATGTTTTAATGGTTGGTAGTCATGAAATTGTGATAATTTTATGTCACATTTACTCACATTTAAGCAAGAAGTCTGTTACTGGTGTGAAACTAAGTGGAACAAACTGTTGAAAATGTTATGACACCTATGATCATGAGCAACAATAAATGAATAAATATCAAATGAATAACTTTATTTATCCTCAAATCAGACTTCAGGTTAGTGAGGCCCTTAGTTAAAGATAATGGCTAATTTAGAGAGGAAAAATAAACAACTGAAGTGGAAATACTTAGAATTCAAACACATACATCGCATTTAACTTTCTAACTGGTGTGCATGAGACAATGTACAACCATGGTTGCTCATAACATGGTTTATCTCATTCACAGCCAAAGTTTGGACCAAAGTGAAGGATCTCACTCCTGGAGCTGTTAGTAAACGAGTCTTGGTGAGGGCGCGACTTCATACTACCAGAGGAACAGGTAACTATTGGATTATTGTGTAATGTTTGTGTTTAATTTGTAAATTTCAAACCAAACATTAAGTAAATGAAATCAGATTCAAGAGAGTCTGTCGTAAGCAATTTACTGTACTTTAATTTTGTGTATGTTGTGGTTCCTTGGTTTAAATTTTTTCTTTTCTTTGTTTAAACTAGTTATCACATATTGCCCTACATTACCATACATCACCATACATTACAAGACATTCACACACATTATTATACATTACCATACATTACTATGCATTTCCATACATTACCCTACATTACCATACATTACCCTACATTACCATATGTTGGTATACATTACCATAGATTACTATACATTAGACTACATTACCCAACATTACCATACATTACTGTACATTACCATACATTATCATACCCAAAAACAAAGGGAGAAAAAATTTAAACCAAGAATGAAATTGAATCACAACATGTAGATGAAAGTATAGTAGATGAATCCAAGGGAAATAGATTTCAGGATCCAAGATAGCATCATTCTGCCCTGTGTAATTTGCACTGTTTCTAAATAACCAATATTCAATATATTATTATTCTTATTATTTTGTTTCAATAGGCAAACAATGCTTCATGATTTTGCGTGATCGTCAGTACACAGTTCAAGGAATCTGTGCTGTTAATGACATCATCAGTAAAGGAATGGTCAAGTTTGCTGCAGGGTATAACTTTTCTTCAGCTTAGTAGCATTTAGTTACCATATGACCAAGGTGGACATTCCACTTAATTTATCGTTGATGCTTGACTTTACTGTTTTAATGATACACTGTATGTTAGGCTTTTTTGTGTGGACCTATAGTAAATAACCTACTCAGAGGCAAATGTGTTTCCAAATCACTCAGTGGTTAAAGAGCATCTGACTGGTGTACCAAAGATCATGGGATGACTTTACTTCTGGGGCTCCAAAACTTTCTTTGTAGTTCGTTAATTAAATCAGTAGATTTTTACAAAGATCTCTGTGACAGCACTTCTGAGCTTAACAGTAAACTTTTTACAACAGGATTTTTCTTTGTCAAAAGTTATTTTTAACTTACATCTAAGGGTGTTACAAGTATCAATTTTTACTGCACCTTAACTAAGTTTCAACTTAAAGAAACTTTATTTATAAAAGGTTACAATTTAAAGCTACAAGTTTGTGGGGCCATGTGGGAGAAAAGTTTGTTTTTGAGAAGAAGGGGAAAACTGGAGTACCCGGATAAATACTCTCACCACTGTGCCAACCCTGCTGTTTTTTTTTTCTCAAAGGATAAACAAAGAATCTATAGTTGACGTGGAAGGAGAAGTGAAATTGGCAGCCCAGAAGGTCCAAAGTTGTTCTCAGGAAGATGTAGAAATCTTTGTTGATAAGGTACTGTACTCCTGATTTCACTCTTTCATTCTCATTACCTTAGTTTATGATGCCTGGTGTTGTATCAATTTATGATTCTACCATTTTGTGGTTTTTACACCTGCAGATTTTTGTAGTAAGCCTATCAGAACCACGACTTCCATTGCAGATAGATGATGCATCGCGTCCTGAAACTGATGAGGTTAGTGCTTTTGCTGTCAGTTTTGTTGAGATGTATATATTTATATCTGAATGAAGGGCTTGGGATAACACTATGCTAAATGACTTTTTGGTTGAATGCATTTTTTGGCCCATGTTTTCTTGAAAACCAAGAGCAAAAGCAAAACAAATGTACAGGGCAATGTTAACCACACGAAGCAAGCCTGTATGCGAGAAATCAGCAATTTCTGAAAAAAAAAAACACTCAAAAAGTCACTTAGCATAGCTTTATTCCATTAGCTCTTCAAACATATATTAATTTATATTATCACATATTATTTAGATATATATATATTATTAATATATATTATTATATCTCTCACTTAGTACGTGTGCTGTGATTGGTCAATTTTGCAGGCCGTATTCTACAATACGGCCCACTTGACTTCAACTAGTTTTCTTTCCCATGGGCCGGATTAACCTTAGAGATATAATAGATATCTTACTAACCTCGTCTTCTCAGTCTGCACTGTAAGTTAAGGACCAAGTTTTTTCCCATTAATTTATGCGCAGGGTTAACCTTAGAGATGTAATAAATATCTTACTAACCTCGTTTTCTCAGTCTGCACTGTGTTTTTTGGATCCTCCTTATTTTTTTGGGCCATAAATTAATGGGACAAAACTTGGTCCGTAACTTACATGTATGTTACAGGCCTCGAACTTGGTTAGTAAGAGGTATTTAATATTTAATAATTCTGCTTTCAAGTGTCTAGTCTTTGTATTTTTCCATGTTTTACAACAATCCCTTTACCTTCTTACTTTTCTTTTTTAGGAGCTAGCCCATGTTAACCAGGACACTCGTCTGGACAATAGAATCATTGATCTTAGAGTGAGTTGTTTTTTTATTTAATATACTTTGGAAGAAGGTCTGCAAAGACTTGGTTCTTAAAATAAAGTTATTTTTAACGTTTCTGTGTTGTAGACTGTTCCTAACCAGGCTATCTTCAGCGTCCAAGCTGGCGTCTGCAATCTTTTCAGAGAATTCCTTACTTCTCAGGGTTTCCATGAAGTTCACACTCCTAAGATCATTTCAGGTTTGATAACTTCATTCATTATAAGCAGCTATGTTTTCATTGGTTATTTTTGCTTCTAGATATTTTGAGATGTGTGAATGGCTATAACTAGCTGAGAGCATTTTTCATCATTTTCTTCTTTAGCTGCAAGTGAAGGAGGTGCAAATGTGTTTGAAGTTACCTATTTTAAAGGTATGTTTGAGCTGACTTTGACAGAGTGTTCACCATTGTCATGCTGCACTCACACAGCACTGAATTATACTTTAATTTATATTATCCGTCGAGGTGGCCTCTCCTATAAGCCTTGTGGTCTCCTGAGGTCTGAGGCGTATTACTTGTAAATATTATGAAAATGGCAAATAAATAAATTATTAACATTTTTGTTTATGTCTTTCAACTGAATGTATTGCATCTTATGTCGCAGGCAAAGCATATCTTGCCCAGTCCCCTCAGCTGTACAAGCAGATGGTTCTTTGTGCCGACTTCGATAGAGTGTTCACCATTGGCTCAGGTATAATTTGTAAATGTTTTTGGCCAACTATTATTGCCAACCACTCTGTAAACAGCATTGCGGGAAAGAACTGCCAAGCAGCTCTCGTTTGAATGGTCACACTTCTAGTCTCAAAAGTGAGAACCTTGTAGAGTGTTTTGCACTGCACTGCTCGGTAGCTTTCAATTGAATGGTCACATCTTCGAATGTAAGATTTCGACTCAAAGATAGAATCATCTTGTGCAGTTTAGTAAACAGAACCACTAGAAAGCACTGCCCATTAACTTTGTTTGAAGGATCAAAAAGAGAATGGGTATTTGAAACTGTGCGTAAGTTTCCTCCGTTCTGCAGATGTCAGCTGTGATTTCTTGTTAATTTAGTTTTCCGTGCTGAGGACAGTAACACTCACAGACATTTGACAGAGTTTATTGGCCTTGATATTGAGATGACCTTCAACGAACACTACCATGAGGTTTGTACAAGCAAAATGCTTTATAACATTCTTTATTAAAGACTCTGAAAACTATTTCATCTTTTATATGCCCAGTGTTCCTCAACCTTTTTCAGCCCTTTAAAATCTGATTATTTTGTTGAACAGAACAGTCAAGTAACACCAACAAGTAAAGAGCAATCAACTAAAAAATATATGGATATGAAAAAAAAACAACAACATCCAATTAAGCATTAACCAATCTTCAGTCCCAGTGGATTTTGAGAAACAGCTCCCTGCTTTCTAATGTTCATGCATTGTTTCCAAGACATGGAATTTTTTCTGTACACTGTCTCTTTCCTCCCATGTGCAAGAACACACCTCATTCCAATATGGCAGCCAATTTATTATTCTTTTGTTTGCATGTCAATTAGCCCTCTTATTATGTCAACATGTACAAAATACAAAAGAATTGTAAAGTGAAAATGAGGTAAAAGAGGGCTAATTAACATGCATATAAAAATAATATTATAATAAATTAGTTGCCATTTTGGAATAAGGTGTATCGATACTGACAACGAATAATATTATGCTCAAAGGAGAGGGTGCCCTGTGATACCCTCTGATGCACATGCATCCCATGCTACTAAAACTCCTGGATGTCCTGTGGCTCCTCATGTAAAAATGCCATTTGATCGCCTTATGATTTCTTGCCCTTTCTTTCCAATCTGGAGAAAAGCACACAATGGCCTTTTGAAAGTTTTGCTCCTCTGACAATTGCATTCCAGTGGAAAGGTATAATTAAGCTTACCTCCACCCAACTCTAAGTTGTATGGTAGCTAGGTTAGTACATACCTAAGAATGGGAACTCTGTGCAAACTTTGGCTGGGAGGTTTTCATTCCCAGTGGATTTTGGTTGAGCAGGTGAAGAAGAGTACAATGTAAATGTCTTAAAGAAACTGCCCAAACCTAGACTGCGAGCACTCCCTCTTTCTTTCCTTCGTCGATCTTCAAGATCATCGAAGGAAAGAAAGAAGGAATGCTCGCAGTCTAGCCCAAACCAGCATGATACAAGTATTAATTTCAAGTCTCTTATCTGGGCTCTGGTTGTGACCTTCTACTCAGTTGTCCCATTTTATCACTTTGAACATTGTTCTTTTTCCTTTTGATCCCAGGTAATTGACATGATTGGTCGCACATTTGTTCACATTTTCAAAGGGCTGCGTGACAGGTAATGACCTTGTTCACAGACCACAAACAATCTGTCTTCTTTTTGTGCTGGAATTATACAGTCAACTACTCAGTTTGATCATGTAGTTGCAACCTTGTATTATTTGGCAAATTAAACCTGGAGAGAGGACAAAACATCTAGTTTTACCCCCTTCACCCCATTGCCATGTCTAAGGTAGGTTTGTCTTCTCTTCAGGTTTTGGTAGTCAAAAAATCCAAGATTGCTGTGACACAACCATGTGATTGCAGCACAAAAAGTTAAGGCTCTGTTCAAAGCCAACCTCACGAGGCATGCAAGGCAGATGTGCTAGGCATCTAAAAACATGTGAGGCACATTTTATTTTATACTAAGTGCGTGGATATGTCATAAGCTTACAAAATACAGTTCTCCAGTCACCAATAATCGTAGAAGGAGTGATCGTGTTTTGTTGCCAAATAATATAATGGAGATGCTATTAAAAAGGCAATCTCCGTTCGGTTTGCTTCTTGGTGCCACGAGTCGATTATCAGCTTTGGTGACATTCTGGGATGAGTGAAGTGCCAAGTTCATCATGAGGAAGATTGCTATAACTGGGATTTGACTGCTGTCCTCTGATCAAACCTGAAAATTCTTCCCATTTTCTTGAAAATGAACTTTGGCTTGGTCAAATTCCTCCATCCTTTAATAGATGACTTTGGAAAAAATACGACATTCTTCAAGTGCTTAGATTTAACAAAAGAAAATACGAGCCTGCAATACATGTCTAAAGAAACCGCTATAAATGGCGCATGATAGAGGGAATGGTGAATGGTGTTGTGTACGTAACATCGCAGGTAAATTACACTACAATTTTGCCCTATAACTTCATATTAAAATAAAATTCAGACAAGAAACAAAATAATTTTTCATTTCTTTATTTATTTTAGCAAAATTAGTGGTAAAGTAGCAACTACTAGCCTTTTTATTTTGTCGTAGTGAAGGTGAAAACTAGTTGCAAATTTTCGACTCCTCCAAGTTGGTATTTCGAGCCCTGATATTTTGTTCATGCCTCGCACATCTGCCTCGCATGTTCTGTTCATGCCTCGCACGTCTGCCTTGCATGCCTCACTAGCTTGCATATTGTATACACCCCATTAATCATTAGTGCTCCAGCAGATAATTTAATGACCCATTGCCTTGACCTGTAGATATGCTGATGATATCGCTAAGGTACAGAAGCAGTACAAGAGTGAACCATTCAAGTTTTTGGAACCAAGGTTTGTTTGTTTTCTTTTTAATCTTCCTATATCAAGGATAGTCAATTACGTCAAGAACTCCATGTATGTTCATTCCTTGAACTATTGGTAAAACATAAAATTAATTTGTACAATGCTGGTATGAGCCAGGGTAACATTTTTGTGGAACCATAGTCATCGTCAGAAAAAAGTGACTTGCAATCCAGTAGCTCTCCATGAGTCTCTATGTAGGTTTGCCATGCAAGCATCCAGTTATCATTGTGTAAAAGTCATGGATTCAGCTCTTGTTTGTAGTTCAGGTTCTCTTGTGAAAACTAAATACTATGAAGTTACCACAGCTCTTACTGTTTATTGCTAATGCATCTGGTTTAATTGTCTGATTAGCTTAGTTCTCACATACCGTGAAGGATTTTGTGGAACCATAGTCATCGTCAGAAAAAAGTGGACTTGCAATCCAGTAGCTCTCCATGAGTCTCTATGTAGGTTTGCCATGCAAGCATCCAGTTATCATTGTGTAAAAAGTCATGGATTCAGCTCTTGTTTGTAGTTCAGGTTCTCTTGTGAAAACTAAATACTATGAAGTTACCACAGCTCTTACTGTTTATTGCTAATGCATCTGGTTTAATTGTCTGATTAGCTTAGTTCTCACATACCGTGAAGGAGTTGACATGCTGAGGGAGGCTGGAATTGACATGAACTATGATGAAGATCTAAGGTAAAAAGTCCAAACTTTTGTGTTTGTTGCCTGCCTGGGACATGGTTATTGATTTTGTTTCTCACCAATCATTGCAAATGCTCATTAAAATACTATTTTTATGAATTATTAGTTCAGGTCTCGGTTGTTGAAAGAGTGTGAGTGGATAAAGTGACTCTGATACTACTAAATACTACTAAATGTTATCGACTGGACAGCAGCTTATCTTCTGGGTAATGTGATCTGCTCCTAGAACAACTGGGACCTGATAATGGGCTGGCATCAATATGAGAAGCATCCCATCTATCTGTAATCTCCTATCTGTAATCTCGCCCCTCATGACAAGTTTTCTAGTCTAAGTATGTTTAAAAACTTTCTGCGCACCACTCATTTTACTTTACTGGACACTACTTATATTACGGACATGCCCTGCACCTGGTTCCTCTCTCGTAACTACCCTTGCCACCGTTCTCAATTTTATCTCACTGATTTTACTTGCACCTTAC
Organism: Pachyseris speciosa; assembly: GCA_016490735.1. NCBI lineage: Eukaryota > Metazoa > Cnidaria > Anthozoa > Scleractinia > Pachyseridae > Pachyseris > Pachyseris speciosa. Next base: position 27,946 of record JAEMWC010000406.1, read on the forward strand.
TGTGCCCTATTAGTTATTACTGTAAAGACTCACAGATAAGCTGCACCCTGACTTTAGTGACTCAAATTTTGGAAAAAAAAGTTTTTCTAGTTAAAGTCGAAAGAAATTCAAAGTTGAGTCTTAAGAAGTCTTCTGTCTTCTTCAAACATAAACTCGCCAACATTGAAATGGAAAATGCTTCGAAGTTGTACCCACAATTTTAGTTCTTTAGTGGAATAAACATCATGTCCACACCTATGACATATGATTGATGTTAAATTCTTTTACTTGTTGACAGGTATTTCTTCGTTAAATAGACAGTTTCCATAGAATTTTGCGTGTTTATCGTTCTGAATCTTCGTAGCTTAGTAGCCACGCAATAGTTTGGACAATGGAAGACTGGACACCGGCTAAGAAACAGTGGGCCATTTACCACACGAATACGACCAAGAACACTTGAGAATAGCATGTTATTTTCTTGCTCATGGAGAATCGATTGCCATTGAAGTTACAGACTGTTGTCACTGATGTAAACAATTTTGTGGGGAAATGGAAATTCCATGCTGTCATGTTCTTCTGCTCGAGAAAAGTGACCATAAAGCATTTTTAACTAAGGTTTATAAATTAGCACTGTTTAACAGCAACAGAAGTGTGAGCTTGAAATAATACTGGGGCCATACGATAAGTGCTAATCGTATGGCCCCCAAAATTTAACATGCAATCACATACGTATTTTGGGCATTTTTTTGTAATGTCTGGCAACAGCATGTTTTGATTATTAATCACTTCCATGTAAAGTTAAACTTAGAAACACGAATGTGTTAAATATGCTTTTCTGTGTTAGTTGTATTCATTCCCTGATGAAGTCTCCATGAGAGACGAAACGCGTAGGAAATAAAAAGAAAACTACAACCACAAGTCTTCCGTCGTGCTGCTGACTAGTCTTAGTTAAAAAAAATTATTCATGGACTTTTCCATAAAAATGTCAATTCACGGAAATGTACAGCACCTTTTCCAAATGGTCTTGCAGATAAGCTGCACCCCTGATTTCGAATGAAAAGTTTTGGGAAAAAGGTGCAGCTTATCTGCGAGTCTTTATGGTAATTAGATTTATTGTAATTCTGTTAAATTTTCGATCTCTTTTAGATTTTTTTATTAGATTTTGGGCTGCACCTCGTATGGGATACTTTTCCCATTTGCGCAATTCCTTTTGGTCTTTCAATTTCATTTCTGTTGTTGATTTACTACATATGTATATATTTTATTTATGAGACCAATAAAATTGATAGATTAGATTAGATGTTAGAGAGAGAAGATATACTCATTGCAGCATTGTACTAAAGAAACTGATCAATGGTGATTCCACTAACAAGCATGTTGGGGAAAGCCCTTATTTCGTTGATCAAATGTAGCCCTGAGATCTGCATCATGCTCTTGTAGTGAGTGATTGTTGCATATTACACATTAGTGAAGCCAATCATTTCAACCGGTTCTTGTTTCTGTTCCTTATTAGCACTCCTAATGAGAAGTTGCTGGGAAAGCTTGTTAAGCAGAAATATGATACTGACTTTTTCATTCTGGATAAATATCCACTGTGTGTGCGTCCATTCTACACCATGCCAGATCCACACAACCCAGTGAGTACAAAATTAGATTACATAACCTACCCTCTACAAAATGATGATGCTGGCTATCTAACAGAAGTGCCAGTGTTTACGCATGAGGTATCCATCTCAGGTGATGTTAGAGAGGTGAATGTGCACATCTTTTTTTTTTTTTTTTTTTTAAGATGTCATTTCTGTAGTTTCCTTTTGGTGAAGGAAGGAATTGATCGGTTTGGCTTAATCCCTGACATTTTTGCCTTAAGGTTAATTTTGCCTTGGCTGGTCTGTGAAAATTAGTTTTGTGCTGGCAAAAAGGAGGTAATTTTTTTGTTGTGATGAGTGGTAACTCTATTTTAAGGCAAGTACAGTATCCTCTTAAGAGAGGTGTCCAGTGTAAAGAGGTTTCCATCTTTGGCAGATATAGTAAAGTAATAACTGAAGCATAGCAGGAACAAGCTAAACACATTTTGAGTACCGTAATTTTCTTCTCTCCTTCCACACTCTTACTAGGAATGGAGCAATTCTTACGACATGTTCATGCGAGGAGAGGAAGTGCTCTCTGGAGCACAGCGGGTACATGACCCTGACCTTCTTACTGAGAGGGCCAAGCTGCATGAGATAGGTAGTGCTGAGGTCTTTTTGGATGTGGTATTTTGCTTTTCAAGAATTCTAATTGCACAGCATTGCATTAATTATTGATCACACGGCGTCCTTGTAAAGCAGGGAATTTTATTTTATTGATTATGTAGTCTTTGTTTTTGCCTGCAATAATAATTATTGGTCTTAGTTCAATATTTTTAACTTGTTCATGTAATCTCCTGAATGTCTTGTCTTGTCTTGTCTTGTCAGTCAACAAAGATTGATGGCAAGCCAGCCAGCCAGCCAGCCAGCCATCTAATTGCGTGATATTTCTAATCTGCTTGTGCATTCCCTATCTGTTTAGATCTGGAAAAGATCAAGTCTTACATTGACTCATTCCGTTTTGGAGCACCTCCCCATGGTGGAGGAGGTATAGGTAAGTGGTGTGATCGAGGCAGGGGAGGGAGGGTAGAAGTAATGGCCAAAAAAACTGCAGCCGGATAGCTTGTACTTCCAAGTTCAGATTTCTCACGTGCAAGGGAAGTTCCTTGGCATCTACATGATAGTTAGGTAATACCCCAACCCCCCCCCCCCCACCCACCTGCTTAATTCCTAAAAGTACATAAGATAACTTTATTTATACACGGTATTTCCATCAGCTTAATTAATTATTATCAACTAACTCTCTATCTACTTAATTACAATCACAAGGGAATAAAAAATAAAAACAATAAAAAACAATAAAGGCTGCTTTTCTTGGAGGCCGTGTTTAAAATCTAACTTAAACTACTTAAAACTTACTTAAAACTGTGGTGACTCAATTTATTCTTAAAATCTCTCAAGGAAGTCGCTTGTCTCAATTCCAGGGGTAAACTGTTCCACAACTGAGCTCCACTGTACGAAAGACTTCACTTTAGATAATCAGTGCGGGTTTGGGAAGAGCTAGTGCGTTTTCAGTATTCCTCAAATGATAAGAATTCACACTATCGCGAAAAATAAAACTAGATCTTAAATATTCAGGCGTCATGTCATGTAAGATTTTGTACAACATAATAGATTTCTTTTCTAATCTTTTGATGCCAGAGTTCTCGCCACCGTAGTGCCCGGAACAATTAATTCAAATTACTGTCATAAGAAGCTTTCATCAAAATGCGGGCTGCCCGATTTTGAAGCTTTTGAAGTCTATCAGAAAGGCCTTTGTTACAGTTTCCCCACACCTCACTACAATAATCGAAGTGAGGCTGAACAAGGCTATTATAAACATTGACTACAATATTAAAAGGGATTTGATGTCGTATGCGCTTTATTGCACCAATGGCAGAAGCAATCTTTTTGCAGATATTTTCTATATGACTTTCCCAATTTAAAGTTTGATCGATGCAGACCCCAAGAGATGTAGTTGATGCTACCTGCTCCACGGTCATGTTATTTATAGTTAGGCAATGTCATGATGTAAAGTCATTAAAACTAACGATCCATCTACTTGGAACCAATTTAGAACGATGAGAAATCAAGTAAATCGGGATATTAATACTGCCAAACAGGCTTACTATAAAAATGTCTTCAATAATTGCTCTGGAGGTCAACGCAAAACATGGAAAACTATTAACGAACTGACTTCACGCAAGTCCAATAAAACCGTAATAAACGAGATAGACTACAACGGACAAAAATCAAAAAACCAAGCTGATGTGGCAGAAATGTTAAACTCTTTTTTTTTACAGAAATTGGGCCTAACCTTAGCAGACATGTAACGGAGGTTGATAATTCCTTCGAAGACTTTCTTAGTGAAACTGATGAAAATTTCAGTTTTGAAAAAACAACTGCACAAGTTTTTTCACCTCTATCAAAACTTTGCCAGTCAAAGGCAACTGGATTAAATAACATTTCGGCGAAATTATTGAGGCAATGCCCTGACTTACTCTCTGAATCTCTTACTGTAATATTCAATCAATCCTTGATAACTGGCATCTTCCCTGATGAATGGAAATCTTCCACATCTCAGCTCTGATCTTGTCTCTCCCCTCCCAGGTCTTGAGCGTGTCGTCATGTTGTATCTGGATCTTCACAACATCAGGAAGAGTTCAATGTTCCCACGTGACCCCAAGCGCCTCACTCCATGAGTGACAGGAATGCATTGAGGAGCCAAATAAGAATACACGCAAGAAATGTCCCGCCAAATTAATGTGATATCCCGGAATTGTAATGCGCAAACCCTGAAATAATGTAGAGCCTAACTTTCTAAGGCTTATGTTAGGTATAGTCATTTTCTCAACCGCCCAAAAGTGGCAATAAAATGGTACCGCACTTGAATACAGGTTCCTCGTCTCTGGCGTGTCTTCACATCCATTTACTGCTACTTTTATATCATAACCCGTTCTCTGGTGATCAGAGGATTTAACCCGAAAAGCGCAATACCAAGAGATCTCCCAAGAGAATACCTCTACCCCCAGAATAAAGATAACATGGGATTTGTTTCAAACATAATAGCCTGCGTGCCATTCCCCCGCCCCCACCCACCCCCAGATTTTCCCTCCACCCCCCCTGCCATTTAGGCCCCACCCACCCCCCAGATTTTCCCTCTATTTTCTCGTTTCCCACCCCCCCCCCCTGCCCATTTAGGCCCGCCACGCAGGCTAAATTAAGAATATCCTCGTTATTCTTATAGAGGATAACTTTATCCAGCGGGTAAGAATGTGTTAGTTGTAGTGCAATTTATCCGAGAGACGGTGACATATGCTGGCTATAGCTATCCACTCTTTCAACAGAAGAGGCAAGTCTTACATAACCAAATGCAACCTCTTGCAGCACTAAAACCACATGCTTTTATAGTGTAAGTAAAGTGAGCATTCTGATTAGTTTAAAATTACCTAGTGGGTAGTACATTCTCGACCCCAGAGCTCTTCCCTTTTGCGCATGTCTAACGGGTGACGGCGGAAAGAGCTCTGGGCAACTCTACGCAAGCGTAGCCAAAATCTAGCTATTGAGTTCTCACAGCGCATCCTTGAGGTTTCAAACCAAAATGGCGTCGGTGTTTGAAAAATCCTTGCAGTATACTTTTTAGGAGTTTCACTCATGTTTGCTTTGTGAACTTTTTTCGAAGGTACTGTTCGCTTCACAAGAGTAACCCGCCGCTGTAAGTTCAGTTTTTCCCGCGCACCGAGGGCCAATCAGAAGTAATTTAAAATGAAGAAATGATCCTCGCAGTTGTGAACGCAATTTATGCAATTGCGAAAAGAAGCCTGAAAAAAATCCAGGACTTAACGGGGTTTGAACCCGTGACCTCGCGATACCGGTGCGATGCTCTAACCAACTGAGCTATGAAGCCACTGACGTTGGGAGCAGGTCAATTGTGGGTTCATATGTTCCCAAGAAAGAAATGAGTGTGAATGATATATGAAATAAATCATATATGAACTGCGGAAATGAAATTAAGAAATGATCCTCGCAGTTGTGAATACAATTTGTACAATTGCGAAAAGAAGCAATATATCTTTCACACTCATTTCTTTCACGGGAACATATGAACCCACAATTGACCTGCTCCCAACGTCAGTGGCTTCATAGCTCAGTTGGTTAGAACATCGCACCGGTAATCGCGAGGTCACGGGTTCAAACCCCGTTGAAGTCCTGAATTTTTTTTTTTCAGGCTTCTTTTCGCAGTTGCATAAATTGCGTTCACAACTGCGAGGATCATTCTTCATTTGATTTCATTTCCGCAGTTCATATATGATTTATTTCATATATCATTCACACTCATTTCACATGAACCCACAATAGACCTGCCCCCAACGTCATTGGCTTCATAGCTCAGTTGGTTAGAGCATCGCTTCGTTATCACGAGGCCACGGGTTCAAACCCCGTTAAAATCCTGAATTTTTTTTCAGGCTTCTTTACTTAATTTCATAAATTGCGTTAATAATAATAATAATAATAATAATAATAATAATAATAATAATAATAATAATAATAATAATAATAATAATAATAATAATAATAATAATGATGATGAGCTTTATTTAACCAGGGAACACCTTCAGCAGTCTGTTCTCCCAGGTGCTGACATAAATAAATACAATACTAAAATAATGTACAATATACACTAATAAGTATCAACATAAATTATGAATACATCAAAACTTTAGAATAAAATAAGACGATTAAATGATTACAATAACATTTAGCTAACTTGTCTTTTAAAACTTGACACAAATAATGATAAAATAAAATGATTAAATGATTACATTAATATTTCGCTAATTTGTCTTTTAAAGCTTGATACAGAGTCGAGTTTTGGATATTCTTAGATAATGTGTTCCATAAGGTGATACTAGTGTACTTAAAAGTACGTTTCATGTATTCAGTTCTTGGTTTAGGTAAAACAAACTTATCTTTGTTTCTAGTATTATAACTGTGTATTTCTGAATGACGTAAGTAGTTCGTATCAAGCCCTTCTAGTTGATTATTTAAGCATTTGTAAGTAAGAATGGCTTTGTTGTACTTTCTTCTCTGCTGTAATGTCGACCAGTTGAGCTTAGCTCGTACTGAGGCAGACGGTTTGCGATTGTCAGTCAAGAGGATAACTCTTCCAGCACGATTTTGCAGTCTCTGTAGTCATAGAGATGATGTCTCGCTGCATGTGTCCCAGACTACTCCGCAGTAGTCAAATAAGGGCTGAATAGTTGACTTATACACGGTTTGAGCTAATGGTAATGTAAGGCAAGGCATTATGCGTTTAAGGATACCGATTCTTGAGGAGACTTGTTGCACAAGTAGTCGATATGACTTGACCAAGAAATGTTACTGTCGAGTACAATTCCAAGATATTTGAAGGTCTCTACTCTCTTTATTGCGACCCCATTTAGCATTAATTTGCCAAATTGAACACAGTTAAGTCTCTGTGGTGAACCAATGACCATGTACTCACACCTCTCGGGGTTTAACGCTAATCCATTCGATTTGATCCATCTGGATATATTTTCAAGGTCATCATTAAGCCTTCTCAGGATCTCGTCTGTATTATAAGAAGAATAATACAAGGCAGTGTCGTCGGCAAACATATTAACAGTGGAGTGAGAGATACAAGAAGGGAGGTCATTTATGTAGACCAAGAAAAGTAGAGGCCCCAGGGCCGAGCCTTGGGGAACCCCTGATAAGATATGTTCGGTGGACGAAAGCAAACCGTTGAAAAATACTTGCTGTTGTCGATTGTCAAGATATGAAATAAACCAGTCTAAATCAAGTCCAGTAACTCCAAGAGCTTGGAGTTTTCTCACCAGAATACTATGCTTTAAATACTGTATCAAAGGCCTTTGCAAGATCGGGGAATACAACTGCTGAAACTTGACCATTCACAACTGCGAGGATCATTTCTTAATTTCATTTCATTTCCGCAGTTCATATATGATTATTTCATATATCATTGACACTCATTTCTTTCGCGGGAACACGTGAACCCATAATTGACCTGCCCCCAACGTCAGTGGCTTCATAGCTCAGTTGGTTAGAGCATCGCACCCGTTAAAGCCCTGAAGTTTTTTTCAGGCTTCTTTTCGCAGTTGCATAAATTGCGTTCACGACTGCGAGGATCATTCTTCATTTGATTTCATTTCCGCAGTTCATATATGATTTATTTGATATATAGCTATATATCATTCACATAGGAAGTAATTTCTCTCAACTGATAACCAATCAGAACTGGAGGCTTGCGTAGAGTTGCCTAGCATGTTCCGGGTGTTCAGCTAGTAAACGCAGAGCGATGCGAAAATAAAGCGGAGAAAAAACACTATCGCGCTCCTTTACTATCTGAACGCCTGGAACAGGCTTAAGAGTTGCTCAGAGCTCTTCCTGCCGTCACTCCCGTTAGACATGAGCAAAAGGGAAGACCTCTTGGGTCGGGAATGTGGGTAGGACATGGGTGCTTGCTGGTTAAAGTTGGCGCATGTTCAGTGTTGCGGTTTTGCGGCGGCGATCTTGACTCTTAGAACCAAAAATTGCTGCGAACGTAAAAAATTCATTCAAAGAGTTAGCGTTAAAAATGTTTTGTAATGTGCTCGGTGGGAGAAAAAGAGGTCAAGCTAAAAAGATAAAGAGCAAGATTTGCATTACGACCTTATCTCCGCTAACAACTTAGTTTTGCTATGCATAAATTGTTGAGCTACTTGGTGTATTATTGAGTTATGGATGTGTTTAGGTTTTCTACTAAAACCATCAAAGAGCTAGAACCCTGATGTATCCTCAACAAAACAGTGCTCCCTTTTAATAATATGGGTATATTTTTTTGTAAATGGGTAGGTTTTATTTAGTCTGGTTTTATTAACAAAATCATCGCGCTTAATTACGAAATTATTTACATGAATATAGGCATTAATGAGAAAGAATTTAAACTAATTACATCGTGTTCAAAATGGACCGGGCCTGACAATTATGAAAAGGTATGATACAATATATGACATGTATTAGTTAAAAAGCCAGAAATATATATTAACCCTTTGGCTCCTGAACAATTTGCCAAAAAAACACCTTTTAAAGCTTTTCGAGTCGTTTTCTGGTCAGAATCTAGCCGAAAAGAACCAAAACTGCCTAAAACTCTGTTTCCCGGTAGAACTCCTGGCGTCCTTCTGTTCCTGATACTTAATTTCGGACATGCGCAGAAAGCAAAAGTTTTGGGTTGAAAAGCACCGCCCCTCTCCTTCTACCTTTCGCTTTCTCTCCTCCCCTTTTCTTTTGCTTTTCTTGCCTCACTTTCTTTCTCTCTTGCTGGGCATTTTCTGGGCTTCCTTTCGGTGAGAATAGATTTGGGGAAAACTTTTAGGATCGTAGGATTAGATGGAAGGAAGTGAAGGTGGATAGTGGAACAAGATTTTCATTCAAATTTTGGGGTCAACGTCATTTGGTTTTTTTTTTTTGTGTGTTTTCTCCGGCCTGTTTGACGGAATCGTGCTCATTTGGGTATGGTTTGGAAGATCTCTTCTCCCTACACAAGTTACATGGTAAAGTTAAAACGGATGACGTCACAAGTGGTACAAGGGACGTGGTTCTGGACGGCCGGTTTTGGCCGGTGTAGGAGTCAAGGGGTTAAGTTGTACATTAAGTTACAGGAGTCTGAAGACCAGTTGCCTTGTTTCCAGCACAAGAAAGGAAACGAACGAAAACCTCTTGGGTTAGGAGCAAAAAGCAGGGGCACCCAACGAGCCAAATCGACCAAAAGCTGTAGAAAGGCATTTTTAAGTACCTTATGGTGTTTGAAGTCTGTTTGAAGTGATGTTTCCATAAGCTAGAAGAAGTTGATCTGTTCGGATTCCCTAGCTGAAATTTAAATAGTCCGAAAACTTTAGGGAACAAAATCTTCCTTTGCGAAAATGCAAGCTGAAATGAACTTTCCAAAAACTTTCTAGGAACTATTTTCTTTCCGAAAATGCTAGCTGACGTTTTTGACTGTCAAAAACAGCAATTACGACCTTTCCGAAAACCTCAGGGGCTATGATTTCCTAATTGCGTAATCTTTTAGGCCACGTTTTAGTTACGAAAATGCGAGTACACTCTTTAATCGACGCCGAAAGCCCAAGGCGAACTACCCTCCACCGAACAGATATCTACCGAAACTTGTCGTTGGGTGCCCCTGAAAAAGCAATAACAACAACAACGAAGAAAAAGTTATGATAATTGGTAGACCGTACCCATATCAAAGTGTGTATGAATTTGTTTGGCACTTCGCCGCTCCGCTCGCTGGAGCGTAACAAAACTGCCAGCTACGCAGGCTAGCAATTCTTTATTCTTATATACAGCGCTTTTAAATTTAAAAACTTTTCGATCGCAAGTTTTGAGAGAAACCAAAACACGTGGCCAGCTTTGTTGTCCAGTTTTGTAGCAGCACAGCTGATCGGCTACCCTGGGTGCCAAAGGTTATTTTTTTTTCGTTTGAAGGAGGTAATTTACGCGGCGAAGCCGCGGCAACGAGGCGCGAAGCGGCGAGAGGAGAAAAATAACCTCTGGTCGCACGAATGCTGAACCTCATTTCCGTGCAGTTTCGTGTAAACCAAACCGGGCCTTGAGCCAGGGTACCGATCGGCAGCATTTAGTTCCATTTTCGTGAGAAAAACGTGTTTTCTAGCTTGTTATGGGTCTGTTATCTTAGTAAACGTCAATAAGACTGACTTTTCTATTGCGGCTGCACTTGAAAATTCTCCAAGCGAGGGACAACACGGAAACCACAGACGACTCCTGGAAGATTAGATACCTCTGCTTAAATTCTGTTTGAAAACAAGACGTATGGCCTTTGACGCCTTTGGAGCAGAGCCCACCAATCGCCAAAAAAATTTGAACGAGAGACTCATCTAAGCGTTCACACTTTGGTAATATAACGTACTCGAATCAGACTGAAGTGAGTGTGAACATGCGCAGCTGGGTACTAAATTGAAATAAGAGCAGTTTTGGGTAATTTTGTTTCGTCCGAAATATAATTAGATGTTGGATGCCAGAAGTCTGCAAGACGCTCTGAAATTTTTTCTGATGTGACATGATGAGTCACATCCCAGTTAAAATTTCTGGGAGTTTGTCTTCCCCAGGAATAGACTAAATCAAAACAAACACGGAAGAATAACAAATATCAACCAGACCTGATCCAAGGTAAATAACCTTAGTGTGACATTCATTCCTTCACTTCTCCATTCTTCCCGACAAAGAGGAAGAATATTAAATTTCGGACACAGCGTTATTTGACCTTAAATCCAAAACGTGTTTCAAGTAGATAAGTTCTGAAAGCGGCTTATCTCAATCATATCAGTGGCACAATCAATCATCGTGTGTACCTTCAATGTTGTGAACAAGCATGACACCATTTCATCAACAGCTCTCTTTTACAGGCTTGCTTCTCCGAACTTCAAAACGCTCGATCGAAGTTATTTGGAACGGGGGGCAACAATTAGATTAACCTATTTATCCTACTTTACTCGCGTGATCAAGGTGGCGAGCCGGGAGGGGTATCGTATTGTGCAGCGAACTCTGGGATGGTGGGATTGGGAGGGAGGAGCCCGGGGGCGGATGGGAATTTCTAAACTTTTTGGGGAGTTTGAGCGGCCCTGATCTCGGACTCTAAATATAATGTCACATTTGGTCAGCAATCAGGTTGACTGCAGTAGATCAAGGAGTTAAGTGTGAAGTGCGAGAAAAAAATTGTTCGTGGAAAAAAAAATGAAAGCAAAAAACAAAAACAGATCGAGTTGCGACCATCGCCCTTCCTTTGCTGCAATCTGATCACCTGAAACTGTGTAAGAACGCCAACAATTTCGCTATATTTTCGAGCCCAAACAACTGAACTGAACATTCTACTAAGTGGTAAAACAACCCCCCCCCCCCCCCTCTTCCGATGAGAATCCCCTCTGAAGTTCAAAGAAAAGATGTCAATAGAGCAAAATATCTTTTAAAATGTGAAGACGGACACAGGCTTTTTAGAGACGTTTTGCGTGAATTAGTGGTCCAAAAGGATAAAAGGATGTTGACTTGACGGATTTAATCTTCAATTGCATATTGGGACTATCGGATGTCTTAGGATCGTCATTGAACTTTCGGAAATCGGATAGATTTTGGATGATCAAATGCCTGCAAGAGTGAGTATCCCGAATCCAAACGAAAATGAACAAAATCATAAGCCCGCACGAACACAAAATAAGAAAAAATACTTCTAGATGCTTTCAGGTACTGTAGGAGAAATTTTTAGAACGCAAGGAAAATATTTGAGACACAATAACATCTCTTGCCCTCCCCACTCAGGCTCGCAAACTACGGCAATCTGGGCGCGAAGTGACGGATTTCTCGCAGCTGTAGTTCTTTGTGGTGTAAATTGTAGCCTACGCGTAGCCGTACCCTCCCCCCCACAGGGGGGAGGCTAAGCGTAGGCTATGTAAATTGGTATTCTTGTGGGAGATGTTCTATTTTCACAGTAAACAAGAGGGTATTTCAAAGCGCTTAAAGACTCTTGAAGTTGTCATCTGAGCGCGCAAGCTGATGAGCTGCGCTACGTTGGTTTGCTGTAAAACAATGACAAGATATTTCTCGGATGTGCGAGCACTTTTTGCGCTTCTGCTTCTCTGTGTTCCATTCGCGACAAGTGTTGAAGCACAGGAAGGAGAGAAAGGTATGTTAAAGTGAAAATCCTTACCACTGTGGTGGTATTGCAGCCTTAAGCTCCCCAGGGAACAATTGTACAAAATGACAATTTTCTAACCTTTTCTTGCGTTGTATCACAGGGTTAGCTGCGAATATTATGTTGAGATCGTGCTACGTTTGTACAGTTCGCCTAAAAACAAACCACAGTCAACAGTCATGTTTTACAGCTTTGTCAGCCCCGAGGCAAATGAAAGTGTAAAAAAAAAAAGCAAGATGTGATCACGGAAGGGAGAGGAAACAGACGAGAAGTCCCTCCTTTCTTGCTGCGCAGTCGAGCGTAATGTGCAAGCAGTCAAAAGTTTTCTTCAAATATCGTAGCTTGCGTTTTGTTTGCAGTTTCATTCCTGTTCTAACTCTAACAAGCGTAAGCTCCTCGTTTCAGAGGCACATTTACTGAATTTATTGCTTGAATTAATAGGCGAGGTTTCCGGTAAACAATTTGCATGTACTAAATAGACGGAGAGAACCACAGAGATAACGAGGCAGCAGTTATCTATTTTATACATTGCGACATTCCGTAAAGCTTGTAAACTACCGTAATATTGCATTTTAGGTGCAGATTTGGCTGAATCTTGTCAGATGATCTTAGAAATGTGTACTGCTGTATACAAGAAAAAGCTGAACGTGCGTGTGGAAAGCGGTTCAGATAAACACGTGTGTTTGATGTTACAATCTTACACACGCTGTCTTGAACGCAGCGTTAGTTCGTGTACTGGGTACAGACTGTATGATACTTCGACCACAGTAGTCTCAAGGCTGCTACCTCGATTGTGTTTGAACGTTTTGGAGCACAAGGGAGGCCGTGAACTCCGAACAAATTCTTTACTGGCGTGAAAAATCTGACAAGAAAAACGCGCGAAAATTTCGCGGGAAAATCCAACCAAGTCGACGAAGGGATGATCATCACAAGATCTGGAAGAAACACCGAGGGAGTCATTTGCAAAGCACCCTGCTATTATCGGACAGCAATTTGCATTCATTTGCCTCTTATCTGTGGAAACTACTAGAAAAGGTCATGCTAGGACTTGTTGACATAAAGCAAACAGAGTGGCCCAAGCATTTAAATAAAATAGCCATATCAAATTGCCCTTATCCTTCATATTTTCTAAGAAATGCGGCCGAGAGGAATTCCTAACCTTAGTGAATAAAAAAAGCATAACCCTTAAGGGGGACTAACTTAACTACAGACTTAGCGTTGTTGCCAAGGGATTTTTGCGGACTGTATTTGTAAAACACAGTTTTTCGGTGTTTTTGCCACTGTATCGGTGAAACGTGCGAAGAGGTCAACATGTAAAATTAATAAATTGCTATTGCGCATGCGTAACTTGCCCCAGGCCCCAACCGCGCCTTAGAGAGAAAAATCCCTAAAACTTGGAGAAAATTATGTGAAGTTCCGATTTTTTTTGCCAATCGGAGATATTCCAGCCTTCTTTACAAGCCTACGTAAGCAATTGTTGTTAACGTACATAACTGCAATGATAATGACGAAATGGTATGAATTTGCGTGCTTATGACGTCATAAATCTCAGAAAAATGCGAATTTCCAAAAATCGATACGTAGAGTTTTGTACCTTGGCGATCGTTAACCATTGGCACCATTTTCGATATCCAGAAGTGTACGCTACTCGAGTTTTAGGCCTTCTTTTGTTCTGGTCACGTGACTTACCAAATATGGTTGTGACTCGAAAATCTTGTAAACCTTTTTGATTGTAAAAACATAGCCAGACAGCTTGCCTGTGCAAGTTAGGGTTTCCAAGATATGAGCGTTGGGAACTTTCCATAGCAACAATGTTAGCTCATTTTGTTGTTAAGTTAGTCCCCCCTTAATAACCCTACTTTTAAGTGCACCAGGTCACATATATTACCAGCAACAGGAGGAAACCTGGGAATGAGGCTCCCTAGCCATATTAGGCTTTGTAAGGGAGTGATGTAAACATGAGTTATTAGAGAGATTAAGATACAGGTTTGGCCATCTTACCGCAAACGGCAAACCGCGGTTTGCGGCTAGCGGTTTTACGTTTACCGTCTACCCATATTCGGGGCTTAAGATTCGTGGTTGGTTCTAACAACAAATATCCGGCCGCCATGTTTGTTTTCATTCATTCGTTCACTTCTATCTGAGCTGAGAAATCGTCTTCAAAATTACGTTTCTATGAAAAAGAATTCGATAATCAATAAGCGAAAGAGTTATAAAAGGTAGCATTTCCTCTCAAACGTGGGATTGTGATGTTTTAGGATGCAAAAAACCTTGCGGTAAATCACGTACCTCTAGAGTGTGGTCTAGCCGTACAAACGTGAACCTCAAACCGCAAACCTGATGGCAAGGCACTGGTCACGTGACTTCTTGACGTTCGCGGTTCGCGGGAAAAGCCGAAAAACCTCGAACTTAATCTCTCTATTAAATTGCATGATGCACTTTAATGTACTTAAGCATACTGGGAGAAGTACTTAAACCTTAGAGGTGGCTATTCCCATAGCTCAGGTTTTGACAGAAATGTTATAACTTTTTGGTCTACACTCGTCTTTCAAACCTTGTTCACAGGGCTTTTCCCTCACTTGAGGGAACAGCCCTGGAAACGAGGTTGCCATCTTTCCTATTTCATTAGCATAAGAAATAGATCACTGGGTAGAAAATTAAAATTCAGAATTGTTTCAAAAGACAATGCTCGATATAACCTACTATTACTTAAAGTGCACCTAACCCCAAAAAATTGTTTTCGCTTAAATAAATCTTTGCACCTGTACGAAACGTATTGCGCCGTTTTGAGCCTTTTAAAACCAAATATTGACTTTTTATAGGCTGCAAAAGTTACGAAATTTAGCCATCCTCTGTCCCACGACCGAGCTAGTAAGGGGCATGGGTCTATTCCTTACCTGACGTCACAAACCGATTTCCATCACATTAAGTCTTTGTAAACATGCATTCAAAGCAGTTTGTGACGTCATGTAAGGAATAGACCCATGCCCCTTACTAGCTCGGTCGTGGGACAGATGATTCGTAACTTTTACAGCCTATAAAAAGACAAGATTTGGTTTAAAAAGGCGCAAAAAGGCACAGTGTGTTTCGAACAGGTGTAAAGATTTATTTAAGCGAAAAAAATATTTTGGGGTTAGGTGCACTTTAAGTTACATCTTAAACTTACGCATATGTGTATCCAGTTTATATATGGTGTGAGTCTGATTTAAGGTTTCAAGCTATCAAGGTGAAATAGCTAGGGAGGAAAAATTGTATTTTGCCATTTCACATGCAATCAGTGTAGTAGAAAATTAATGTAAACTTCAGTCAATAAATAGGTAGTGTCACTAATGAAAACCCAGCCTCATACCAAAGTCTTCTATCTCCCCATCCCTGAGGGAGATGAAAGACCTGGGAGTGAGGTTGATGCTAATGAACCAAGTCTAACTATGTTCTGTCATATATTTCACAAAACATAGAGAGCATATAGACTCAAACAAGTTTTTATTCTGCAAGTTGTTTTTTGTTTTGAAAATGACATGGTCAGCAAGGAAAAAGAAGACAACTCGTTTTGGAATGGCAAACTATTGTAATTGCGTTATCATTAGCCTCTAACAGCCAGCACTCATTAGTTTTGTTGATACTACTAACTGTAAATAAAATGCTGAACTTTGCGAGTTGGAACTCCATCAGTTGCATTCAAATACACTTCAGTAATGGAGTGTCACAAAGCATGCCCTTCAGTTGCATTGAAATTGCTGTACCCTAGTCTGTGAGCTACATGTAGCTCATTTGGTTGGGTTGTTATGCAAGCCTGTAGCAATGGCAGAAATGCCATAAATAAGCTGGCGAGGAGATGCCACTGAGCTGTAGCTGCCAAGAGACTTGCATGAAAAATCAACCAAGTGAGCTAGCTAACAGGCAAGCAAGCAATATTCCAGTACAGTCTTGAAGGAAAATACTGAACTGCAGTATCTGAAAACTCTCACTAACATACAGCACCTGTACCACAATTCAGGAAGTATTTTGTAACACACTTCAAATTCATGTTTAGTGACTTCATAAACACATCAAGGATTAAACACTTCACAAAGGAAACTTTCATACAAACTAGGAACAAATAATGTTTGCAGTTTACATATGGAAGGATCTCAAAAAATGTTCTTTACACTAAGATACAATGGATGCCAAGTAATCTTTGACTTCTGCAGGGGTGAGGCGACGGAAGCCTTGCTCATTGCATACTCCTAATTCAATGTTGTCTTCTGTCATTTGTCCTTCAAAACTTTCCTGCAAAATGGTAAGATGATATTCTGACAAAAAATCTTTGCCAGCTCTCTCAAAATGTAACATGAACTTCACTTACAACTGTAACCAGCAAAGCTGTAACCAACTCCATTTGCCACAATTTGTTATTAATATTGTAACTGATTATAAGTATATGAAAATCATATTTGAAATGCAGATTAAAGAATGAATATGTGAGTGATTATCACAGTTATGATCACTACTTAAGCAGTAGTGAAAATAAAGCCTGAATAAAAATTAAGGCTTTTACAGGAGTTGAACCCATGACCTCTGGGACACTGGAGCAGCTAGCAAGTTGGTCATTTTGTTGGTTTGTAGTAAACCCTTGAGTGATGAATGAATGACTGATTACATCAAAATGAATATTCATAGTCATTTATTTACCTCCTGCCCATTCCAGGTTTACACTGTCACACATTAACAACAACTGACATACCTTTAGGGTCAAAATTGCAGTGTGAATAGCATCTTCTAGCTCCAGGTTTTCATTGTACCTGAAATAAAGACAAATAAACCAACCTCGCCAAAAATAATAGTAGCCATTTTGGTAAGAACCAAGTGACCTATGTCCACAATTCCCTAGTTTCTTTGATATGAACCAACTTTAACCACAGCTATTCCACTCCTCTTCAAACCAGAAGGAGATGTAAAAGGTAACTTTCAGGACTTTGTTCCCTGGCACTGCCCTTTTTGGCTCATTGAATTCCACTCTTATATAATCCCGGTACATGTAAGATATTGGAATAAAAACATGTTCAATAACAGTATTGAACAGCAACCACTTAAAAAATGGATTTGGGAACAAAAATACAATCAGTCATTTACCTCTTTTCTAGAAACGTTTTCCCATTCACATAGTTTTTACCCATAGCTGTGGCCTTCCAGGCAAAATAAGAACCCTGAAAAAAAAAAGTTGTAGTTTGTTTTGAGCCCTCAAGCAAGATACATGGCAGAAATTTGCAATAATTTGTAACACTATTTACAGCAACAAAAAAAAGGTTTGAGTGGGCGGGTGTTAGTCGACTGTACATGTACCAAAATGTAAAAATCCATGCTTCAGCTGCTATGGCTAACAAAAATGGCAGAGATAGTCAAGATTCAGCCTCATATTATTGTCAAATGAGCGAGAGATTGTTAATTAAGGCTCGTTCCAAACAAAAAGTGTGACTTACTGAAGGATCACATTGGAACAAATAAGGTCTGTCGTCATCCCAGCCAGCAACAAGAAGAGACACTCCAAATGGCCGAACACCACTAGAAAAGTAGAAATGTTAGCTTGTTTATCCTCATGCCACCTAGATCCTGTGTGAGGTATGAAAGGCTCATCAAGCTCAAGCATTGTGGACAAACAGTTATGGTAATTACTTATTAAGTGTATTGTTTTCTCATCCATCATGGCACATAAAACATTTTCTGGCACATACATGTACATTATCAAAATATTTTCAAGAACATACAAGGAAACCTATTATAATTCAGTTATCTTTACTTTTTCACTCTCATCAACAAACCATATTTTTTAAATAAATGGAAAACCAATCTTAAACTACATGTAGCACAATAAAAAATTCTTCTTTCTGTACCAGAGTTTGCATTCAGAAAATATTCTTGCTTTACACGAGATGTAAAAAAAAACCAAACAAAACATGATTAAAAACAGGATTTCAAGTGGAGGGTTACACATGGGAGATGGTGGTTCACAAAAAAATTGGTCCACTTACTGATTGACAGTATGGAGGACTGATTTAAAGTTTTAAATTATTATTACTTTCTCACCCTGATTGAGTATATTCTTGCACAACAGCTGCAAGTTTTTGAACCAGCTGTGCTGTGGGGATTTCCTCTTGATACATTAAGAAATACTGTTGAGCAATTTTCCTTGCATGACGTACCAATACTCTGCAAATAAGACACAGAGGAGTCATTTAAATGGAGTTTTATGCAGGCTTAAACTTACAAGTCTAAAATTAGAGAATGCTGATTACAACACACCAACCTGTAGTCTGGTCCCATCCCACTGTAAACCATTCCAATACTTTTGGTCACCATCTCCACCTTGTTGATTGTGCTGTCATCGTAAAGAACTGACTTTTGTTTCTTTTCAGCAGCAAGAACAACTCCATTAGAGGCTTGAGAAACAAAGACAAGTTTTAGAAAAATGCTTCTATCCACTGTTCATAATACACACTATAATGGAAAAACAATTGCCCTAATTGTCCAAAGGATGTGCTTTATGGTAAGTATTTCCTGGGATGAAAGACATTTTGTCTCCACACAGGCTTCCCAAGCTCAAAATTCGACTCTGCATCTGTTCTGTATGGGACAGCTTGTTTATATAGAGAATTGTATGGGAAAGTCACCGATCATAATAAAAAGTGTGTAAATAACTATCTAATTAAAAATAAAGTTTTCCTACCTCGAATGTGGTCGTGTACTTGTCTCTTGTGCCGATTTTGAAACCATTCTGACGCCGTTTAGTGAAGTTATTTGAAATCGTTGTCTCTCCTTCTAAAAGAAGGAGAAGGCAGACCACTCCATCGATCGCATCAATCGCTGGCCAGACGTCACTCCACAAATCGCTCTCTCCTCAAAAGGAAAAGTCCCGAATCGCAATAAAACCAACAGTTCCATAAAGCCCAGTAAATTTCACTCCACATACGTGTGCTTCGGCGGTCGAAAGACTTGTGAAGAACGAAAAATTTGGCTCAAAGTTCGCTTCTTCGGCTTTCCTGATATGCTTGTGAACGACTTCGAGCCAACGGCCGCTACGTAAGGTCAACTCTGATTGGTCCATTTGAGCCAAGTCACGCTGTTGACTGTTGTCAGCGTGTGACATGGTTCAAATGGACCAATCAGAGTTGACCTTGCGTAGAGGTCGATTGATCGATCAATGGAGTGGTCTGCCTTCTCCTTCTTTTAGAAGGAGAGACAACAATTTCGAATAACTTCACTAAATGGTGTCAGAATGGCTTCAAAATTGGCAAAAGAGACAAGTACACCACACATTTGAGGTAGGAAAACTTTATTTTTAATTACAATTCTCTATATAAACAAGCTGTCCCATACAGGACCAATGCAGAGTTGAATTTTGAGCTTGGGTAGCCTGTGGTCTCCATTCTGGACTAAGGTGGCAAGTGATAGATCTGGTTAAACAGGGTAGGTGTAAATGTTTACTCTTTTGGTTGAAAAGAAAAGAACAATAACATCAGTTTCGATGATGATGATGAGGAGGATGATGATGATAAAGATAATAATGATGATATTGATAACGATATTCAACAATGATAATAAAAATGACAATTAATTTAAGTTTTATTATTTATTTTTAATATAAATGATGATAATGATAATGAAAGAAAAAGAAGCCACAAGTCTAAGTGTCTCTACCTTTTATTCCCACAGAGGGTCCTCCTGCAGCAACTGCTGCCAAAGCATATTCAATCTGGACAAGCTTGCCTGATGGACTAGAGTCAGGGAGGGGAAAATTATTTATCATGTTGCTATTGATTATAAAAATTCATTAAAAATTTTTCTGATCCAAATTTCACGAATGAGATGCATCTCTTGCATGCCCAACTTCCAAATTTCTGGTTTAAATTCTAAGCATCAGACAGAATAGTATGAACATACATACATATACAATGATACATATACTTTATTAGCTCATACAGCTAATATCTCCAAGAATTACCAACCCAACCATCAGATGAAAGATAGACCACCACAATGGGAACTACGTCCCCTACTCTTTTCAAATAGTGTGTGGGTTCTTTAACTTCCCACAGAATCAATAATTATTATGAACAGCTGTGAGATGGGCAATGGTTTATTGTCCTTATATCCAAGAAGACTAGAAAGTCTAACCATTAGAATATAATTATTACTTCTGCAATGACAAATCTGAAAATCTAGTGAACCCAAACATTCAAAGGAAATATACAGAGTTTGTGATAGATAAAGTGCCTGCTGATGTGCAAAAAAACCCTAGGGACTTCCAACCATGTGTGCTGTGAAGAAATTCGTTTAAATTCAGCTTTATTTCAACAACAACAACAATAAAACGTGATAATGTGTTGAAATAGGAAGAATCCTCAAAAAGCGTTGCAGCACCATTCTAGGAGGAAACTCCAACCTATCTATAGACCTACTAATATACAGAATGTATAATGTACAATGTATATACAGAAATTCAAAGAGTTAAAAAAGTAGAAACCTTCGACTGTCTTCATCTTATGTTGGTGCTGACTCAAAAATTACTTATATATCTTGCTAAGATCTCCTGTCTTTAATATCCATGCCCCCATCCTAAGAAATTGCTGTGATCTGTCCTAGAAGAGTGTTATGTCTGTTGACACGTGCGCACTGTTTCTATGGTTCAGTCAATTTCAATTTTCATGTGTTCGTAAGCCAAGAATACACCGATGGAGATCTTTTTCCAAAATTGATGACCCATAATTAAATACGGAAGGTATAACAAAAACTGAAAGTTCATAATCTGGCATTGCAGACGACTAATTTACAATAAGACGATGTGTTTGGAGAATTAAACTTAATTTCTATTCGAAAAATGTTGTCCAAAGAATCAACTTCTATCAGCGATGTACCCGACATTTTCAAGTGCAACTCAACAAGTAGCTACCTAAATAGTAGTGTCATAAGTAAACTGGTTATATTAAGTAATACAGTGGGGATAAATAGGATAAAATTTACCTGAAAGTTGTCAAACTGAAGCTGTACCTTTCCGTCATTTTGGAAAGGATGTCGTGCACACTGACTCAGCGTTTAGTGCCCAGTCCTTCATTTTGCGGAGGTATTACATCAAGTACCCACCAGGCAGTCTATCGCATCGCTCGGCCGTTTCACCCATTTGGAAGGTAACACATAATTATAACACAATTGAATCATGAGCTTTAGGCATGTGCCATACAGCGCGAAGACAACATCAAGTTCTACAACACCTGAACAAACGGGAAAAAATCGTGATGATGACGAATTTCGCCATCCATCTTCTATTTCAGCTGCCAGTGCTGGTGAAAGAGCTTGGGGTTATCTGTTACGCCGAAGAGCGGAGGATATTAACGATCGCATTCACAGAACCAAAGCAGTGGAATTCAACAAAGATTCAGCGGAAGAGTTGCCACAGTTTTACATTCCCGTGTACAAGATTAAGAAAGAGAAAACTCTCACGGAAGAGGAAGACGTGAACTGCTGTTCACTTCCGCCAGAAACAAGTGGCTCGCCAACTTATGCACCAAACCAGGGGTTTTGGATTGATAGAGCAGGAGAAAGGTATGACGAAGAAACCTGTGTACGTGTTAAATCAGAATTTGATGAAACTAGGACAAGTGATGCAGGAACTTATCATTATGAAAGTGAAACTTCTTGTGGAAATAAGTTTAAGGGATATGGCAAAAGCGTGCCCACCAATCAACTATCTGAAGAGGCTTTGATGCTGAATGTGTCGAGTTACATCAAAGATGCTCGCCGTGCTACAAAGAATCATGGGAGAAATGCACCTATTGGTTACCCTTTTGATCACGACAGAGAAGCATTTCCATGTACATGGCTGAACTACAGAGGAAATGTCAGTGATGAAACATCCATTGACAAAATACCAAATGACCGCAAAGAGAAAGATCACTTAAAAAAGGATTATTACATGAATTGCACCAATGAAACTTCGGATAACAACATGTCAAATGATGGTCAACCTCATTATAGAGAGATATGTAATGAAAACACTCTCTTGTCTGACAATTTATTTCCCAAGGGTGCACTAAATTACACTGAAGATATGCACCAAGTTACAAGGCAGACATGTGGGAGAAAGTGTCCTGATCAAGCCTCAACACAAGGCATGCCAATTGATGATGAAGATCTACGTCATCTTATAAAGAATTATCCTCAGAGGAACTTTTCATCAAGCCATCCAGCTGATTCAGCAGTGGTTCATGACGTATCTGTTAAAGATATGCGTTCTGCTATGGAGCAGAGATCTGAGAAAAGCAGGCCTGTCAGGATTGGAAATCGCACACTGATTCATACCTTACCACATCCAGCAGAGGGGGTGGAAGTGGTGTACACCACAGACCCAGTTGAGGCAGACGCATGGCTCAGAAACAACATCATTGATTGTTCCACAAGTGCAGTTGGATTTGACATTGAATGGAAGCCTCAGTTTGTAAGCAAAAAGCAGGGAGGAGTGGAGAACAAGACTGCTGTCTTGCAGTTAGGGGTAGAAAACTCATGTCTTGTACTGCATCTTCATAACATGAAGACACTCCCAAAGTACCTTGTATGCATTTTGAAGAACCCACTGGTCTTGAAAATTGGAAGTGGGATTTTGCAGGATGTCAGTAAACTTAAGAAAGATACTGGATTGGAATGCATTGGGTTAGTAGATACCCAAATCATTGCCACCAAGAGTGCCAGGTTGCCAGAATCACAGAACCTTGGACTGAAATCTCTGGCTAAGAATTTGCTTGGAATACAACTTGAGAAGCCAAAGTCTGTCTCTATGAGTAACTGGGAAAGGTTCCCTCTCACAATTAAGCAGATCCACTATGCAGCTCTAGATGCTTGGGTTGGATTAAAAATTTACCAGCATGTAAAAGGTATGCATGGGCAAACACATCAGTTTCAAGACAAAAGCATTTCAGCTGAGGGTGATGTTGTTAGCAAGCCTGTAAAGAAAATCTCCTGTCATGTTTGTAAGAAAAAGGTTAAGGACAGCAATGCTCTTGTCCAACACCTTAGAATTCATGCAAAGTGTGAGTGCGGGGAATATTTTATGGCTAAGATATCCAAGAGCCACAAGAAAGAATGTCCAGTGCTGAATAGTGAGTATTCTTCAACTCCAGTAGATGACACACTCAAAGAGCCTGGCTGGTGTCAAGGATGTGGAAAGAAGTGTAAGACTGTACAAAAACTGATAGAGCATATCAGAGATGTTTGCCACGTACTGTGCCCATTTTGCACCAGATTACTGCCCAGCACTGCAAGTTCTTCACATATCAGTAAATGTAAGAACTATGTCAGTGAATGGTGGAAGCAGCTTGCTAAGTGATCAAGGGAGGAACAAGCTTCAGACTGTTGACCACAATTCTGGAATTTTGATTCATTTTGATCTTTTGTGTGAATAGTGTCACATGTCAATTAATTTTTGTTATGTGTTCAAGTTGTTTGTCTCCTTTCATTCATTCTCAATTTTAATCTTTTGGTATTAAATAAAGTTGGGTGGATACGTGACCTTGACTTTTTGACTCACACTAACCATATAAGCAAAACTTAAAATATTTCATCCCGGGGGGAGGGGGGGGGGGGGTATTGCCTTATATGAGCTGTAATTATAGGTATGTGTGGTCCCAAAGGGTATGGTTTTTGAGCCATTTTGGTCTGAAATAGGGTATCAATTTTAACCATTTTGGTCTGAAATAGGGTATGGTTTGTGCGGTCTTGTCTTGAATTTCGGTATGTTTTTTAGAAGAAGCTACTTCTTCATCTTTAGCCGATAAATCATCTACAAAAGCCCTTCTTTTTTGTCTTTTAATTATGTTTACACCAACTGTGTATGTGAAATAGGTCTGAAATAGGGTATCAAATTTTTGGTCAGGTCTGAAATTACAGATTTTGGTCTGAAATAGGGTAAGGGTTTCAGGAAGCAGGCTGCACACCCCCCCCCCCCACCCAATTTGTCTGGGAGTACCCCCTCTCCCGGGATTTAATCTTTGTTCATAAAGATTACTGCACACTGCATGTTGTAGCTTATTGCCTTGACCAACAGAATATTAAACCTGGCTCATGCACACTTCCTTTCAGTTTCTTTTTTGTTTGTTTCTAATTTCTCTGCAACATTTTAAAAAGGAGATTTATTTCCTAATTTGCCCTACTGCTTTTCTTTCTTCCTGTAGGTTTTCTTGCTTGTTTTCTTTCATTGTCCTGTCCGGCTTGGGGGGGGGGGTTCTCACTTATATGGGCTATGTAGATATTTGTGACCTCTAACGGGGTGGTTTTTTTTAGCCATTTTGGTCTGAAATAGGGTATTGATTTTGACCATTTTTGTCTGAAATAGTTGATGTAGGGTATGGTGTCTGCATTCTTGTCTTGAATTGGGAAGAAGCTACTTCTTCATCATTAGGCAATAAGACCATCAACAAAAGCCCTTGTTAAATTAATTGTTGCCTTCAGACGTTCCCCTAATCTCCGTGACCTACTAGTCACAGCTAAACTTTCTTCTAATTCTACTAATTCATACCCACAACTCCCTTCTGGTTCTTTCCGTTGCGGTAAAAATTGTGCCACTTCTCCCTACATTTCAGATGGACTCACAAGCTATACTTTCTCTTCTACAGGTGAAACACGCCATATTAAATCTAACCTGACCTGTGACACTACAAACCTCATCTACATGATTCAATGCAACCGCTGTAATTTACAATACATAGGAGAAACTAAACGACGTTTAAAAGACCGATTTAATGAACACCGCTGTACCATAGATAACCCTAACACCAAATCTAAATCCACCACAGTTGCGGAACATTTCCTGTCCTCTCCTAACCACACTGCTAACGACATGCAATTGATCCCCATTGAGGAAATATTTTCTAACAGAGACTCAATCCGTAAGGCCAGGGAAGCGTTTTTAATTTCAAAAGGCAGAACAATTGATCCTGAAGGTCTTAACATCCGCGAAGAAACATTAATTTTTTTGTCATAAGTTAATATTTTTTTACACTTTTTTCTAGTATTTTATTTTACACTGTCAGTTATTTTAGTTTTACGTGTTTCCGGTTTATTACTACATAAACACCGCTTCCAATGTAAATTCTCAATGTACCTGAAGAAGGCTGGTTTGGCCAGCCGAAATATAGTACACAAACTTAAAACCATTCTACGTTGTATCGGCCCTTGCTTTTATACTCTTTGTTGATTTTGTCACGTCGATCAGATCACCAGCTTGATCCAACGTATACCAGCAGGATTATTGTCCACGGTTGCTTACTTGAACATTTGATAGTTAAATTAATGTTAACACCAACTGTGTCCGTGAAATAGGTGTGAAATAAGGTATCACATTCCCGTGTACAAGATTAAGAAAGAGAAAACTCTCATGGAAGAGGAAGACGTGAACTGCTGTTCACTTCCGCCAGAAACAAGTGGCTCGCCAACTTATGCACCAAACCAGGGGTTTTGGATTGATAGAGCAGGAGAAAGGTATAACGAAGAAACCTGTGTACGTGTTAAATCAGAATTTGATGCAGGAACTCATCATTATGAAAGTGAAACTTCTTGGGGAAATACGTTTAAGGGATATGGCAAAAGCGAGCCCACCAATCAACTATCTGAAGAGGCTTTGATGCTGAATGTGTCGAGTTACATCAAAGATGCTCGCCGTGCTACAAAGAATCATGGGAGAAATGCACCTATTGGTTACGGCCCTTTTGATCACGACATAGAAGCATTTCCATGTACATGGCTGAACTACAGAGGAAATGTCAGTGATGAAAGATGCATTGACAAAATACCAAATGACAGCAAAGAGAAAGATCACTTAAAAAAGGATTATTACATGAATTGCACCAATGAAACTTTGGATAACAACATGTCAAATGATGGTCAACCTCATTATAGAGAGATATGTAACGAAAACACTCGCTTGTCTGACAATTTATTTCCCAAGGGTGCACTAAATTACACTGAAGATATGCACCAAGTTACAAGGCAGACATGTGGGATAAAGTGTCCTGATCAAGCCTCAACACAAGGCATGCCAATTGATGATGAAGATCTACGTCATCTTATTAAGAATTATCCTCAGAGGAACTTTTCATCAAGCCATCCAGCTGATTCAACAGGGGTTCATGACGTATCTGTTAAAGATATGCGTTCTGCTACGGAGCAGAGATCTGAGAAAAGCAGGCCTGTCAGGATTGGAAATCGCACACTGATTCATACCTTGCCATATCCAGCAGAGGGGGTGGAAGTGGTGTACACCACAGACCCAGTTGAGGCAGACGCATGGCTCAGAAACAACATCATTGATTGTTCCACAAGTGCAGTTGGATTTGACATTGAATGGAAGCCTCAGTTTGTAAGCAAAAAGCAGGGAGGAGTGGAGAACAAGACTGCTGTCTTGCAGTTAGGGGTAGAAAACTCATGTCTTGTACTGCATCTTCATAACATGAAGACACTCCCAAAGTACCTTGTATGCATTTTGAAGAACCCACTGGTCTTGAAAATTGGAAGTGGGATTTTGCAGGATGTCAGTAAACTTAAGAAAGATACTGGATTGGAATGCATTGGGTTAGTAGATACCCAAATCATTGCCGCTAAGAGTGCCAGGTTGCCAGAATCACAGAACCTTGGACTGAAATCTCTGGCTAAGAATTTGCTTGGAATACAACTTGAGAAGCCAAAGTCTGTCTCTATGAGTAACTGGGAAAGGTTCCCTCTCACAATCAAGCAGATCCACTATGCAGCTCTAGACGCTTGGGTTGGATTAAAAATTTACCAGCACGTAAAAGGTATGCATGGGCAAACACATCAGTTTCAAGACAAAAGCATTTCAGCTGAGGGTGATGTTGCTAGCAAGCCTGTAAAGAAAATCTCCTGTCATGTTTGTAAGAAAAAGGTTAAGGACAGCAATGCTCTTGTCCAACACCTTAGAATTCATGCAAAGTGTGAGTGTGGGGAATATTTTATGGCTAAGATATCCAAGAGCCACAAGAAAGAATGTCCAGTGCTGAATAGTAAGTATTCTTCAACTCCAGTAGATGACATACGCAAAGAGCCTGGCTGGTGTCAAGGATGTGGAAAGAAGTGTAAGACTGTACAAAAACTGATAGAGCATATCAGAGATGTTTGCCACGTACTGTGCCCATTTTGCACCAGATTACTGCCCAGCACTGCAAGTTCTTCACATATCAGTAAATGTAAGAACTATGTCAGTGAATGGTGGAAGCAGCTTGCTAAGTGATCAAGGGAGGAACAAGCTTCAGACTGTTGACCACAATTCTGGAATTTTGATTCATTTTGATCTTTTGTGTGAATAGTGTCACATGTCAATTAATTTTCGTTATGTGTTCAAGTCGTTCGTCTCCTTTCATTCATTCTCAATTTTAATCTTTTGGTATTAAATAAAGTTGGGTGGATACGTGACCTTGACTTTTTGACTCACACTAACCATATAAGCAAAACTTAAAATATTTCATCCGGGGTGGGGGGGGGGGGTATTGCCTTATATGAGCTGTAATTATAGGTATGTGCGGTCCCAAAGGGTATGGTTTTTGAGCCATTTTGGTCTGAAATAGGGTATCAATGTTAACCATTTTGGTCTGAAATAGGGTATGGTTTGTGCGCACCAACTGTGTATGTGAAATAGGTCTGAAATAGGGTATCAAACTTTTGGTCAGGTCTGAAATAGGGTATCAATGTTAACCATTTTGGTCTGAAATAGGGTATGGTTTGTGCGCACCAACTGTGTATGTGAAATAGGTCTGAAATAGGGTATCAAACTTTTGGTCAGGTCTGAAATAGGGTATCAATGTTAACCATTTTGGTCTGAAATAGGG
This sequence comes from Pachyseris speciosa, assembly GCA_016490735.1. Lineage (NCBI taxonomy): Eukaryota > Metazoa > Cnidaria > Anthozoa > Scleractinia > Pachyseridae > Pachyseris > Pachyseris speciosa. The sequence goes on from JAEMWC010000406.1 coordinate 56,112, forward strand.
TATGGTTTGTGCACACCAACTGTGTATGTGAAATAGGTCTGAAATAGGGTATCAAACTTTTGGTCAGGTCTGAAATAGGGTAGGGAAAATTACAGATTTTGGTCTGAAATAGGGTAAGGGTTTCAGGAAGCGGGCGGCACACCCCCCCCCCCCAATTTTTCTGGGAGTACCCCCCCCCCAGGATTTCATCTTTGTTCATAAAGATTACTGCACACTGCATGTTGTAGCTTATTGCCTTGACCAACAGAATATTAAACCTGGCTCATGCACACTTCCTTTCAGTTTCTTTTTTGTTTGTTTCTTATTTCTCTGCAACATTTTAAAAAGAAGATTTATTTCCTAATTTGCCCTACTGCTTTTCTTTCTTCCTGTAGGTATTCTTGCTTGTTTTTCTTCATGGTCCTGTCCGGCTGGGGGGTGGGGGGGGGGGGGGTACTCACTTATACTGGCTATGTAGATATTTGTGTCCCTAACAGTGTGGTTTTTTAGCCATTTTGGTCTGAAATAGGGTATCGATTTTGACCATTTTCGTCTGAAATAGTTGATATAGGGTATGGTTTCTGCATTCTGGTCTTGAATTGGGAAGAAGCTACTTCTTCATCATTAGGCAATAAGACCATCAACAAAAGCCCTTGTTAAATTAATTGTTCCCTTCAGACGTTCCCCTAATCTCCGTGACCTACTAGTCGCAGCTAAACTTTCTTCTAATTCTACTAATTCACACCCAAAACTCCCTTCTGGTTCTTTCCGTTGCGGTAAAAATTGTGCCACTTGTCCCTACATTTCAGATGGACTCACGAGCTATACTTTCTCTTCTACAGGTGAAACACGCCATATTAAATCTAACCTGACCTGTGACACTAGAAACCTCATCTACATGATTCAATGCAACCACTGTAATTTACAATACATAGGAGAGACTAAACGACGTTTAAAAAACCGATTTAATGAACACCGCCGTACCATAGATAACCCTAACACCAAATCTAAACCCACCACAGTTGGGGAACATTTCCTGTCCTCTCCTAACCACACTGCTAACAACATGCAATTAATCCCCATTGAGGAAGTATTTTCTAACAGAGACTCAATCCGTAGGGCCAGGGAAGCGTTTTTAATTTCAAAAGGCGGAACAATTGATCCTGAAGGTCTTAACATCCGCGAAGAAACATATTAATTTTTTGTCATAAGTTTATCTTTTTTTACACTTTTTTCTAGTATTTTATTTTACACTGTCAGTCATTTTAGTTTTACGTGTTTCCGGTTTATTACTACAAACATCCCTTCCAATGTAAATTCTCATTGTACCTGAACAACAACAACAACAACAACAATACTTTTTTACTCTAAACACTTGAAGACATATTTACATAGCAAGTGACAAAACTACAGTTGCTTAAAAAATAGATATGCTTAAAGTTGAGCCAGGAGGATAAAAGAACCTTGCGGTTTTCGAGTTATTCTCCTGCCTTTTAAGTGCAAAACAAAATAAGATTAACTGAGGATTGAAAGAGATGAGTAAATAAAGTGCAAACATAAGGAGACAGACCGAACCATATGAGCAGTGGATATTCGAACGATATGTCGTAATGGCGGGTAGCCGCGTTATTCAAAGCTCCGCCATAGTCTGACGCTAAGCTGCCTTTATGGCCACCGAGGAACAGATTAAGGTTCTGTTAAGAGCAGCCATTAGTCCGTTAGAGAAGAAGATGGACCACTTAATGACGGAATTTGCTGAATTGAAGAGAACAGTGGATTTCCTATCTAAACAGTATGATCAAGTTATTTCGCAACTTCAACTTGCAAACTCCAGAATCTCTCAACAGTCTATGAACATAAAAATGTTCAGGAAAAGCTTAACAAAGTTAAGAAGCAATCTATTGACACCAGCTACCAAGCAGAAGAACTTGCGCAATACATTAGGCGTGACTGTTTGGAAATTACGGGCGTCCCACCCAGCGAGAGTTATTCAAGCAACGAAGAAGGCTGGTTTGGCCAGCCGAAATATAGTACACAAACTTAAAACCATTCTACGTTGGATCGGCCCTTGCTTTTATACTCTTTGTTGATTTTATTACGCCGATCAGATCACCAGTTTGATCCAACGTATACCAGCAGGATTGTTGTCCACGTTTGCTTGCTTGAACATTTGATAGTTAAATTAATGTTAACACCAACCGTGTACGTGAAATAGGTGTGAAATAAAGTATCAAATTTTTGGTCAGGTCTGAAATAGGGCAGAGAAAATCATAGATTTTGGTCTGAAATAGGGTAAGGAATTCAGGAAGCGAGCCGCACACCCCCACCCAAATTTTCTGGAAGTACATCCCAGGGTTTCAGTGTTCTATTCTACTCTTCCACCTCAAATTACTATGTCAAGTACCCACAAATATTTTATTTCTAGTCTTAGGAAGTTTGATGGGAATCCACATAAAAAGATGCAAGCTATCTTTCTTCTCCAACTCCTGTCACTGAAGTATCTCATCATCCTGGTAGCCCGTGTGCAGACATCTCCTATTTTCTTTGTAAAATCGTTTAAAATTGGGCTTAAGGCGAATAAGTATCTTCTGAATAGCTTAAATTTTGTCAAAGGTTCCTGCTGTGTTTCAATGAAAAATAATGACTTTTTATACTTCTAGATACGAAATTATTATTTATGTTTTGTATGTAAATTTTTCCAAGTTTTATTGTAAACTTACACCTTGTTTTTCTAATTTTTATTTTTATATTTTTATTTGATTGTATTCTATTAGCTGTAGTTAGGCAGGTCCACATCAGGACTTCGGTCTTGCCAATTCACATTTAACCTGCATTGTTAAATAAAGATGTATGTATGTGTATGTATGTATGTATGTACGTCCCTTTTCTGCGTGCAACAAAGGAAAGTGGGGATGTCTGCAGGCAGGCTAGTCTCTTGGCCATGCGCAAGATCATAAAATATTTTACAAAGTTCTTTTGACAAAGATAGCTTTGCTTGTGACCAAATGCAACTCAAAACTGAATTAAGGCATAAAAACTGTACTCACCGCCAAAACTGTCAAAAGTCCTGGAGACTAGGTACTAGCGATTTACTCCCCGTTGGAATCCTGGGAAAGAAAGTTCTCCGACACGTGAAGTCGGCCTCTCTTTTCGCGGCCATCTTGGAATCAGTGGTAGCGAAGTTATAGCTACACGAAAACTGCCAAAATGGGTCGTCTTCACGCACCAGGGTAAGTCAGTAGGGTGAAATTTGTCTCAAGAACAGTCGTAGCAAATCTTGGATAAAAAATAAATGCATTTTTTCTTTCTGTTGCTACTGTAACCGCCTTTGATTTTTGTGGATTTTGGAAGCGTTAGCATGCAGCGTTGTATCCGTAAACGTGCTTTTTTCGCTCTTTTAATCTGACAAAACTTGCGATTTCTTTTAAAGGAAAGGTATATCTGGTTCAGCCTTACCATACCGCCGAAGTGTTCCGACGGTAAGAAATAATCCCTTACGTCTTTTCTTTCAAAATACATTTTACTTTGGTAGATCACAACGCAAGGAACAAATTAAGTTTTGGCTCTGTTGTATGGTTTGAACCACGGCCAAACAGCCAGCAAAGTATTATATATGTAGCTTTGTTTCTGCAGAGTGCTTGATATATTGCCGCCTTACCGTTTTATGGCTGTGGTTTTAATTTTTATATGAATTCATTTGTTCTTTTGTTTGTAGTGGCTTAAGTTGACATCAGATGATGTTAAAGAACAAATCTACAAGTTAGCCAAGAAGGGCCTGACTCCCTCTCAGATAGGTAGGTGTAAAGGAAAATACACCACAGCTTATTGGTGCATTTAGAAAAATGTGGGTAACTTTCTGTGCTTAGTTGTACACTTAAAACAAATCAAACACCTTTATCTCAAGGAAACGTTTATGAGATACAACTCTGTAGTTGAGTCAATTTGTTTATGATTAAAATATATTATGCAGGACTACACTAATGACTTTTAATAAGAGTTAATTGTTTCAGATTTTGTTGTAATTAAATAAGTTCTGTGAACAATCAGTTAATGCACAATATTGATCATCTCACTAGCATTACAATGGAATGTCTAAACTTCTGGATGCCAGATGCAACTAAAATCAGAAAAGCAAGGCAGTGAGCTTATTGTCATCATCATCATCATCATCATCATCATTTGTCATTGTTGTTGTCATTATTCAATGGTTAAGGGGGGTCGCAGGGAACATGCTCCCTCAGAAAAATTATAAATTCAAGTCCTCTGAAATGGCTGGACATGCATTTAAAACTAACATGGTGTGGTGAAAAATATACTTTCAACAACAAAACAGTGGTGTTTTAAAACAAGAGTTATCAGTTTTCAGTAAAACATTAAATAGAAAAGTAACTTTGATTCTTTTTAGTATTACTTGCTTTTTACTGTTGGAAAGTGGTGGGGGGGGGGGGGAGTGTTAAAGTCCCCCCAGCCCCTCCCCCTGTGCGGTCCCTGTTGAATATTATAGTTCAATCCCTATTAAAGTGGCAGTGTCATGGATTGTTAGTAAAAATCTGGAAAGAAAAGGACCTGTTTACTCATGGCAAACTAAAAATAATGGCCAGATTTCCTCAAAACAGCATTTTTAGCTCACAGAAACCATTCTTAAGTGTTTTTGGTTACACATAGGCAAGATGAAAATGATTGTCAACTTGAAGCCCAACATTTTCAAGTTCTCCCCTAGTATTTTAGATTGACTTAGTAAATACTTAGTGTGGCTCATTTAAAATTTACTTGATTTTATCTCACTGGTGATGCAGAAGCAATTCAAGAATTAAAAAAGTCAAATTGATTAAGTAAAGTTTTGGTCAAAATATCAGGAATAACTCCCATGATACTGCCCCTTAAGTGGCCACCCTCGGGGAAATGGATAGTGGCCTCTTAATGGGGGGTGGCCTCAGAGGTAAAAAAAGTAGAACAATCATCAGGAGTTGATTACCAGCCACCTAATAGGCAGCTGCTTAATAGGGGTTCGGCTGTAATGAATATTGTTTTCATAATAGGTGTAATCTTGCGTGACTCACATGGTGTTGCACAAGTTCGCTACATCACCGGAAACAAGATTCTTAGGATTCTTAAAGCTAAAGGTATTTGAATATTTATCCACTCTTGATTAAAATCAAAATACTTTCTTGAAAACCACTAAATAATTTACTTTGTTTACAGGGAGTGTGCTTTACCAAAGCGTATTTCCTTAATGACAGCATAGTAAATTGAGATGGTGTGATATTTATTCCTGGTTCATATAACATGTTTTGACACATGGACAATTAAGTATTTGTTTATCAGGGTTGGCTGGAACTCTTCCTGAGGATCTGTATTTCCTCATCAAGAAAGCAGTTGCTGTTCGTAAGCATCTTGAGAAGCACCGAAAGGTGGGTTGTAGACATCTCTGAGGGACTTAGGCATCGTTTACACGGACGCGGTTTCAAATCGACACGGTTTCATGACCTCGAAACCGCATCAAAAACGACACGGTTTCAAAGTGTTTACACGGAACCTATCCAACCATTTACGTCATGGCAATCTCGTTCTCAGGCATTCTTTTGGAAGCATTTACCCGTCCAAAAAGTTGTCCCATCAAACACGAGTTCTTCCAGGCCGAATCCAGAATCGCCGTTTTGCTTTCTCTTCATTACTCTGGAGCGTATCGACGAAAAAGTCAACATTTCAAGACATCTCTGCCTGTTATTACGATATGCCTCTTGGTTTATAGAGAGTAAAATATATGAAAGCTGAAAAAAACGAACTTAAATTGTGATTGTGCAAAAGAGCGCTACACTCCGTGCGAAGTTCACTATGTTTACCCTTCGCGAGCCAGTCAATTTCGCACCAAAATAAGTAACCGTTTTCAAATCGATGCGGTTTCGCCGTTTACACGACCAATGAAACTGTATCGTTTTGAAAACGTTCCACTTTTGAAATCGTTTTCAAAACGACCCGGTTCTGATAACGAACTCGACCGGCGCCGTGTAAACGAAAGGCGTAACCGCATCAAAACCGATGCGGTTACAAATGAAACCGCGTCCGTGTAAACAGTGCCTTAGATAGAGCTACATGTACTTGCTCAAACTTTTTGATTATGCAGGGTCACTTAAGAATGCTTCTTTTTAAAATGAAATACAGTCTCTCAAGCAGACTTTTTCCTCTTCATGTCGTGCAATTCTTTTTTACAAACTTGATACTCTTTATTTTAACTAGGATGTTTATTTGGGGAACCAAAATGTTTTAAGGCTCCCAAGCTCTTGAACGAGAGGGCCCAAAAATCAGAAAAATGGGCTTCAGGGCCCCACATAACAGAAGTTGCCATTCTTGTTTGTGCCCAAACAGAGAAGCTTCTGTACTTAACACCGCTGTGTATGCAATGAGTCCCCTCCCCTCTAAGACACACACCATTTGTATTGTATTGAAAACATCCAAAAAAATCTTTTGATGTTACAAATATTGCAAATCACCCTTTACCTATAGGACAAGGATTCCAAATTCAGGCTAATCCTTATCGAGAGCAGGATTCATCGCCTGGCCCGTTACTACAAGACCAAGAGGCTTTTGCCTGCAAACTGGAAATAGTAAGAATCGCATTTGTAATGTTCTTTTTTGTGCAGCAGTAGTTTGAAATAGTGGTTTATTTTTCTCCTGAAAATCTCTATGGAATTCTTTTAAACCATAGGGAGGTAGATTATTTGGGTCAAAAGTTCAAGTGTTGTAAATAGCCAACTGGTTCACCCCCAGCTAGTTCAGTTTTGTAACCATGTTATGTTTATTTGAGCTATTAATTTGCTTAATGTATTTTGCTCAGCCCCACTAGCCTTTGTGCTATAAATAGTGCCGGGGGTAAATAAAGGTGATTTATTTTTCACTGAAATCAGTTATACTGTTTGCCTTCAACATTTGTAGTTTTCATACCATTAAATGTTTAGTGTGACATGCTGGGAGACATTGATTTACTTTTAAGTGCATATTCGACTACTAATATATTTTTCTCTTTATTATTTCAGTGAGTCATCAACTGCCTCTGCTCTGGTTGCATAAGCAAGGAATGTAAACACAAAATTAAATAAAACCTCTGAGTTACAACCAAATTTGTTTTTCTCTCTCTCTTATATTCAATACTTCTGCATAAGATGGACTAAAAAACAAAAGTGCCTCCCGCATCAGACATCTAAGTATCAAGGGGGCCAATAGATAGCCTCCTTCGCAGACGTCTTTGGGCTTATCACAAGTTCCTTGCCCACGAACATCTGCTGAACTGAACTGCCACTTCCGTTTGTCGGTGGTTAGCCTTTGTTTTGAAGAAACCAATAGCGAGCTGCGTAAGAATGGAAATCGACACCCAATTCACGTGCATTGTCTGTGAAAATAATCCAGGGGTCGAAGTCCTACTTTCCATAAATTGGAAAACGAACTATGATTGACTAACCACCGCGAATGGAAGTGTCAGTTCAGTTCAGCAGATGTTCGTGGGCAAGGAACGTGTGACGAGCCCAAAGACGTCTGCGAAGGAGGCTAGCCAATAGATGGCCCTTGCTACTGTTGGTATTGTTTGTGGGGATGAAGGCAGACATTTTTTACAATGCTGGAAGTAATTTCTTTCTTAGCAGGACATTTTGTTGGACATACAGCGAAGTTGTCAGTACATCTTCTATCTTTTTAACAGAAGATGAGTGATTGGCATACACTCCACCTTAAAAAGGTTTCTGCAATAATATTATTCTAGTAGATCATGCTGGGGAGCTCTGATGCATAAGACACATGGAGATATGCAACTTACTGATCACTTTTTACTGAAAAGTGCAACCAGTAAGTAAGTGTTTGAGGAGAAATCTGCATGGGCACCAGTCCACACAAATATTAAAATTATTTAGACATTTTGAAAACAACAAACTGCACATTTATTGAGTTTGTACATTTTAATTTTGGATGACCCTAATGTTCCAGCTGTGACCATGACTGCAAATATTCAGGCTTTCATTTTCAATTGAAATAAAAAATGAATAAATAAATAAATAAAAAAGACAGGGGACCTGGAACAGATCAATGTAGTGGTGATCTTGTATTGGCTTTCTTTTTTATGACACTGCAACCAAACTTGGGGGGTGGGAAACTGCTAATCTTGCATCCGGTTAGTGGCACAAGTCTGGCTACAAATGAAAACAACTGACTCTTCTGCACACACCACCCCCACCCCCACCCCCACCCCCACCTCCATTCCAGACGGCCCAGAGACACTTCTTGCATTTAGGTAATCAAATTTTGTATTTGCCGGTCATTTGACATTTTCGTATCACAAGCTCTGCAAACCAATGAAACTTTATAGTACAGGTAACACTACAAAGTTTGGTGCTAATTTAAGCAAAGGATAAGGATTTAGAGTTGGAGGGTAGTTGTTGTTGTTACCGGCGACCAGTTAGCTCAGTGGTAGAGCACCGGACTAGCGTGCAGGAGGTCGGTGGTTCAAACCCCGGTCGGACCAACACTCAGGGTCTTTAAATAATTGAGGAGATAGTGCTGCCTTTGTAATTACATCTGCAAATGGTTAGACTTTCTAGTCTTCTCGGATAAGGACGATAAACCGTAGGCCCTGTCTCATAACTCTTCATAATTGATTCTGTGGGATGTAAAATAACCCACACACTGTTCGAAAAGAGTAGGGGACGTAGTTCCCGGTGTGATGGTCTATCTCTCATCTGATGATGTTCTTTGAAGGCCGTAAGTTAGATAACTCATTGGGTTAATTACGTCACCTTCATTAAATAAAGAATATTGTATTGTATTGTTGTAAGCCTTCAAGAGCTCCATGCCAAAACTAAGTGCAAAGTGCAAGTAAAGGGGGTGGTCAGTTTTGAAATCATTGTTTCAGGGCAAAATATTTTTATTTCACAAACACAACACTGTATGACTAGCTACCCTAAGGACCATGTTGCAGTGCAGTGAGAATGTTTGTCACATGACTTTACACCCAAACCCTAATCCTATCCCTTCCTAATCCTAGACCTCCCTAATCCCATCCCTAACAATAACCCCAGGGCTAGGGGCCAAGGCTGGCTATTGCTTTTTGCTGGTGTTGTCAAATACCCAGGTCACATGATTTACATTAACAGATACACATTGATGTACATGTAAATGCACATTTATTTAGTTTTTCAAAGTGGTACAAAAAATAGGTTTAATTCCTTTTCACTTCTTTAGTTGAAATTTCCTTAAATTGTTAGATTATTTCTTGTCCCTTTGACGCTCCGATATTGCCACAGGGTTCCAAGCACTTAATAGCTCTATCAAAATAATAGAACTGATTATTTAATTTCAGGATCTTCAACTCCGCTTGCAAGGATTTGCATCAGAGTGTAAAACGTTTTGAGTACTTGGCACATGCAAAATGACATCACTCTGGAATAACATGGAAGAACTTTATTCACTCTGATTTTAATCCCTTCCAATGCTGAGGCCCAAATTATGGCTATTAAGGGCTAAGGTACCCTGTGATAGGAAAATGATATTATTATTATACACTGCCATGTTCTATCAATCTTATTTTAAAATCTGGAAGATTACTACAATGTTTTTGTAGTTTCTTTCACTTCTTCCCAAGTTGAAATTCCCTGAAAAATAACAGAACAACAAATAAGTACTACAAATTAAGATAAAAACTTGTAAAGAGAGTTAATGACAAGCAACCTTCATTGTTTAGGGTCTTAACATGAAAGAAATTTTTGAAAGTTTATGGGTCTGTAGCATGTGCTTGCAGATTAGATTAAGTGCTGCTAACCACCTGTATTTAATTATGTCTAGCACAAGCTGCAAACACTCAACAACTTTTCCTTCACTACATCTCAAAAATACTCATAAGTCATAGAGTACATGTGGCCTGTGTGGCAGGTATTCAAAGGAGAGAGAGAGGGAAAAACAACTTAGAATGAAACACCATCAGAGGGGGCTTCTAGTTTCCTCCTCTCCCTCCCCTTTGAATGCCTGCCATGCATACTAGAGCACATCATGTAACCACCACCTGGTGGACAAAGGAGGGGCCTCAGAAGAAAATAGTGGATGGAAGGGTGACTGGAGACCTCATGCTTGTTACATGTAGTGATGGAGTACAGGCTAATGAGCATGAGTCCAAAAGAAGGGGGCAGATTTAAGTTTCAAACCCACAGTGTGTTTGGTGGGTAGCATGTTTGGGTTGTCCCTAAATAAAAAGGGTTGTACCCTTGTGAGGGATGGTAACCTTGGCTGCACTCTTTTGAAGAGAGTTTTGTCACAAAATCTGCCTATCTTGTAGTTATTTCCACCATTATTACATTTAAGCAGCATTTACAATACTGGTGACTTACAATTTTACAAAGTGCTATCTGGGTCTTGACGTGTGCAGCCAACACTTCTTTCAAATCTCGAACTTCCTGTTTCCTAAAGCGTTCATAGTCCTTTAGAGCTTCCTCATTAAAATCTCTGCACAAGCAAAATAACAAGAGTCAGGAGGTTTTAAAACTTAAGAATTAATAAATAATAGCCAGATGCGAACCTGAGCTCCTCTTTGGTGGTCTTGACAGTTTCTTCAGCATCAAGTATCTGTTCATCCAAGGTACCAATCTTTGTTCCTAAAACTTCTGGAGTTTCAGCTCCAAAAAGCATAGATGACAATCCTTTGAACGAGAATCCACCTGACTTGGGTGGAGTTTGACCACTTTCTATTGCTTCCTGTGGCAAATGAAAACACAAAAATGCTATCAAACATCACCTTTAGTAGTGTCTTAAGCCAGATGACCAATTTTTTTACTCACTTGACCATTCCCATAGGTACTGTAGATATTCAAGCATACCACCTATCCTATTGAAAAGAGACATTGATTCTGGAATCTCTTTCTTCATAATTTAACACTGAGTGCCAAAATGCAGTAACCTAGCTTTGTGGCAGTTACAGTCACTAGTCTACATAATTATTACTTGCATTGGTGACCACTGCAAAACAAGAACAAAACATTAATCTAAAGAGCGCGTGTGTATTTTTCTTTAATTTTTACACAAAGTATGACGATTACAAAGTATGCTGGTATACCTCTTTGGTTGTCCTCAGGGATGTGCAGTTGTGTGGTGGTTAGCATTGGGGTTGTTTGTGTTGTCTGAAACAAAAACTTTGTTCCACAGTGTCTCCCTTCACCCAGTCGATGTATAGCCCCAAGTTATATAACTGACCTTCTTATACCCTATAAACCTTCAAGATCACTGCACTCTTCTAACAAAAATCTTTTAATGAAACCTGTGTTCAATCTTAAGTCATATGGTGGCCGGTCTTTTGCGTTGGCTTCATCACTACTTTGGAATGATCTTCCACAGTCAATAAAAGATTCGCAATCGGTGGAAACTTTTAAACAGAAACTTAAGAGACATTTATTTTTACAGGCTTATGGCGGACAATGATTTTTATCGAGTAGTACTAGTAGGTAATGGTAATAATGATGGAAATGTAATACCGGTAATTTGTTTTTTTAATGATTATATTGTATATGATAATTTTAATTTGTCACCTGTAAAGCGTTTTTGGACCATAGGGAATAGACGCTATATAAATGTATTGTATTATTATTATTGTATTATTATAAATGAGTACAGGCAGCATACATACTGGGAGCATCTTGCAATGGATTCACATCGAAACCACAAGGAGGAAGCATTACTCCAAGTTTCCTTTGTACAACAGACAGTGGGTTTATCTCCAGCTGAGTGACCCAACTACATGACTTTGCATAGGTAGTGCACAACCAACCTTTTTATGGTCATGCCTTGCATAAAAGTTATCAAGTTTCCTTGAGGTTCTAAAGCCACTGAGTCAAAAAGTGTTTGTTAACATGCTCAAACTGCTGGTTAGGTAAAAATAATACTAAATCATTGAAGCAACCTTCTGAGCAGCCATGGTATCTCTTTGGGTTTTCTTGTTGGTCAAATTTTCCTCAGCTTTTTCCACATCATACTGCCGAAGTTGTTGCCTGTGAGAAACTCCCCTGCAAGAGATATGCTAAAGCACTTAGGAATGGTGCATGTTAGTGCACTTACACATCTCACAACTCTTGTTCAAGAACCCACACACTGCTTGCAAAGAGTATGGGATGTAGCCCCTGGTGTTGTGGTCTGGTCTTTCATTTATCATATCATATGTTGATCAACCCATGTAAAGTTCATTAATTTTGATCACTAAGTCATGGAGATGTGCCATACAAATTCATAAAATTATTTTATTATTATTGTTATTATTATTATTATTATTATTATTATTATTAGTAGTAGTAGTAGTAGTAGTAAATATTATTACTTATTATTAAAATTATTGGTATTATTATTAATACTGTAATTCAGTTTCAGAAAATACAATAATGATATTATTAACCAAACACTCACTTTAACACTTCAGAAAAGTGGAGATACTCTTTAAGCTGCTCAGAGAAGTTCATGTCATCTTCTTCAAGTGCCTCGTCAACAGAAGCTGCAAGTCTGGGTCAAATTTAAACTAACACATTAGGCAGTTTCCCTCACATACCATACATGATAAACAACATATTGCAATAAAAAGGTCATAAAAAATTACAAAGTCATGCACCTGTCCATAAAGTGACCCGACTTCTGTAGTCCATCACCCATCTCCTTCTCTAAGGTACTCCAGTCACTGCAAATGACATTAAAATATATTTGCTTAATACCGAATGGCAAAGTCGCAATGCAAATTAGGCAGGTAGCTAAATACTAGGTAAGGATATCAATGGTAACATGAAAATCTGGTTTATCAATGGGGTTGATAATGTGAATTAACCACCATAAAGAGATTAAAAAAGCTGACGTTTTGAGCGTTAGCCCTTCATCAGAGCGAATCTAATGGTAAATTGAGTCACTTTGGTCTGAGCCATATGTGGGTTAAAGAAAAAATTAAAGGGACGAGTTCCTAGAATTGCCAGAAATGGGGTAGATAATACAGCAAATGCATACATTTTGGTCTAAAATAGGGTTCACTTTTATTACTTGGTCTTTCCTGCCACAAACTTACAGTGTTCAGAAAGATGGAAAGTACATAGAGAACAAAGATTAACTGTCTTAAACTTAATAAAAAAAAACTAGCACAAGAAAGTTCCTAAGCAATCAACCCAGGAACTGACTGTCAAGTACATCCACTTTAATTTCGCATTGATGTTTAGAGTCTTTGTACAATATCCTTAGTAACATTATTACAGTATACAACATTGAGCTTACCTAAAGACCTTGCCGTATGTAGCATGATGTTTGTGAATAGAATATACTATATCTGCAATACGCTATTAAAATTGAAAAAAAACAAAAGCAATTACTCAACAATGAAGTTGGCTTAATATTCATTACTTCTTTTACTTTACTATCACAATAATTCCTTCTCTGGAGACAACAAGTACTACAATGTACCTCTTGGAATCAAATTTAAGGGTACAGACTGTATCTTTGGACATCATTCCTTAAGATTAAGTCAGTTTAAATGTAAAGTAAATGTTAAATTATCAGCGCATTCGCCACTTCCACATCTCCCATAATACACTTTGTTTGCCACTCCCCCCTCCCCCCCCCCCCCCGAAAAAAAAAATTCATCAGCATTGCTTTCAGTTTCTCTCAGGACAATTGTAAGTCCCAAGAGCAATAGAAAACAATGCATATGCATAATTTTGGGGGGCAAACAAAGTGTATTTTGCAAGATGTGGAAGTGGTGAATTCAAAATCCTTTATAAATAGTGTTAAGTGCAAGATAAAAATTCAATCTATCTGACTAGGAACACCACAGAAGCTACAGCTGCACAGGTACATGTACATGCTTTAGAAATTCTTAGTCTTTTCTTATTTGACCATGAGAGAATGAAGTGATTGCACTCTTTCTTCAGCCAAATGGCACCTTTTTATCACAAACAAGCAAGGCAAAGAGTATTGGATAGTATACCTGTCTAACTTTAATCATAGCTGCCACATTAGTGCCTAGATTCTCTGCATAGTGCTTCATGTCCTCAAATCTTCTGTCAGGTTCTTTGGCTGATGCACTCCAACTCTTTAGTCTGGAGTCAATCTAGAAGGTAAAAACTCAAATCAAACAACCCCTCTGAAGATCCAGTCAGATGATTAAGCAAGATTCAAAAGCACCATCTCTACAGAAGGGGAATTAAAAAAAAACACACACACAAAGCTTAGAGTTGTATTTTCAGTATTTTGTGTAAGGTTGCATTGCATTATTTGAGTGGTAGCCTGTGCACTGGATGGTTAGCTACATTCTTCTAAGTTGTATGTCTTTTTTACAAAAATTTGGTTTATCAACGGAGTTGATAATGTTAATTGACCACCGTACAGGGATTCGATTAGCTGACGTTTCGAGTGTTAGCCCTTCGTCAGAGCGAATCAAGGAATTGTGGGTTGTGTATGGTTTATATACAGAAAATGGAGCTACGCTATTGGTGGTAACATGGTAACGTGAAAAACAGGAATAAATTAATTGAATGAAATTAAAATTAAAGGCGCTCGTTCATACTGTGGGGATTAAGAGTGCCAATTTGAAAGATCACTTTTTGCTCAAGACTTTTACAGCTTTCCGTGGTACCTTGATGTAGGGAAAGGCCGGAGATTGACATGTGTTGTTTGGAATGGTTAGGGAGATTAAAATGCCGAGCGACAGGTTTGGATGCGTCTTTGTCATCTTTCTCAACAACACGAAGATGTTCTCAGAATCGGTCACCTAGTCGTCTTCCTGTTTCGCTGATGTATAACTTTTTGCATAATGTACAGGTTATGCAATAGATAACATTTGCGGAGGTACACGTGAAACGATCAGTGACCTTAACAGATCGCTTAGGGCCCGATATTTTGTCAGTGTTTTGAATGAAAGGACAAGTTTTGCATCGCAAGTGCGCGCATTTAAAAGTGCCAGGTTGTTCAGTTGTTTTGAATGCGCTTTTAACTAGAAAGTTACCTACATTTTTGTCGCGTTTGAATGAAATCAGCGGTGGTTCCGAAAAGATTCTAGCAGTTTCTGGATCATTTTGCAGTATCTTAAAGTTATTAAGAATGATGGCTTTAACTGGGTTATTATGCGGGTGAAATGTGAGGGTGAATGGAATTCTGTCATTCTTTTCCTCTTGTGACGTCTGTAGTGCTGACTGTTGATCAATCTGTTGAGAGCAGTGTAACGATACCGGATTTGTGACGTTGTATTGTGACACTAACTTGCGTGATCTTGATCTGTTTATAATAGTAGTGTAATCGACACCTCTGATTGCCCCACGCATATCGCGAGATCATAAGAATACTACTGATTCTTTGTAACTCGGAGAATCGACAAGCAGGCATTAAAATAGGAGTTGACAAGCACTTGCGTCTCTCTCTATATATCGTTTCAACGTACGACATAAAACGTTACATGGTGTCAGAAGAAACCTAAACCACGATGCCGACAGCAGGGACATCTGAAGAAGCTACAGGAGAAGCTCCAGAAATTCTGCCCGCTCAGCCTGCGCATATATACATGCCTCCTGCTAACTTGCCACCGCCAAAAGCGCTTGTCATGGATGACAACGTAGCCACAAATTGGAAAGCGTGGAAGAAAGTGTGGTCGCGATATGAAATCGCCACAGGAATTTTCAAACAGGAGCCCCTGGTAAGAGTTTCCACGCTCTTGTCAGTTATTGGGGAAGATGCTACGAAAGCCTTCGATGCCTTTGAATGGGGAGAGGACGAAGATGAAACAAAAATAGAACACGTGCTGGCAAAGTTTGACGCACACTGTGAGCCGCGAACACAGGTGATCTATGAACGCTACCGATTTAATAATCGCAAGCAGGAGCCTGGTGAAAGTATCGCAGCGTACCTCACAGAGTTAAGAACGATTGCTAAAAATTGCCAACACGAGGACATTACCCCAGAGGAGATTTTGCGTGACAGGATCGTTTTAGGAATTCGAGACGACAGGATGCGTGAAAGACTGCTCCGATACAATGATTTGACATTGCAAAAAGCCGTCGATCTCATCAAAGCAGCCGAACAAACCGAGCACCAAGTGAAGCTTATGGGTGCAAGTGCAACCGTAAATGTATTAAAGCAGGGTCGCTCGAAAAGCAACAGACCGTCGATGCCATCGCGTGCAGCAAACAACAAACATCAAAAGCAATCATCGCGTGGTAATTGCGGCAGATGTGGAACGACACACGCAAAGCAAAAATGTCCGGCATTTGGTCAGAAATGTCACCGATGTGGCAACATGAATCACTACCAATCGCTTTGCCGAAGCAAGACTGTTGCTACCGTGCAAGTAGATGATGGACCTGATCAATATGAAATTTGCACTCTTGGAGAACAGCCCAGCCGTGCAAACAAAGCCCTGGTAAATTTGTACGTTAACCGAAGACAGCCCGGAAATGAGGTCCGTTTTCAAGTGGACACTGGATCTGAATGCGATCTATTACCGCTGAAAGTGTACAAATCAATCACTGGAGACGACACTGCCGAACGCCTCAAGAAATGCAACAAATCGATCGTTTCCTACACTGGTGAACGAAAACAGATCGCCGGAAAGATAAGCCTCCCAGTGTGGCATAAGGACAGAAAGAAAACTCTGACCTTTAACGTCGTCAATGGCGATTATCAACCTATCCTATCACTCAACACAAGTATCGTGCTTGGAATCGTCACGCTAGCCGATTGTGACGTATTATCGCTCACGATATCGCCACAAAGCAACACGATCCTTGAAGAATACAAAGATGTTTTTGAGGGACTTGGAGAACTTCCAGGCGAATACAAGATCATCACGGACGAGAGAGTGAAACTGAAAGTTCACCCCCCGAGAAGAGTACCAGTTGCAGTACGCCCAAAAATCAAAGAAAAGTTAGACGAATTGGTACAGCGAAACGTCATCGCACCAGTAACAGAGCCAACAGAATGGGTATCAAGCATGCTGGCCGTAATAAAGCCGAACAAAATTCGAATTTGTTTGGACCCAAGGGATTTGAACGAAGCGATCAAGCGAGAGCACTACCAGATGCCTACTATAGAAGAGGTCGCTACTCGACTTGACAAAGCGAAGCTTTTCACAGTAGTTGACGCAAAAGATGGATTCTGGCAAAAGAAACTAGACCGCGAGTCCAGCTACAAAACTACCTTCAACACTCCCTTCGGACGATACCGTTGGCTTCGCATGCCCTTTGGCATCAGTTCCGCTCCAGAAGTATGGCAAAGAACCATGCACGAATTTGTGGAGGGACTACAAGGTGTAGAAGTTATTGCTGATGACTTTATTATTGCTGGTTTTGGCGCCACCACTGAAGAAGCTTACAAGAACCTTGAACAAAATGAAAGATCATTCTTCACAAGATGCAGAGAATGGAACTTGAAGCTGAACAAAGATAAAGTCAAGCGTGCTCAGACAAGCGTACCATTCATGGGACACCAGCTCACCCCAGAGGGACTCAAACCAGACCCCGGGAAGATTGAAGCAATCATTGCCATGTCTGAGCCAGAAAACGCCACAGCACTCAAGCGTTTCCTAGGAATGGTGAACTACCTTTCCAAGTTCATGCCGCATCTGAGCGAAATGACAGAGCCGTTGCGACGATTGGAAGATAAAGACGCGGAGTGGCAGTGGTTGATGCAGCACAGTATCGCGTTTAATACTGTGAAGAAGTACCTTACTGAATCTCCGGTACTCAAATACTACAACGTGAATGAAGAAGTCACCATTCAATGTGATGCATCTGAAACAGGTCTGGGAGCTGTCCTCATGCAGAAAGGCCAGCCAGTGTGTTATGCCTCAAGAGCACTCACAGACACTGAGACCAGGTACGCCCAGATCGAAAAAGAGCTTCTTGCCATCGTATGGTCTTGTCATAAGTTTGACCAGTACATATATGGCCGAGACATCGTACACGTCGAGTCTGACCACGAGCCGCTACAAGCTGTGTTTAAGAAGCCTATACAGCAGTCACCTAAACGACTACAGAGAATGCGCATGGCGTTACAAAACTATTCTCTAGACATTCAATACAAGAAAGGCCGTCTAATGTTCATTGCAGACGCCTTGAGCCGCGCCTACAGACTTACAACTGAGGACGCCCAGCACGACAGCAGTGAAGTACGAGCCTTACGAGAAGTTCAACATGAAGATGGACTTTCTGTATCGCCCAAACGACTGCAAGAGTTCAAACGAGTCATAGCTGATGACCCAGAGATGCAGCTACTTATTGGTGTGATACACAAAGGGTGGCCATTACGTCGAAAAGACTGCCCCGCAGAGCTTGTACCTTACTACGACAGCCGAAGCGAGCTAGTTGAAGATAGTGGATTGGTTTATCGCGGAGAACGCCTGGTTGTTCCTCATTCCCTGCGAGCTGACATGCTTAAAGAAATCCACAGGTCTCACATAGGAATCGGTGGATGCCTAAGGAGAGCCCGGGAGCTACTCTACTGGCCTAGAATAAACGCGGAAGTCAAAGATTACATTTCCAAGTGCAGCGTTTGCCAGTCGTACCAGCCAGAGCAATGCCGAGAAGAATTCCAGCCACATGAAATGCCCAGTCGTCCCTGGTCCAAAGTTGGAGCTGACATATTCGAGCTTGGACCACAACAGTTCCTGATCATGGTGGACTACTGGTCAAGCTATTTTGAAGTACAGGAACTGAAACGAATCACGTCAGCAAGCGTGATCCACGCACTTAAAGTCCAGTTTGCCAGACATGGTATTCCGGAAGTCCTTGTTACAGACAACGGGACACAGTTCAGCTCGTCTGAATTTGCGAAATTCGCCGAGACTTGGAGATTTGAGCACAAGACCTCAAGCCCGCGCTATCCTCAGTCGAACGGGAAAGCGGAGAACGCCGTCAAAGTTTGCAAGGCGTTGCTGAAGAAAGCACGAGCAGACAACAAAGATCCTCTACTAGCGTTTTTAGACTGGAGAAACACCCCGTCAGAAGGTCTAGGAACCTCACCGGTTCAACGTCTGATGGGCAGAAGAACACGAACGCTGTTGCCAACCCACACCAAACTGCTGGAACCAAAAGTAGACAGCCAAACCGGAGACAAGTTGGCAAAGCGAAAAGCCATTCAAGAGCAGCGGTACAACAAGAAAAGTCAACCGCTAACACCGCTACAGCCAGGTCGAGCGATCAGGATGAAACTCCCTGGTGATACTAAATGGTCTCTTGGAAGTTGCGTGAAGATTCTTCCGAACCGCTCGTACGAAGTGGAAGTTGCCGGTCGTCACTACCGTCGCAACAGGCGTCAGCTCAGAATAACGGCTGAGACACCGCCACCTCCCTCAGTCGAAGATCTTCCGCACAATCATCCTCAAACTGCGAAGCCTCCCAGCGCAAGCCACGACGCGGAATTGACCATCAATCACGACCAGCCTGCAACCGTGTCTTCTCAGCCAGCTGTTCAACTACGGAGGTCATCCCGTATCAAGAAAACACCAGCATGGCATGATGATTATGTCATGGACACTTAACTTTAAGAAAAGGGAGATGTAACGATACCGGATTTGTGACGTTGTATTGTGACACTAACTTGCGTGATCTTGATCTGTTTATAATAGTAGTGTAATCGACACCTCTGATTGCCCCACGCATATCGCGAGATCATAAGAATACTACTGATTCTTTGTAACTCGGAGAATCGACAAGCAGGCATTAAAATAGGAGTTGACAAGCACTTGCGTCTCTCTCTATATATCGTTTCAACGTACGACATAAAACGTTACAAGCAGTGATAGCCCGATTTAACCACAGAATCAGGATAGCCACGTTTCTCGAAGCCATCATTCTTAATAACTTCAAGATACTGCAAAATGATCCAGAAACTGCTAGAATCTTTTCGGAACCACCGCTGATTTCATTCAAATGCGACAAAAATGTAGGTAACTTTCTAGTTAAAAGCGCATTCAAAACAACTGAACAACCTGGCACTTTTAAATGCGCGTGCTCGCGATGCAAAACTTGTCCTTTCATTCAAAACACTGACAAAATATCGGGCCCTAAGCGATCTGTTAAGGTCACTGATCGTTTCACGTGTACCTCCACAAATGGTATCTATTGCATAACCTGCACATTATACAAAAAGTTATACAACGGCGAAACAGGAAGACGACTAGGTGACCGATTCTGAGAACATCTTCGTGATGTTGAGAAAGATGACAAAGACACATCCAAACCAGTCGCTCGGCATTTTAATCTCCCTAACCATTCCAAACAACACATGTCGATCTCCGGCCTTTCCCTACATCAAGGTACCATGGAAAGCCATAAAAATCTCGAGCAAAAACTGATATTTCAAATTGGCACTCTTAATCCCCACGGTATCAATGAGCGCTTTTCATTCAATTAATTTATTCCTGTTTTTCACGTTACCATGTTACCACCAATAGCGTAGCTCCATTTTCTGTATATAAACCATACACAACCCACAATTCCTCGATTCGCTCCGACGAAGGGCTAACGCTCGAAACGTCAGCTAATTGAATCCCTGTACGGTGGTCAATTAACATTATCAACTCTGTTGATAAGCCAAATTTTCGTGTTTCACTCCCCCACCGACGCAGCACCACAGTTTCTTTAGAAACTAATCTCCTTTATTCATTTGTATGTCGTTTTTACCTTGCTTTGATACTTTGTCGCTTGGACAGCCTCTTTCCAGTATTCCTCCTAAAAGGAGTGAATACGGTAAAAAAAATTAAAAACAAACAAAAAAAAAACTAATAATTGGTGTGACTAGGTACATTAGGAAGGGGCTGTTAGTAAGGAATTTAGGGTGCAGAGAGGCTGCACAAGGTAGGGATATAGATGGAATAGATGGTGGAGCCATTTCACAAGAGAGCAGTGTAAAGGTTCAGAGGAGATGGAAAGAAGAGGGAGCTCCAAGGAAGGACAACAAAGTTCCACTCCCACCCTCTTGGAACAAGCATCCCACTCACCCCACCCATCTAAATTTCTTTAACTGAAATATGTTTCACTGTACCTGGTGAAAGAAACTAGTAAATGTGAGATCCATTGATAACTGTGGATGTGCTGAACATCTTAGGAGAAATTTCTGAAACAGTAATTTAAGTACTGAGATGAAAAAGTGGGAAAAGATGGCCGTCTCCAAGCAAAGAATAACTAGACTATTGAAAGTAAGAAATTTAACGACACATCTGCTTACTTCAAGGGCTGCCTTTCTTTTTTCTATAAAGTCTGGATCAAACTTGTCTGCTGCAATCCTCAGAGCTGCTATGTTGATCTAGAGAAAAAAACAAATAGTTTACGTTGAGCTTGTAATTTCCATATTAACAAAGAGCTGAAAACAAACTGCAATATCCTGCTTATAATGATTGTAAATGTTTGAATTCTAAATAATGTTATTTTGATTCTTAGTTTTATCTTACCCTTTTCTCTGGCAGGGGTGGAACAATCAACTGCAAGCAAAACCAATATGTGTAAACAGTCTGACAAGTGTAACATCTATTGCTTATAATTACGTGCTGTTGCTCTTCTGAACTAAAAGTCACGAAACAACATCTAAGTTGTTCAGAATCATGATTCTCCATCCTTGCATGTTCCTGGTATATAATAATTAAAATATTATATTATATTCAATCAATTATTTTGAATGACTAGGGTTTCTTGTAGACGTGCACGACGTCAATGACAACCTAGTGTGCTATCAGAAAATAATTATCCATACTGCACTGACTGATGGTTTCAGTTTTAAACCCCCCATCACCCCTCACCCCACCCCTTCTGAATTTTTGTTCTGAGGCACCCCCCATCCCTTCCTTTCAATTCCAGTAACATTTCTTATGGAAGGTATGGATTTTTTTTTTGCAGCCATGCAGTAATAACTGTTAAAGCTGATACTCATATATAGTAGTTTCAAGTTTTTATATTCATAGAAATATTTTTCAAGCACGTAGAGCGCTTAACCAGACTTCACAGTTTTAATCAAATACAATTTACCCTTAACTAGTAATTCACACTTACTATAGTACTAAGTATTCAACATGAGAGGTTTTCTTGCACATTACCTTCACAAAATATCTATATTAACTTTTATTCAAGCAGCTTCAAATGGATAATTTTCGGAATGGCAGAATAGATAAAATGGCAAAGAGAAACACAACTTGGGGCCCATAAATACTATCGTGTTATAACCTATAAATCTTAAAATTGTCAACTGCAATTCTGTTGCCTTACTGACGGGAAGTTTGCCACAAGATAATTTCTTAACAGTTCAAATTCACTATATCTTCTCCATATTGACGAAGACATATCCGGCTCCCCGGCAGGTGGCCCTCCATCAATGTACCTAAAAAGAATTGTGCATGACTATGGTGAATTCACAGTATCATTATGATATACAACACTAATGGAGTATGTGTGAAGTAGCAACGTTGGAGGACCAAAACAATGAAATGATTTTTCTTTGGGAAATAAAATTCATTATTATGGAAATATATTTTGTTGGTTGGTTGGTCTTACAATTAGCAACACAGACACTCAACATATACATGTACTCTATACCATGTCCTTTTAGAGTTTCTATTCATCATCATTATCAACACCATCAGCACTGTCATCGTCATCATCATCAGCATTGTCATCAAGTGTCATCATCATTATCGTTGTCACCAGTTTCACCATTCTTTTCATTATCATTGTTGTTATTATCAGTAATATTATTTTGCTTTCTTTATTTTATATGTGCAGTTGTTTCTTGTGAGAGAAGGCTTGTAAGTTAGAAGAACCGGAAGAACTGTACCCATAAAAATGACATCATACAAGTTATTCAAAATGCAGGCGGGGTGGCGTTGGGGGGTCGACTTGGGGGGAGGGGAGGGGTTGGAGTAACTTAAAGAAAAATATTATTATCCAGAAGCTGAGATTTCTGTAGTACCACTACAAGTCAAACCCAGATCTGCAAGGCGCCTGAGAACGTGTAATGCACCATGTTTGGTTGTTATCAACCAAACGATAATAGACCAGATTTATACGAATCAGAAACAAATAGTGCATCACTTTTCACAGATTGATGCAGTTGACGATATGTATATGTAAGCTTATATACTATATCACAAAAAGACTCCACCACTTACTTGGTTTCGATGAGGTAAACCGTATACGGTTCTTTGAGAATATCAGTGAACCTCTTCTCAGAGTCAATTATCGATATAATGAGTGTATTCAACAGACTTCCTTCAGGAAAATATTGCACTCTCTTTGCCTCTTCACCCAAATAATCCGCCATGTTTTCCTTCTTCCCAACAATTCTACGCATGCGTTGTATCGGTGTCAGCGGCAGAAAGTAGAATCCAAAATGGCGGATAAAGCAGATAAGAGTTCGGAAAAAAGTTTTTTAGCTCGCACGGCGAGTATTACGACAAAAAGAGCCAAGCGAGCTCAAGAAAAGGTAAGATAATAATCAGTCATTTGATCTCCGTAACTGCTTTGCCAAGGAAAGTTGTGGTACATGCGGGAAAAGATTGTTTAAAATGACTTGGGTGGTGGTTGCAATTTAACCCTGGTGCATTTTAAGCTTAATTTTCTAATTTTGCTGTGTCTTTCATCGCTTTGATCTTTAGGTTATGCAAAAGCTTGGGAAAGCAAACGAGACAAAGGATCTGACATTTGACGAGTTTGTGACCAACTTTAATAAACAACAGGTTTGGCAGACAAAACTGATTAGGATCATGATCATGATCAAATATTGTACTGAACTGCAAAAAGCCACGGTTCTCGCGCCGATTTTTCCAGTGTTTGTCTCCATTTGTTTTGAAGCCGTGGAGATTCTTCGCAAAGATTTAATGTGTTTAATTAAACACCACAGCGAATGATTTCGTGGACCGGAAAAAATTTTGGCTTCAGTAGTGTCTACAGTGTATGCGTGCGTGTAATTGAGACTTTAGTTTGTCCGGAAGTAATTAAACAGTCCTTTAACTTCCTGAATTGAATTATTTTACATTTTTTGATGAAAAGTCTGCCATTCAGATTTCTATTTTAACATGTGATTTAAACAGTAATTTCAGCGTAGTTAAAAGCTACTTTTCATTCCTTTCATAGGAGCCATTCGATTTTCTAGTCTCATAAATTTCTAGTTTTATGCTTTGCAGATTCTGCTATTTATGAACTGTTTTATTTTTTTTTTCAATAATTACCACAAAAGTAAAATGCCTCAAAGGAACAGTGCATCTGAGTAAAATTTTGAACAAAAGACTACTAAAATATTATCAGTTGTTAATACTAAAATAGTATCAATATTAAAACGAATCACCAAGTTTAAATGATTGGAGAGATATTGAGGCCAAAAAGAGAGAAGCCTATATACTCCAAAAGACTGGTTAATTTGTAATCAACATTTCTGTATGTAATCCAAGCATGGTACCAATCTTACAAAGCAGTTCTACTGATCTTATTTTGTAGAGTGCAGCACAGAGGCTACATAAAGAACTAAAAAACTATTACTCTTGCATCAAAGGTGAGGGTAATGTAACAATAATCTTAGATGATTTAGCTGCACATTGCAAAGCACCCAATAGAGTGCTAAAGTGTGATGTCACAAATATTAGAATTTTTGAAATTATGGGATTTGTTGAGATTTTCAAAAAGAGCAAGATGAAAGATGCTAACTTGCCAAAAATCAGTATTTAAAGGCAAATTGACTCTGAGATATTAGCACCATTATGCTCTGCTGACTCCATACAAATCCTTCTAAACCACCGACCGGTTAGCTCAGTGGTAGAGCGCTGGACTACCGTGCAGGAGGTCACGGGTTCAAAACCTCGGCCGGACCAACACTCAGGGTCTTTAAATAATTGAGGAGAAAGTGCTGCCTTTGTAATGACATATACAAACGGTTAGACTTTCTAGTCTTCTCGGAGAAGGACGATAAACCGTAGGCCCCGTCTCACAACTCTTCATAATTCTCTGATTCTGTGGGACATAAAAGAACCACTAGGGACGTAACAAAACTCTGGCTGTGGCCACCCCTAGTGCTGACCTGTTTCATTCAGCAAGTGGCCGGCTTGGCGTGATATCCCAAAAAGGCTTATGGTGTATGAAGCCACATGCATAACAGCCATAAGTCAATGGGACTTTGCCGTGTGCTGAAATCATGTAGATGTAGATGTAAATTTGACTCAGTTCATAACGTTAGGAACTGAGTAAAATTTAGAAGGATTTGTATGGAGTCAGCAGAGCATAACGGTGCTTATATCTCGCTCTCAAACTGTAAGAAAATGCTGATTTTTGGCAAGTAGGTCTTTTTGATCGTGTTCTTTCTGACTATCCTAAACAAATCCCATAATTTCACAAATTTAGTTTTTATGACGTCATCACTTTAGTACTCTATTGAAAACAGATTTATTAGTTGTCTTTGTTTTCTTCAGCTCAATTTATCTCCCCGTCATTGAAATGCCATCTATTTTGATTTGCAGCAATGCTAGTTGCCAGCGATGCATTTGGAGATGCTGTTAGAGAGGTTTATGAACCTGAATGGCCCGGAAGGGATAAACTTATTCAGTATTTAGAGGTTTGTGATCAAAACATACTGCCACCTTCTTCAATGTTTGATGCTTTTAAGGCAGCATTGCTGTATCCTGTTGTTGCAAGCCTGTGGAACTCTGAATAGAACTTAGTCCAAGGTTCATAGGGGTCCTGGAAATCCTGGAAAGTACACAGATTTTAATCTAGCATTTTCCCGGACTGGAGAGTCATTGAAAATGGTAGGAAGTCCTGGAAATTCCTGGAAATCTGTAAATTCAAGTAATAAAGTTTTCTTGAAAGACACTGAATAGCAGCTGGTACTTAATGTGTATCATGGGTCCTGGAAATTTGTTTCTGAAAAAGGGTATGAACCATGTTATTCTGTCAAGGTGACATGAGTTGAACCAATGTCCTTCAACACGCCAGTGAGATGTTCCAGCTGTTGAGCTACCATGGTTGTATCAAGCATTATGTAAATGACTGCACTGAATAGATGTCTTGAATTGAACTTCATGTCATAAAAAATAGACTTTACTTAGTATGCATGCTTACAGGGCCGCGGCTTAGTGTTTTTAAGAACTAATTTTAAATTTTATTTCTCAGGAATTACACAACCAGTGGAATGAATTACAAGAAAAACTTTATGATGAAGTCATTATTCCTCTGACAGCATATCAGAGTCAGTTTCCTGACATAAAGGTATTGATATCATTTTCGTTTCTTATTCTACACTTTAAAGCCGTTGTTGCACATAATGTTTTGTTTTGTAACCTTTTTAAGTCTCAGTTATAAATAAAACTCTCACTGATAACTATTTTTTTCAAAGGCAAGAATAAACAAGCGTGGAAGGAAGCTTGTAGACTATGATCGTTACAGACACAACCTGGAGGTTTGTGATGTTCCCTCATCATAATTTTGTTTGTGGTGATAATTTTAGCTGAAGTTTTTCATCACACTGTAGTTTAAATTCACCAGAAGGTAGCTGATCCCATTATCATTCTCTCTTCTTCTGTTAGACGCTGAAAGCTAAAGGCAAGACTGCAGATCCCAAGAAACTAACGCAAGTGAGTGTTAATGCTGAATGCATCCAAGCCCTCAAATTAACACAGTTGGTAGAGCACCAGACTACTGTGCAGGAGGTCGTGGGTCCAACCCCTGGCCGGACCAACACTTAGGGTCTTTAAATAATTGAGGAGAAAGTGCTGCCTTTGTAATGACATCTACAAACAAATAGACTTTCTAGTCAGATAAGGACGATAAAGTGTATGCCCCTACTCACAACTCTTCATAATTGATTCTGTGGGACGTAAAAGAACCACTAGTGATGTAACATTGAAACTCTGGCAGTGACCACCCCTAGTGTCTGTCTTGATTTGATATTTACATTACAGGGGCACTCATAACCCAACTATTACTTCTCAAGATTTCATTAACAATTATTTATTGTAAGCTGTGCTTCAAGCAGTCTAGCAAAGTCCCCTGGCCAGTGTTGTAATGCACATCTGATTATTTCATAGAAAATGTGCAATAGAAATATGAAAATATGAAATATTATTATTATTATTATTGTTGTTGTTGTTGTTATTATTATTATTAATATTATAAATTTATAAATCGGATGTTGTCTAGTGGATCCATGCGTGTATTTCTGAGGCCATGGTCTTTCTCAGCTACATTTCTGGATCAATGTAAACATGATATTATGGCCAATATCAAATGATATACAATATTTAATGATATACCAGACTGCTGTGATGTTGAAAGTTAAGCTTTTTGTGAACAATTTTAAATTTTGTTTTCCATAGGCTGAGGAAGAATACAATGAAGCAAAATCAGTTTATACAAAGCTCCATGCAGAATTATACGAAGAGCTACCCGCTTTATTTGACAG
This sequence comes from Pachyseris speciosa, assembly GCA_016490735.1. Classification (NCBI taxonomy): domain Eukaryota; kingdom Metazoa; phylum Cnidaria; class Anthozoa; order Scleractinia; family Pachyseridae; genus Pachyseris; species Pachyseris speciosa. Next base: position 83,502 of record JAEMWC010000406.1, read on the forward strand.
GTAAACAAGTACCGGTAGCCTTTTATACTAGACATGTCAATACATGAAGAAGCTTTTAAATTGGCTAAGAGCCTACAGGGCATGAATTTGTCACGCAAACTTGCTTTTTCATTTTGTTTTTTTGTCTCTTCACAGCCGTATTGGTTACTACGTATCATCATTCCAAAGTATCTTTACTGCTGAAGGAGTATTTCACAGAGAGGCAGCCAGGGTAATAAACTTGTGCTCACTGTCACGTGTTATGCCATATATTGCACCTTGAACCTTTCACTGAAACCCTGTGACAAAACAAGTTATTGACTTCCAGTGGTTCTAGTGAGCCTGTGGATGAAAGTGGATTTGTGGATTGAGTAATTGACTGCTTTATTAAAGTGGAAGCCAACCTTATGTGCAGCATTTTCCTGTAGAGCTGTTTATTATGGTGTTAATAGTGGTTCAAACTTTTGAGTCTGTGGATGAGATCCTGAACTGTGACCATTCAACTGAAAGCTACTTTTCAGTGGTGCTGTGCAAGTTTTGAGTCTGTGGATGAAATCATAAAGTGTGATCATTCAAGTGATGGCTATTGTGCAGTACTTTCTGGTGGTACAGTTGATTTAAGTGATATTGGATATTCAATCAATCAATCAATCAATCTTTATTCCTCCTAAGATAAAAAGACATCTTAAGTTACAATTTTTCAGCAGTTGGGAGTCTAAAAATACGTAAGACATTCTGTATCCAAATAACAGAAGGATAAAAATACCTAAGACATACGGTATACAAATAGTAGAAAGATCAAAGATTATATCAAAAAATAAGCCTATTTACAAAAACATTCTTAAATCTTTCAGTCTTTATATCTGGGCGATGAGCACTTTTGTTTCTGAGTTGATACTTTGTTTCTTTCTCCTTCGGAATGATGTTGCTAAGGGGACAATCAGGATCTACTGATCATACCTTGAAAAGCTTCTTATCTGCCTTTTCTAAGAGTTCTCGAATGTCCATTCTCTTAGATATGTATTTCCTTTTAAAGCATCTATCCAGAAAGTATTGTATGACTGTGAGATCTGAGTCTACAGCACCATAAACAGGCAGACCATAAGTGAAACTTGGTAAAACTAATGCGCTAAATAGGTGGTCTACTTCACCTTGACTGAAACCTTCCTTCCGTAAAGATCTTAATACAAACAGACACTTATTTGCCTTAATCAACTTAGCACGTACGTGTTCGCTATATTTACAATTCTCCTGAAATGTAAAACCTAATGGAATGTCATTAACTTGCGCAATATCCTGAGTAAAACCTTTCTTGCGAAAAATAATCTCTTTACATTTCGACAGATTACAAATCATACTATTTTCCTTAGACCAAATTAAAAACTGATCCACCAAATCCGTACGACAGTGGCCATTACTCCAAACAGGAACAATGAGAGTAGAGTCGTCCGCGTATTTAAACAGAGCTGGGTGATTTCCAGATCATTAATAAAAATACTAAGTAAGTACGGACCACTCACACTGCCCTGTGTAGTGCCCCTGTTCACGCATTTCCATTGTTATTGAAAACTATTGTAAATAATGCATTGTTGACGATTCTCAAGAAAGCTTAAATACCAATTGATTATGAATGAATTTAATGGTACATACTTAAGCTTATAAGACAAAAGCTCATGATTAACGCTGTTGAACGCTTTACTGAAATCCATGGCAAACAAATGCACGGCTTTACACTTAGGGTTATCTAGATAACAATGGACGGTGTGCTGCATACTGAGGAGCGCGTCAATACAGCCCCACCCTGTCCTATAGGCGAACTGAGTTGAGCTCAGATGTTGCTCAACAGTGTCCCATGCGTGAATGTTATACACAGACTTCTCAAATGCACGTGCAATTACAGGAGTGATGTTGATTCCTCTGTAGTCTGTCTTTCCCTTGGGAACGCCAACCTTGGGGAGGGGGGTCACGTGAGCTCTTTTCCACGATGAGGGCCAGGTACTAAATTTCAGGAACAAGTTCCAGATCTTGCAAATTAAAGGTGTAAAAATTTCCGCATGGTCTCTCCACACCCAAAATGGTGTGAGGTCTGGTCCTGTGGCAGTTTTCTTCAGGTGCTGCAAACAGTACCATACCTGTCTTTCTGAAATCTCAGGAACTTGAACTCCACTCTCAACTTGGGCAGGTGTAGGCTGTTTATACGCACTGTCGCAACACAATTCAGCTAAATAATCATTCAGCTCAGCCAGCGACCTTAGCCGAGGAACACCGGCGCTGTGACAGGCTGTCCACGTGTTTCCACCACTCCCTAGCACCTACAGGTGCTTGAATGAGATTAATCCTCCTGTTAATCTCCCGAAGCCGATCCCCCTTGTTTTGACCAATCCTCAATTTAGCCCTCATCAAGGGCTTGAGAAGGGGTGTCACCCACGCCAGATCATGCAGTGAAATGCAAACGGTTCTGAATGGCATGCACTTGTCCATGTATCTGTGAATAAGAGTTCCCAAGTCACTAAACTTCAGAAAGAACACAATAAAAATACCTACTTGCCAAAAATTAGCATCACAGTTTAAGAGCAAGATATTAGCACTGTTATGCTCTGCTAACTCCATATAAATTCTTCTAAATTTTACTTAGTTCATAACGTTTTGAACCAAGTCAAATTTAGAATGATTTGTATCGAGTCAGCAGAGCATAATGGTGCAAATATCTCAGAGCCAATTTGCCTTTACATGCTGATTTTTGGCAAGTTAGCAATTCCTCTTTTTGAAAATCTCAACAAATCCCATTATTTTAAAAATTCTAATATTTACAAGTGACGTTACTCTTTAGCACTCTATACTAAGGGATGCTAAGTTTTGAGTCTGTGGATGAAATCCTAAGGTTAAACCATTAAATGGAAAGCTACTATTTTTTCTCAAGCAGTACTTTCCTTTGGTGCTGTGCATGATGCCCGAAAAAATCCCAGTGTTAACATTCATATGAAAGCCACTTACTAGTACTTTCCAGTGGTGTTACAAGTTTGTTATGTCTTTCAAGGAGGTTCTGATTATTTTATTTAACATTAATTTGTTGCTAGAAATTATTCTTAAGTGTGGCCATGCAAATGAAAGCCACTACCTTGGCTTTCCTGCTGTACTGTCTATTTTTCTTGCAATAAATAGAAATTGTTGAGGATTTTAATATCATGCCCTTTTTCCAGACCAAGACACAGATGAATGATCTAATGGATGGTTTAATTCAAGATATGTCAACTGGAAATTACACAACCAAGAGACCTTATCCTGTTCAAAGGTAAAGCTATCAGAAAATTAATATTTATTTAATGAAATGATTGGTGCTTGATCCTGTCATTTTAAAGCAAAACAAATCAGGTTTCTTCCCTAGGATCGCTAGCCTCCTTCACAGCCATTGTTTGTGTTGGTCCTGTTCTCCCTCCCCAGCAATGTCTGCTGAACCGAGCCAAGCATTCCATTCCAGGAACAGACCAATCACATAGTGGCTTTTAAATTTTGGTGGCTAAGTTCCCATAGCCTCCTTCGCAGCCGTTGTTTGTGTCTGTTCTATTCTCCCTCCTGATTGGATACTTAGACACTGGGAATGGAATGTCCGGCTCGGTTCAGCAGACTTTGGTGGGGAGGGAGAATAGGACCGACACAAACAAAGGCTGCGAAGGAGGCTATAAGATCACAGAATTTTATAGAGCACAGGTTTTTGATTCCATCACGGAATCTTTATCAAGTGATGGAGTTTGACATTTTGTTACATGACTTAGGGTGCTTGTGCATTAAAAAATTTCACAAACCTGGAAAGAAACTTGATGTTTGGGATATAGCTATGTTGTGAGAAATCTGAAATTTGATCATAATAATGCATGCCTGTCTGGGCTGATTAATATGTTGAATCTTCCAGTGAAAACCAAGTATCAGACAGTGATGATATGGATACCCAAACAACATCTTCTCACCCAGAAAGCGGAGATGTCCCAGTGTGCAATGATGAGGCTGCTGCGGTAGAAAGTGCTGAAGGTGAAAAATGTGTCATTAGTCATAACTGTTATGGATCTATTGCGTGTAATATATTGTATTTCGTTAGGATCATCCACTAGATGAGCTCTGCTATTTGGATGGTCCTACCTCATTCACCTAAGATATTGTATTTTTCTTTATTTTCATTCTAATGTATTTATTATTTATATTATTTGTCAGTGTACCTAATGTAAATATTTGAGTTTATTTAAATATATTTAAGGCGAGGGGGTTGGGGGGGGGGGGGGTGGTGGAGGGATAGGTGGGGTGGAATAATTTTGCAATAGATAAACAGGATAACCCTGGCCCTCCACTTATGCTTGGTCCTGAACATATAATCAGAGTAAAAAGGACGACCCTCCCCCAAAAAGTTGTGAGTTCCTCTTGCCTAATATTTTCCATTGGTTTTGAAGATTTATTCATTTGAAACTCACAAACCAGTAATGAGATGTCTCAACTGAAAGTATAACTGCTGTTTAATAAATGCCTGCCTTGATCATACTTGCTATTGTATGCAGGAATAAAATACATCGAGCTGCAGATTCCATGCACCTCTCCTGACTGATTTTGCTATATCAGTTCTGTTGAAAAAAAAAAGGATGACTCTCCCTCAGAATTAAGAAATAAATGGATGACCCCCCTAAGATTAGATATTTTTGGTGACCCTCCCCAAATTTCTCCAGCCCCCTGCTCACCCCCCCCCCCCTCCCCACCCTCCCTACATTAAAAACGTACAGTCCCTTGAAGAAATGGTTTTATTTTTTGCAGATGGAACGATAAATCAAGTAGAGAAAGCGGCTGATTCAGCAGATGGTAAGTTTCCTCCTTCAGTTTGTCATGACCTGCAATGTACTAAATAGGCCTTTGCTTCCTAATCTTCTGTGTTCAAGAAAACTTTTACAAATTAGTTTCTCACTCCTCTAAATGAAAATAAAAAAGCTAAAAATGTTCTAAATTTCAAGCTTGTGAAGAGTGAAAGAAAACGCAAAACAAAGTTAAAAGTTCTTTCTACAAAGTTGTTGTCTAAACATCACTAATTAGATTATTATAATATTCATTTCACAGCCTTGAACCCCTTCTTACAGTCTGACCAAGATGAACAAGACGGTGTGGTTGGAGAGACCGAAGCACCAGCAGAGACCCAGGAGAAGCCCAAACCCGTCCCTGCTGGTAGACCCCCACCCCCTCAGGTGAAAGCTGAAAGACCCCCAGTCCCATCTCTACCAGTCAACAGGCAGCAGCCACAAGCTGAGACCACTGAGGTGTGATTTTCAATGCTTGAGACCATGAAACTAATGGGGATATAGATGAGCCATATCTGAACAGTGCTTCTAATTATTTAGAAGAGCTGAGGTAGTGGAGGCAGTAAAGCAGCCATCTACTGTTCTGTTCTTGATTTTGCCCAGATACAGCTGTTTTCTTGTGTGTACATGTAGATTATTAATTTTACCGTCTCCTTTTTTCATGATGGAACTGGCGCCATCTTGGTTTGTGATGGTTAGTGCAAATTAAATGTTTGTAATGTAACTAAATGGGGAAAATAAAGCTTGTTGTTGTTGTGCAACCAAAACTACTCAGGGGACCCCAGATCAAAGTGGCCCCAACCCCCTCTCCCCTGGTAGATTTAGCACTCTCTCCACATTTTGTACTCACTGTTCATTTACCAAAAATTAAATAAATAGTATTCTTAAAGTGCATATGACACAAACTTTTTGTTCCTGTTTTTGGAAGTTCAATATCCGTAAAAAACAAATCGAAAGTTAAAAAAGTGTCCAAAATGGCTGAAACCCCGATTTTTCACTTTCAAAATACCCGCTTCTTTGCCCACAAAAGTGTCCCAATTGTCGCGTAGACTTGCATTATCATGGTAATGAATGTTGTGTAATTTATGAGCATATTTTGTTTTCTTTCAAAGACCAAAGGATCTCCATCTAGTGATGAAAGTTCTTCCACACCTGTGACACAAACAGAAGGTGAAAAACAGGAGGTCGCCACAAATGAGATTCCTGGGCTTCTCTATAAGGTATAAAGTAAGAGCCACATCAACACCATACCTGTCATTTATATTGAGAAAAAAAGTATTGGTACATGTTATAAATTAAACAAAAATATCATTTTGCTAAATCAGATAAACTTTTGCACGTTTTTTCAAGCTTAAGGTGGCTCCTACCGGTTTCCAGCATTTTCCAATTTTTATACAAAAATCTTTATCTTATCAAAATCTTTATACATTATTACCTTTATGATATCAAAGAATTATGCCCAGTTGGTGAACAAGTTAAGCTTTAACCCATTGACTACTGAGCATTTTGGCGAAAAACACCTTTTGAAGCTCGTCGAGCTGTTTTCTGGCCAGATTCTAGCCAACTGGTGGAGCTCATTGCACCCTTCTGTTCCTGATGCTTAATATTAGCTTTCCAAGGTCGGGCATGTGCAGAAAACAAAATTTTGAGATGGTTTTGGGTTGAAAAGTTTTGCCGCCCCCTGTCCTTCTACCTTTCGTTTTCTCTCCTTCCCTTTTCTTTTGCTTTTCTTGCCTCGCTTTCTTTTTCTCTTTCTGGGTATTTACTGGGCTTCCTTTCGGTGGGAAAGATTTGTGGAAAACGTTTAGGATCATAGGATTTGGTGGAAGGAAGTACAGGTCCACGAGTAGTGAAACAAGATTTTCATTCAAATTTTCGGCTCAACATCAGTTGGTTTTTTCGCATTTTCTGCGGCCTTGATGGAATGGTGCTCATTTGGGTATGGTTTGAAAGATCTCTTTCCCCTTCACATGCTACATGTAAAAGTTGTCCATGAGCATTAAAACTGATGACATCACAAGCGGTACAAGGAACGTGGTTCTGCGCGGCCAGTTTTGGCAGGCATGGGTGCCAATGGGTTAAGCAACAATAACTCAAAAACGAGCTCGGTGACCCCCAATTTCTATTTTCGAGAAAAAATTAGCATAATAAAATAAAACTTTTGCAAAGTTAAAAAAACTTGTAGGAGCAGAATCAGAGTTACCTTAATTTTCGAAAATTTAAGGTGGTTCTGAATCTGCTCCTACAACTTTTTTAAACTTTGCGAAAAGTTGGCTCTCAACATGCATAATTAATTATTTTTCAACAATAAAAAATGGGGCTTACTGAGCTGGTTTTTTCATTATTGTCGCTTAAAGCAAAAATTAGGGGTGTTTTAACAGGCTATGGTGTTGCTATGGTAACCTGTTATGTCAAAAAAACATTTTGTAACTTGTTCACCAATGATTGGGCATTTCGTTGATACTACTTTGAAGGTAGTAACTTATAAAGATTGATAATAATGATCCATCAAAAGATTAATGCTTGAAAATGCTGGAAAGCGGTAGAAGCCACCTTAAGCTTGAAAAACATGCAAAAGTTTATCTGAAAGCAAAATGAGATTAGATATAACTGTAATCAAGTGATAGTTTAGGATTAAAGTGTCTGTATCGTCTACTGGTTTTTTGGTGGTTCTGATATGTACATAAGGAGTAGATAGCTGTTCAAAAAGGTTTCTTCGAATTCTGCCGTGGTTTTCCCCTGAAATCGTCGTTCAAATTTCCCGCTTGAGCCACGCCCATCAAACTTGACCGAGCTAGTAAGGGGCGTGGGTCTATTCCTGATCTGACGTAACAAACTGATTTGCACCTCATTAAGTCTTTGTAAACATGCATGTAAAGCAGTTTGTGACGTCAGATCAGGAATATACCCATGCCCCTTACTAGCTCGGTCAAGTTTGAAGGGCGTGACTCAAGCGGGAAGTTTGAACGACGATTTCAGGGCAAAAACATGGCGGAATTCGAAAAATCCTTTTTGAACAGCTATCTACTCCTTATGTACATATCAGAACCACCAAAAACCAGTAGACGATAATTATAGACACTTTAAGGATTAGTGTTGTAGCTGGATTTTCTGTACCCAGTATACTATTCATGCCTTTTGAGTCATGTTACAGTCTTGCTTGTGCAAATGAAGATGATTCAGTAGAAGTTATGATTAGTCTTCTGAGCCTTGTTTGCTGGAGTTGTTGGCTGCAGTTGCTGAAACTTGGACCCCAGATGTTTGAAAGAGGCAAAGGGCTATGAGCAGCTAATTTAAGGATCTTAAAAGACTATCTCCCTTAACCCTTTCCCTCCTAAGAGTGACTGTATAGATTTTACTCGTCAAAGGGGGACCCAGTAGGAGTTAAAGGGTTTAAAACCTATCTCCCTTAAAGGAGCAGTGTCATGGCCAAGCGTGCGCTATGATGCTCTTGAGTGAGTAACAGATTTTTCATCTGTCCACCATCTTCAATTTGGTCTGTAGGATTAATTTCGGCCAGTATTTCTTATAATATGCTTTGAAGCCTCAACTTTATTTCTCTTTTGGAGATCTTCGTTTGTTCGTTCCGTGCCATATAGATGGCATTGATAGTTGAAGATAATTATATGTGGGCGACAAACTTGAAAAAACTTGCCAGCTTGTTCAAGTTGATGTATCGCTACTGCTCACGCGCAAGATCCATGACACTCAGTCAACTTCAGTGGACTGTGAATTTGTTTTTACATTATTATTTATGAGAATGAATATATGAAAATCATATACCGGTATTTGAACTGTGGATAAATGATTAAATACTGTGACTGATCATCGTAGTTATGAACACTACTTAAGCAGTAGTGAAAATAAAGCCTGAAAAAAAATTCAGGCTTGTACGGGATTTGAACCCACGACCTCTGCGATACCGGTGAAACGCTCTACTGACTGAAATAACAAGCCATCTGGGAGCTGGTCGTTTTGTTGGTTTGAAATATACCTGTGAGTGGTGGATATATGAGAATGAATATATGAAAATCATATACCCTATTAATCTGCAGTTCAAATATATGATTTTCATATATTCATTCTCATATATTCACCACTCACGGGTATATTTCAAACCAACAAAACGACCAGCTCCCAGATGGCTTGTTATTTCAGTCAGTAGTCTGAGCGCTGCACCGGTATCGCAGAGGTTGTGGGTACGAATCCCGTACAAGCCTGAATTTTATTCAGGCTATATTTTCACTACTGCTTAAGTAGCGTTCATAACTGTGACGATCAGTCACAGTATTTAATATTATTATTGTTATTAGTTTTGCTTTTTTACACCAACATAGGTAATACGTTTCTGGTGGTGTTCTTTCTTTTACTGTTACTCTGTTAAATTTGCTTCTCATGCACCACATATTTAATGCAATGGTTTTTCCTTCTAAATTGTCCAGGGCTTGGCCATTAACCCTTTGTTGCCATGTGCACTATTTTACCTGCATGCACTCCATGTGATCGGATGAAAACTTCCATGGAAGTGGCTGAGCTTTTTTGTAATAAATCATCCATTAGGTTCGAGCAGCTTACAGATATGTTGCTGAAGACGACGATGAGTTATCATTCGAGAAAGGAGAAATCATCAATGTGGTCGAGTTTGAGGATCCAGAAGAACAGGTAACATTAAAAAAAAAAATGATACATTCATCACATAGCTGTTACCTGGCATACATACATACATACATACATACATAACTTTAATTTTTTCTTCGATTTAGATTATAGCATACATGACGCTAGTTTCTCCGAATGAGATAACAAATAACTAACTAACTAGCTAAATAAATAGATAAGTACATCAAGTGAAATAAATATAGGAACGTTACAACAATAAGAGTGTTTCAATAAAAGTATATTCAATATAGCAATGCCCGGCCTTGGAAAATATGCCGCTTAACCCCGCGCCGAAAACCAGCCAGCGTCTCCGATCTCCTGACACTATCGGGAAGCCCTGTTCCACTCATGCATGCCAAAATAACGAAAAGAATGGAGACCATACGTAGTTGTTTTCACAATAGGGAGTTCCAAAATAGCGTGGCCCCTGAGCGAGTACGCCAACGTCCGCTCCCTTAAGATGCGATCTCAAATAAGACGGGGCAGCCCCATGCAAACACTTAAAAACAGTGATAAGCATGTTCTGAACCCTTCTCTGTTCCAGATTTACCATTTCCAGTTTCCGCAACATCTCATCATAACCGTTCTCCTTATCATTAAGCACTACCTTAACGCTTGTTTATTTACGTGTTCTAGCTTATCCCTGTCCCTCGCACTACAAAAGTGCCATACATCACTACAAATAAGAAAAGACTGGTTGAATAAAAGCATTATAAAGCCTAAGCATAGTAGGCCCACTAATTAGATTTCTGAAACGTTTGATAACCTGCAGCTGATTATTTACTTTTTTACATATAGTCGACACATGCTTGTGAAAAGTAGCATCTGATCGATCACGCGAAAATACCTTCCAAAGGTGGTTTCTATACCTAATAGCCTTTCTCCAGCCTTCATTCATATACGGCGCTTGATTCCCACGTATGCAAACGGACTTTAAGGGCACGTGTCATAGGCACCCAACAACAAGTTTCGGTAGATATCTGTTCGGTGGAGGGTAATTCGCCTTGCGCTTTCGGCGTCGATTAAAGAGTGCACTCGGATTTTCGTAACTAAAACGTGGCCTAAAAGATTCGAAATTGGGAAATCATAGACCCTAAGGTTTTCGGAAAGCTCGTAATTACTGTTTTTGGCCGTAAAAAACGTCAGCTAGCATTTTCGGAAAGAAAATAGTTCCCTAGAAAGTTCATAGAAAGTTCATTTCAGCTTGAATTTTCTCAAAGGAAAATTTTGTTCCCTAACATTTTCGGGCAATTAAGATTTCAGCTAGGGAATCCGAACAGATGAACTTCTTCTAGCTTATGAAAACATCGCTTTAAACAGACTTCAAACACCATAAGGTACTTAAAAATACCTTTCTGTAGCTTTTGGTTGATTTGGCTCGTTGGGTGCCCCTGACGTGTTCATCCAGAACAGAGGTAAACAGAGAGTGAAATGCGAAGAGCATATCATCCACATCATCAAAGGCATTCATGGCCTTGATAAAGGGCATATTATGTAAATCCGCACAGAAGCTATCAGCATCAAAATTCTTCTTGCTCCGAAACGAAATTCTCTGAGATCTCGATCTAGGTATCGAAGCCCGTAAGATGGTATAGACCAGAGCATGATCGCTAATATGTGCATTAACAACACCAGCTTGCAAAACCCTTGATTTGGTGTTTGTTATGATAAGATCAAGCAGAGTTTCGGATGTATTGGTTGTACGAGTACAGTAGGTTCCAGGATCAAGTTCTCAAAAGCAAAAACATCCATGATGTCAGCCAAATCCCTGCCTTCTCTTGGCGGTTTATCCAGGTCCAACATATTGCAGTTGAAATCGCCGCAGACGAAAACGCTCTCTGATCTTGCAGTTGCAAACTCGAGCAAATTGCGCATTTCAGGTTCCCATATTGACTTCGCACATGACGGCGGACGATACAGACCAATAATCGTTGTCCATGATCTCGCCAGTTTGACTTTCACCGCAAGAGTCTCAATGCCGGTCGAGGTTTCCAACTCCTTTACCCTAATAAATGGAAGACTGCTACGAATAAACATTGCTACCCCTCCAGCCCCGCAAACACGGTCCTTTCGAAACAAGCGATAGCCATTTACATAAAACTGACTGTTAGGGAAACTGCTGTCGATCTTGGTCTCTGTAATCACTAATAGATCAAAATAATTTGACTTTAGCCACAGCCGTATCTCTGCAAACTTGAAACCGCCGATGCTATTGGCATTAATATGACCCATACGAAAGTTCTTGTGATATTTGAGAGCAAGTTCGTGATAGCCAGGTAGAACTGACAAACCGGCGTCAGTGGAGCAATTTGAGGAGGAATCCAAGTCCGAGCCACTGAGAGATGCATTGGCAAACGGCAATTCTTTTAGAACACTCACACAAGTAGGACATGCCCAAGAAAAACTCTCGCAAGCCTGATACTCCTTGAACCGCTTGGGAGATATACCGCCACATATGATATGACACCAGTGGAAACAATAGTCACAACTAACGGCCCTGTGAGACTTCGCAACCGTTCTGTTACAAACCGAACAGCTATGCATATTCTTAATACTAGGGCCAGGTGTCGGTATAATATCTCCACACAGACACAAGAACTCACAGTTAAATGTTGCTTGACCATTCATGTAGTATTTGATCCTTGACCTCGCAAAACAGATTTGCCGGAGTTGCTGGAAACCAATATGGCGCCCATTGCTCTTGAGCCATCCACACAAGCGAAGACTTTCTATTTCGTTAGCAGCAAATAATTCTGTGTCAGAATCGATGGGCAAGTGGCAATAACCCTTTCGTCGTCGGTACATTTGCTTGGGAGTTATTAAACCCAAGGAGAACACCACTAGAAATACCAAAATTGTAGAGCTAAACAGAACACGTCCTCTCGCCATCATAGAACCGCTGATTTGGTCATAGAACGCTGATTTGGCAGCGAACAACAGTCTCATAATGCAGCAGTTATGACAATGGCAATAATGGTGATGTACAGAACTTCATGGTCCTCTCTTTGTTAGTCAGATTTTAAGGTTATGATAATTTATAGTAATCAATGTAACCACCATTACACCATTGCATCTTAAGGCTGGTTTACACAGTGACATAAGCATAAGCAGTGTAAACCGGGGGTGACATAAGCATAAGCATAAACATAAGCATAAGAAAAAGGGATCTTTTCATTTTCTTATGCTTATGCTAATGTTGCATTAACCAGTGTGTAAGCCGGGGGCTGCATAAGCATAAGCATAAGCGCAAGGAAACAGCTGGTTTTTTTTTTTTACACTCAGAAATTCAAGTTGATAGTGTCCAGTTTAAAATTTTTTCATTCCCTTTAGATCTAAACGGAACTAGCAATCATGATCAGTGAGAATAAATAAAATTATCGGTCCACTAGTTGCAATTCTCGAACAAGATTATAAATTTCCCTTTTCTTTTCTCCTTCGGAAAATATCTCTCACCCAACAGAACCTCTGTGTGTCTTCACGCTCCCTTTCTTGTCGCCGTCATCTTCGTCTTCGTAGCATCAGGAGAAGACGTTGGAAATGTGGCTTGTCCCATAAAACCGCGACATGATTCTGGAGCTCACTGCGCTTGCGTATGTCACTTTTCTTATGCTTATGTAACATGTGTAAACATCGTTATGCTTATGCTTATGCCTATGCTTATGCTTATGTCACTGTGTAAACCAGCCTTTACTGGCCGGGACACCAAAGAAGAGAAGAGTTGGCAATTTTTTATGTTGGAAATTACATTTACATTGGGAATTAAAGCATTAATTGTTGCATAATTATGATGCTTACACCATGGTGGACTGTTGATATTGTTTATTTTTATGTTATTGGTATTTATCACACAAGGAGGGTGACAAGGGAGGGGGGAACAGGATGAAATCCCAATTGATACCCCCTCTGCCCTAACAGAGTGAAAGACCTAACCACAACACTGAAGACTATGCAGCATCTACTCTTTGTGAACATTGTGTTGGTTCTTCAATGAACAAGTGTAATGAGCACTTATCCAGGTTTCAAAAAGGAGCCAAGATGGCCTGACATCAGCAAGGTGGTCAATAGAGCTGGATTTGAGTTTTCTAAAAAATTTTGGCAGAAACAACCCCCCTCTTTTCCTTTGTCCTCTTTCTTGCACCTTCAAATTGAATACCCTCTCTTTCTCCTTCTCCCCACCATGTTAATGGTGATACTAAAGACAGCACTTGAACACTCTCATGACTGCTGTTTTTGTTTTACTACAGGATGAGGGCTGGCTTTTAGGCATTCTAGAGCTGAGCGGCATAAAGGGAGTTTTTCCTGCAAACTTTACGAAAAGAATTTAATGTAATAACTATGTTGTGAAGTGAAATGAATGATACTGAAAGGTATAATGAAGAGAAAGGAAAGAAACTGTCAAATACATCATGTGTACTACTACTTGTACCATGAGATTATTAACTTGTCAATATAATTAATGAGCTGTTATTATTATTATTATTATTATTATTATTATATATTATCATTATTAAGTTATTTTGGTGCCCAGTAGTGAATGCACATTAAAGTTCTCTTGAGTAATATTATTTTGATTCTAAATAACTAGGGGGGAAAGCATTTCCTTTCCAAATTTTCTCCTTTATTAATGCTGTTTATATGCAAATTGGAAATATTTTTAAGGGAATATTGTTTTGGCAACATATTTTATGCAAGGTACATGTACCTGGCAAGATAATCATTATAGCTAGTCAGGTTTCAAGTCCTCTTTCTAGTGGCTTCTGGGCATAGTGAATTTACCGCTGACAAAACTAATTAAAATATATTTCAGATGGTTGCTATGGCTTAAAAATGAGTTTCTGATAACTGTGAAAATTTCAACTTTGCTTAAGGACGTTTGCGTGAAAATTTGCCAACATTGAGTAATTTTTTTCTGAGACTTTTACCACTGTAAGATGATGAGTTTATATGTCAGAAATGATAAAAATAGGGGGTCGCCGGCTTTGTTTTGGAGAGAACATGCCCGGAAGAACACCCTAAATCTGAAAAAATCAGGCTTTGTTAGCGAATAAGGCCACAGTGTCTGTAAGCCCAAAAATATTGCAATTAGATCTTTGAAGTGAAATGTTCTCTGCCAAATATTGTTTAAGTGGACCTATTAAGTGAATTTAGTCAACTGGTGAGGTTCCTTCAAGAACAAGTTTGCATTTAGCGACCACAGTTTCACGCGCCTTGCAGCCGCAAGATGGCAGGATTCGATGTCCCATGGACAGAAATCTTGAAAGTTTTTTAACTTTCCACATTGATTTTTTCAATCAAAACTTTGACCAAACTGTAGGGAAAAATGGGGATAGGTTTCTAGAATAATCTGCCATATGTAGCTAGGCCATTTCTCAAAAAAGGGTGGTAACCTGGTCAAAACAGAAAAAAGTCCTCAAGTCAAATTTTTATTTAGTGTTTCCAGTTTTTTCATGTTGCCCCCATTTCTTGCATGTCTCTGAACCTTGCTGGCTCCTCTAAATGGGTGTTTTGTGGGGACAGTTAGTTTGCTAGGTTCAATTTCTGCCACTCTGACTAGCCTATGGCATTCCACAGTTCTTTGAGAAATGTAACCATTTTTAACTGCCACAGTTTGATTGAAGTGTTGATTAAAACAAAAATTTTGAGCTTGAATTCTTCATCATCATTATCATATCATCAACTTTAGTTAAGTGTCAGAAACTATGTGTACAAGCCAGCTATCTGGTTTTATTAAAAACTGAACTACGGATATCAGATTTCCAGCATTTTCATTGGCTAGCCGGACACAGACTCTCAGCTCATATACCTGCACTACCTTATATGGTCAATGAAAGCTTCAGCAAATAAAAATTTTCCTTCGACAGGGAAGCCATTAAAACATGGATCGTCTCGCAGCGGCGGAATTAACGAGTAGAAATTTCGAAACTGGAACCAAAATACAAATGGAATTCAACTCTTCGTTGCTGAGTGTTTTAGAACGACAACAAATTAACTAAACTAAATTGAAAATATGTATTGAACAACAAGTGTCGACGTCACTAATCTGCAGCTATGCTCAACGGCCAGTCTATTCAAAACAAACTGAACAAACAACAACTTAGCTAAAATTTGCAGCACTAATCCACTAATGAAAATCTTTCCAGCGATCAGTGACACCTTTTAAAAAATTAACACACATTGAAAATGTTCTGACCTGTACTCGATGCAACGTATCAATCACCAGCTTCAAACTTTCCGGTCACAGATATGATGTTTTCTGAAAAAAGCGAGGAGAATCGCCGTCCTTGTTGTTTTTGTTATTCCTGTTCGGCCGCGGTTCCAGTTTTTGTTCAAAAGACAAATTTCTACACGTGAAGCCATTTCTTGAAGCATTACCCGGACATCTTATCCCTCATATACCTTGTTTCCGACCAGGTCTGGTGAGACAATAGGGCTGTTTATACGAGAGAAAATAAGCCGCGGCTTAATCTGGCCACGGCTTACATAAGACGTGAGAGGAACCATTTATACGAGTAAAAATTCCTAGGCCAGGATAAGCCGCAGCTTGAGAAAGCCGTGAACGTAGATTTTGTACCATTTATACGGATTGTTCGCGTCTTATGTAAGCCGTGGCCAGAGTAAGCCGCGGCTTATTTTCTCTCGTATAAACGGCCCTAATTGTTCCAGTCCAAATAAATTTTGTGTCTTCATGGATTACAAATTCGCTTCCTTCGGCTCGTACATCTACGTGAAAGGCGTTCCACCCTCTTTGAGCAATAATTGAATATTTTGTACGAAACTACAGACCATTTACAACCATTCAAAGCAAATAATCTCTGCACTTTTTTCAAAAAGGACCCTAAACTCAGGGGCACCCAACGACAAGTTTCGGTAGATATCTGTTCGGTGGAGGGTAGTTCGCCTTGGACTTTCGGCGGCGATTAAAGAGTGCACTCGGATTTTCGTAAGTAAAACGTGGCCTAAAAGATTCGTAATGTGGAAATCATAACCCCTGAGGTTTTCGGAGAAGTCGTTATTGCTGTTTTTGGCAGTAAAAAACGTCAGCTAGCATTTTCGGAAAGAAAAAAAGGTTTCCTAGAAAGTTCATTTCAGCTAGTATTTTCTCAAAGAAAGATTTTGTTCCCTAAAATTCTCGGGCAATTAACATTTCAGCTAGGGAATCCGAACAGATCAAAGTTTTCTAGCTAACCAAAACATCACTTTAAACAGACTTCCAACACCATAAGGTACTTAAAAATGCCTTTCTACAGCTTTTGGCTGCTTTGGCTCGTTGGGTGCCCCTGTAAACTGAAGCTTCAACGTTGTTCTCGGACAGTTTCATTGAATTCATTCAACTTCGCTCGGAAACGTTGCAACACACCGAAAGGTTTTCGCGCCCTTTTTGTTTAGCTCATGTGATGGACAAATGTTTCCTTCGTTTGGTTTTCTCTTTCTCTGAGTTCCTTTCTTTCACTTTTTTGTTCAGATTCTCAATTATGCGTCGTAGAGATTTTAATAAGTAGTATAGTGTGCGCTGATTGAATACCACCTCCGCGAAGCGCACCCCTCCTCGCTTCGCTCGTCGGGGAGGCTTCGCTCCGGTTGTATTCAATCAGCGCACACTATAGCCTACGTGTAGCCGTACCCACCCCCCGAGGAAAAACGGGAGGAGGGAACGTCTTGCGGGCACTGCGCTCGACTTCACTTTGCAACATGGGATTCCATATCTCACGAAGAAAGGGGTGGAGACTGGCCGCTATTACGCTTCTGAGGCGCTGCGCAACCCACAGCTCCAAAAAAGGGCCATCAACTAGGGGTGCGCAAGGCCACTCCTGTGTTGGAAAGGGTCGGCAGCGAGCTGTTGGACCAGCTTTCCACGAAGGCGCGCCCCAACATCCGTTACAAAACCGACAGGCCTGATCTCGATGGAGGAGGCATCTCTGTTCCCTTTCCCTTCGTTGATTTCAAAAAACTGTGGGGTGTCATCTCTGACCCCAAACTTTTCAAGGGCCCTGAAGTTTCTGAAAAAGAGGAGAGGGCGATGGTGGCCGCATACAAACGCCAATACGCGGATTACAAGAAACGGGGTGGCACCCGCAGCTACGGCTCCTGGATAAAATGGAGGGGTTATGGGAGAGGTCTTGGGAGCCTGTTTGATTCCCGGTTTGTTTCGCAGGGTGTTGTGGTTCCCAAGTTCGCAACTGACATGAAGTTTTTGAAAGCTTTCGGTAAAGCCCTCCCCCAACACCACAGTTTCACAGATGTTCTCAAGAAAACGCTGCGCAACTACCATGGAACAGGGGTGGATGTTCATAAATTGATTGGAAAACTGCCGGCGCCAAAGGGTGGTTGGACCCTCCCCGGCCACCACTACACCGGACCTTACAACCCCTTGCACCACCAGCTGAGTTTTGACCCTGAAACTGGTGAGATCTTGGAAGTATTTCAGAAACCAACTGGCTCCACCGACGCGGTGGCAATGCAGCATGACGTTGATTACGGCAGTTGTGATTTCCGCGCAAAGAAGTATGGCGAGGACGAAAAAAAATGCAAGTTAGCTGCTGACCGAAAAATGGTCAAATCACTTGATGCAATTCCACGAAACCAGAAGGACAATGGGGCCGCGCGTTGGCCCGAAATGCGATTAATGTAAAAGAGAAACTCGATCTCGCAGTTCCTGTTTGAGTTTTTTGAAGGTGTGATATTCCCTCATTGCTCGTTGTAACTCTTCGAAAACCTCTTTCTCGATGGTTGTGGTTCGGGATAAATTTGTAAGGGGCACCAAGACCCCACACAGTGCGAACAGAAATGTGGCAACCATGGGTACACGTTATCCATAACCCACTTTTGTTCAATATCCTCCGACACAACACATGCTCCCTGTTTTTCAGCGCGCAAGCCCAACAGCGCCCATTTCGCCGACAAAGCGAGCATATCCCACAGCGGGTTACAAGAGTGTAACAGTTTTCAATTTCGCAAAAGGGGGCGTCTTCGAAATACAAAAATAAATCTCTGTGAACTTCATCCCAACACAATCTTTTTTTGTCGTGGATTTGGGTTGCAATTGTCTCCTTGAGGATTTTTCCCTCAACTCTGGTGGGTGTTGGTTAACACTTTCCAAGAGATTCATTTGTAAAGGGGCAACTATTCTTCAAAAGACCGACCGTCGGCGAAAAAAATTGGAAACATGAACCGAAACAAAAGAACCAAAAGCTCCTTGTGCACCTGGCCCACCCCATTCTCTTTCTTTCATTCAGCTGGTTTTTGGTGCAAATATTTAATTGATTGTGTCATAAAACCCTCATCGGTTAACCACTTTTTCATGTACTCCTTTAGCAGCATCAAGCCGCGGCTACACGACATTTTTTTGCTTGCGATGGTGATGCGATTTTTTGTAAAATTGTCGCGTCGCCGGCGGCGCGATGAAAATCACCGTGTACCCACCATCACACAGGTGATGCGAACAGCTCAAAAAATCGCAGAAAAAGAATCGCGAAAGTTGAAACTCATTCAATTTCTCGCGATTTTTTCTTGCGACTTTTTACTGTTGCGTTGCAAGTTCAAGGGTGGCTACACTTGCGATTTTCATCGCGCGCTGGTGACGCGACAAAATTGAAAAAATCGGCATCACCGGCGCGAGCGAAAAATCGCTCGTGTAGCGCGGCTTCAGAAAAGAATAACCAACTATATATGCTATATAAACCATTCATCTATAAAATGGGTTTCCCTTGTTTCAACTATTATACCTCCATGGGGATATATCGAGGCGCAATAAATCTCGCACGTGGCGCATAAGGTGGTTGTCCATTGAATCATCTTTCAAATACCTTTCCCAACCACTTGTCTATCTCTGTGATTAGAGCCTCCTCACTTATAGCGTAACTAGGTCCGCCGCATTATACTAAAAGGTGCTTTTTCTTTAAATAGCCGCGCAAAAACTTTTTCAGCAGCCATTTAATTCGCCCACTTCCCAATTTCAATTGATTTAATCCAAGTTTTTTTCGCTGGTAATAACTTTTGGGAACGATTACAACAGATTTTGGATCAAATTGTTTTGAATCACCAAGAAAGGTTCTTTTTTCAAAATTATTTCTCAGACAATGCCACACAAACCCTCTCAAAGAAGAGGTATTTTCCGATGAGGTGATTTTTGTTTTGGAGTTGCACTCCACAAAATGGTTCCATTATAATAAAAAGTTTTTCTTTAATTAGGCCGCCCAGCTGTAAAATTGATATAGACGGAGCCTGCTTGGGGGTGAAAGGCACAACCTCGCACGAAACTAATTGTTCGTCAGTAAAAGAAAATTCTTCAGTAAATAATTGGGGTTGCGACTCTTCACATTCATTTTCTAACAGAACTTTTATTATTGCAGCCATTAACTGCTCAAGGGATAATTCAATTAACAAAATATTTTCTTCACCTATTAACCTCACCACCTGCTCGGGTGAAACACCCTCTTCCTGTGCGGCCAACAACAACAGTTCTTTAAAATCATCAAAAGCTTCCATAGCTCTTACCCCAAACACCCCTTTCTCTAATAGGCCGACCCCACACCTCGGCTGCTCTTGTTGGCGCCTTCGTTTCTTGTTTTATTATACTCGGGCTTGCTGGATATGAAATGATTATAACCAACTCGGCGCTACGCGCCTCGTTGGTTATTTATCACTTCATATCCAGCGCGCCCTCTAGAATAATTGTTAATTATTTTAAAGTGCAGTTAAGGCTGTTTATAGTTACTAGTTGAAAGTTGAAATATAAACATTTTACTTTGTTACTTCAGGACCGATTCTTGTAATATATGAAAGAATGAATAAAAATGGTCCTAAGCAACTTTCAATATTACTGTTCAATTTGCTGAAAGTTTATGTAATGGGGAATGACTTAATGAAGTAGATCAAGAGTGGAAAAAAAGGTCATAAATATACATGTATGTACCAACACTCCATCAAGCGTAGCACATCTGGTTGATAGTGAACTGTTTGCCATCTATTAAATCTCCACTTTTCTCAAGATTTCTAAACTTCACTTCATCCCTCTTTCCCTTCTCCTTTTTTAGAAATGCTCTATAAAAATCAAACAAGTATCTGGCATGTTAATACTAATGGGATTGTATGCAACAAACTGTCAAAGGCATTGGATTATGTGCAGTCTTGTTGACAAACAAAAAGTACCAAAGACTGAAAAGTTGCAAAAACAATGTTTGTGTAACCCCTCATAAGAAAAAAAAAAAATGCAAATGAGAATTGATTCTCACATAGAACATGGCACTACAGTGAACTCTGTCAATGCAGACACCCCTGTGAGCCAGACACCTCTCTAAGGCAGACGCTGTTGCATGGCCCTCAACAAAACTCCCAGGCGGATACCAAGATCTGGTACCAGAAGTGTCTGCCTTGGGAGGCAGTTCACTGTATCCTTGAAGAAAGTAATGACTGCATACAATCAGAATCTTAAATTACAAGATTTGGTTTTAAAATAAGAAGAAATAGAAACTGCCAAATCAAATTAAGGGTTAAAGCCATTGTATTTAAAATCAGGCAAATTATTTTATTGAGGCAAAATCGTAAGCTAAGTCATTCACTGTATCAATTTTATCAGTTATTGCATTATATGTACATTTCTTCTAAAATGCATTGTTTCTGTTGTATCATCGTTTCGTTCTCCAGTCACAGACCGCATCTGGAAAGTTACAGGGTTTCCATGCCCGAGTTCTAGGAATAAAAGAGGAGGGAGAGATGGGCAACGAAAGCAGTCTCCCACCCTTCCCAGTTTACTTCTGTTACCCAGGCTAATCCCAACCCAAGATTTCACCACATGTAGCCCAGGTCATCTGTGGCTTTTAGGTTGATTAAAAATCACACAGGACACAAAAACAACATAGAAAGGATTTGGGCTGAGAAGTGTTTATTGAATGTAAAGTTTGTAATTTTGGCTCCAAAACGTTCATGAAGTTTTTTTGCTTGACAGCTCATGAAACCAAGTGATCAAAATCGGCCAGTGCACAGAAAAATAAGGAGAATGAAAATTGTGCAATCTAGCATTAGAAAATGTCTGCGGTCCTATGTACAAATTTTAAAAATCAAAATGTCACAATGAGAACTTATTAGAGAATGGTCTATTAAAAAAATACACTGAGGGCAACTTAGGGCCAGTGTCAATTTACACTGTTAGTTAATATTTATTTAACTTTACATTCTCAAGTTCTTAATACTTATACACATAATTAATTATTTTTTGCAATAATTAATTTACAACAGTTTCAAAAAACCAAAATTGAGTTCCTTGGCTGGAATTAAAGTCAGAAATCACACTATGTCTGATCATCTTTCTACAATGCACCATTAATATTATTGTAAATGTTTTATGAAGATGCCTCAAAACATATAGTGTAGTACACACAAATGCACATAACTGCGTGCAGTTACATCCATTGAGGGGAGGAGGCAGATGTACACAGGCTACATGCATTTTACCACTGCTGAGCATCAAGTACAGTACAGGTACCTTGAAACTAATGATAATATTGATGGTACTTTCTTACAATAATGTTTCACATTGAGCTTAACTTTTAATTGATGATAGCTTTATGACCACACTCTAACTAAATGGTGATCTTAAAATTAAATTTTAAATGAAGCCTAATGTATGCAGTAATTTAAATATTAAAATTAAATAATATCGTAATATGGTTTAAATACAATGAAGTCTCTTCTTAACTAATTAGATAGCCTGAAAGCAAATACACTGTATATCCTTCCTTATTATTCCACACATTGTGACAATGTCCAAAAACTGTAAATTAAAGCTCTATTACCCCCAGGGGCTTATTTAATTTCAGGCCTCATTAACAGGGGGCTTATTTGAGAGGGGGTTATTTGAAATCTTAAACACGCCTTTTTCGACTTAAAAATAGTTTTTGTACAAAACTCAAACAACTGCAGTGAATACAGATCAGCAAACAGTACTGTGTTTGAGTGTATCTTTGTTTAAAAACAAACCAACTGGGCCGCATGAAGTAGATTTCATAAGTGGGAATGGAGGGGGGGGGGGGGGGGGTTATTAGAGAGGAGGTGCTTATTACAAAAACCGACTTCCAAATGGGGGTTTATTAGAGGGGGAGGTCAATAGACACAGGAGGCTTAATAGAGCTTTTACAGTGTGGTCGTAGTGTGCCCAATACAGTAACAAGGCCGCGTATAAGAACCTAGTGATTTAAGAACCTACAGGCTGAAATTTTGCATTGTAATACCCAAATATTCAGCCTGACAGAGAAAAATAGGTTCTTATGCTTCTGCTTTTTAGTCTTACCAATAAAATATTATTCATTCCATAAAACTTTGCTGTAGTTACAAATACATACAACTGTAAATATGGTCAGGCCCATGAAACAGGACTTGTTTTGACAACAAGGCTTGACATTTTTGTAAATGCTTTACAATTATAGCATATTAGTACTATTGCAGTTCCCCGAATGCTATCACTATAATAACTTTTGCAAATAAGAACCTACTAAGAACCTACTCAGCCTGTTATTGGAAAAAATACCCCAAAATATAAGAAGCTGTTCAGCCTGAACTCCAAAATTCTAGGTTCTTATACACGGGTTTTTACTGTATTTGCTATGCGTACTCAACAAGATATCCTGCAATATACATAATTTTGTGTGTCAAGGAGAAAAATGGCTGCTTTTCCAGCTTTTGCAATAAATGCAGAAAAATGTGCTTTAATTTGTCATTAATGTGTTGAATAATAAAACAATTATCCTGCTCAATCTTACAGAATATTGCCTGATGTTAGCCAACTCTGCCTACAGTCTTGTCTGCTAAGTATCAGGTGATATTCTGCACGATTTTGCAGGATACTGGTAATTGTTAATTAGGAAGAAGACATGAGGCATCTGCAAACAAGCTTCCACGGATTATGGGCATATATTTATCTTCCTCTACTCGGGTGTATTTCAAACCCATTCCTGCAGACACCTAAGGAAATCTGACAAAATATTGGAGGTGGGGAAGAACTTCTCTCTGCACTTTTTCACAGTATTTCCTGCTGTTTTTTTTTTTCATTTCTACCAAGTTAAGTACTCTTCCTTAATTGAATGTCAAACAACCTCCCCCTTTTTTTCATTTTGCCCCAGCCTACCCACCTCAAACAAGATGCTGGATTTACCGGTAGACCTACAGTAGACCCAGAGCATCTTAACTTGGGGTGGGGTCAATCTCCTAATCAATTTTACTTGATAATCACACATTATCACTCTGATTCTGATATAAAATTTAATAAACTGTCAGCTGCCCTTGTTTAATTATCTGCTGAGTACTATAACCAGAGAGGTTTGATTGAAACATTAAGCATGTCATTCGCTTCCCCATGGGGTTGACCCCCGGGCCAACCAG
Source organism: Pachyseris speciosa (assembly GCA_016490735.1). NCBI lineage: Eukaryota > Metazoa > Cnidaria > Anthozoa > Scleractinia > Pachyseridae > Pachyseris > Pachyseris speciosa. Next base: position 107,342 of record JAEMWC010000406.1, read on the forward strand.
GGAGATATGTGGGGGAATATAAGGAAATGGATGGGATTCTTTGCCTGAGGGTAGGGGTAAATCTCGACATTGCATCAAAGTTTAGGACGTGGGGGATTCAGAAGTTTATAAAGGATGGATAAAGGGGGATTTTCTGCTGAGAGACACCTCACCCAAGGGACTTTGTCTTTAGAGATTCCCCGACCCCCAGGGCAAATTCCTCAAGTTTGTTTGACTGATTTTACAATCCCCCTGGTTAGCCCAAGGGTTGACCCCACAGGAAAGCCGATGACATGTGCATTTATTTATTATTTCTCAGTTCATTTATATTGCAAATTAATTGTTGAACAACAATCCATTACTTCAAGCCCTCCCAGTCTTCCTCTTAAACTCCTCAAGTTCTTTAAGGTAGGAAAGCGGTGGCCATCGATGCTCCAACACATGTCGGCGATTGTCTCCTTTAATCAGCTCAAAATCATCACAAGTTTCAAAGTCTGGGTAATTTGTAGTGATGAGGTACAAACACCAACGTGCCAACTGAGAGGCGTTGTGAGCCTTGAAATAATCAACAAAATACAATTCCAATAAGCTGAGTAGGAGTAAGAAAAATTGTTTATTCTATGATGGGGATACTAAAAATACCGGTAATACTATAATACATCTTCAAACACCTGAAAAATTCTGAAAATTGTCGTTCCCTTTATTCTGAAGATTGTTTTAGAATTCTCGACTCTGCTGCCACAAGCTTCCAATTGAAAGTCAAGGAAGCCATGCACATCCTTTGGGAGCAGCCTTCTTTAAATTCTCAGGTCAAACACCTTAATTTATCCCTTTCTTATTAATTACTCTACTTTCTTAGCATAAATAGTTTCTCTACCCTTAATTATTCTTGTTAATATCTCACTCTGTTACACTATTTATTGCTCATTTTCATTTTATTCTTTATTGTACAACTGGCGATGGATGATGTCTCATCCGAAACATGTTTTCATTAAAAAATGAACTTCAAAAATATCGTGTGATTCATTAAAGCGATTTCTTACCTCGTGCTGCTACGAAGCCTTGGAATAATAATAATAATAATAATAATAAATAATAATAATAATAATAATACCACTGAGGTTAAAAGAAAATCTGAGGATCATCCATTGAACTGATTCAGAGATCTGTATTGTCGGTTGGGGTACTTTGGAAAGTGCTGGAGAAAGTAATGATGAATGACGCTTCTTGGTTTCCCTAGACAGCTGGTTGCTGCCCGGAGCCAATGAAAACCAGATTTGATCTCAGATTATTAGCAATAATAATAATAATAATAATAATAATAATAATAACAATAACAATAATCTTTATTGAGGAAACTTTTTCACAAAAATGTGGTTTTTGAAAAGGACCTCAAAACATCAAAGGTGATAGATAACCAATATCTGTATGGTGTAAAATTCACTTTTACTGTACCTCTAAAATCATCATATTATTTCTTCTGACAAGTACACATAGGTCCTATAATATATTCTTGTCTCTCTCAATAACCAAGGTACTCTGATAATTCTGGACAAGTCTTCATTTTAGTTCCATACAACATACATGTAACAATGATGATTTGATGCACCCTACCCACACTTAAAGTAAGTTGAACCCCCACCCCATTCCAAGAGCATATGTATAATATAGATGTACAGAATAAAGATGGATTTCCACTGTCGTAAATGTAAACTTTAACTGGCTGTACGTGCGTATATAAATTAGAGATGATGTGTGAAAAGCCACGCGTAAACATAAAAGTTGAGTGAGGTTCAACTTTCACATTTAGGTGTGGCTTTTCACACATCATCTCTATTTATTTACATGTGCGCACATAAAGCCAGTTCAAGTTTATGTCCGTGTGCACATAAAAATTATGTGACAGTGGAAATCCACCTTAACAGTGCCATTATTTTTACAACTGTGCACTTTCAAAGCTTATTAAACAGAGTAAACATTTGGCTTTTGTGCATCCCTTTGCTACCTGGTCCAGTGGATCTGTTCCTTGTGTACAACGCAACTCAAGTTAACCTACCTGTCCTGTAAGGAGGAGGTTGATGACATCATTACACTTTGCAGAATTGAGTCGTTGTTTCTTCACTTCTGCATTGATCTTCTCAGAGATGGCAGCTTCGCAGACTGATATGAGCTGTGGAAGACAGAATCTATCGGCTAGTACTAGCAGCTCTCTGTAGTCACTGACAGTCATATCACCTGGTAGGGTGTCTGTGTATAGGAACATCAGCAATGCCAGGAAACTCTTCACTGAAGCTCCTTTGATGGTTACCTTCGGGGCAAGGTAAAGAACAAAGTTTAATGTTCAATTATTACACCTAATAATAAATACAATGATTATTGAAATCTTTGCAGCAAAGTGGTATCAATAAAATGTAGGCATCCTCTTCATTCCCAGGAATCAAACAGCTGACATTTCTTCAACTCTTGTTAAGCTAATGTACTGAACAACCTCATGGAGGAAAAAGGCAATTAAAAATTAACTGTGTTCTGGCTCCAAACAATGCCTATTGAAAGTGCACTAGCTTTGCTAAGCAGCACAACAACTTTGTTAAAGAACACGACTGGTCTCCAGCAGACCACTAATGTTGTTATGAGCAAGTGCAGACTGAATTCTTCCTCTGGTCTAAGTTGAGTGAATTCCAATTCCAAAAGGGGACTTCCCTATGTCAGCAGGGAAGAAATAATCAAGGCTTTAATTATAAGAATTTTAGTTTGAGAATTTTACAGAAGGAGGCTCCACAGGGAAAAAAATAGCTGGTTGTGAGGTAAAGAAATTTCATTTTTTTTTGTCAAGACTTAGTAAAGCTCTAAACAGCTTTAAGTGAAAATGTCACCATAGCTGACAGTCATATGCATATCACAACAGACACCCCCACCCCCCCTCCCCCTTCCATAAGACACTGATCCATGACAAACCTCATGGCTATCTCTCTCACTAAAGCCACCACCAAACATAGCTGCCATGACCTCTGACCTTGCCATCAACACCGCTCTGTGTGCATACAGCACAGTGTTCTTCACATGAAGTATCACATCAGAAAAGTGTTGCTGGTTGACAAAGTTCTCCTTGACAATTTTGCATCTTTCTTCATGCAGAATGGCAACCATGCTAGGGTTAAGGTACGTTTCACCATTTGTTATGTTCTCACAGATCTGACCTAACCAAGGAATGCGCAGCCTGTGTGACAAACTGATCACTTTGGTGTACACGGACTCATCAGCATCCAGTGGAATATTGGGTGAACCAGTGTATAAGAACTCAATAACATGTTGAAAAGCCTTTCCAGAGACACTATTATTAAAATGCAAGCATGATTTCAACTTCCCTTTGGTCTTCCTTTCCAGGTTTGGTGATCGGTCCAAACTGCGATGACTAGGGACAGGATTTTGAAGGTTTTCGCTGACGCCTTCTTTCACATTGCTTTTCTTTACATTTTGCTTGACTTCCTTTGTACCACACTGACAGGAATCAGCATTACTCAGCAATTTACTGAGCTCTGCCTTTTCACCATTGTTCAAGAAGAAATCTCGGAAAACAGCAGAGCCAATACTGAGAATGATTTTGTGTGCATCAAGAGGATGATTGTTTGAGCCAAAGAGAAGCCTGATGTCTGAATTTCCAGCACCATCTTTGTACATTTTCTTCATGTCATCATTGAATGTTGATGGCAGAACCTTAACTTGTGGCATTGGATCTGGTTAATAAATAACAAAATAAAATAGCAACAAATTTATTTACAGCTTTCAAGAGCTTTCTGAGATTTAGCTTCTCCCCTATCACCATTATTTCCCCGTCTGCAACCCCCTGAGAACCTCTCCAAACTATGCCCCATGCTGTCTTGACATCAAGAGCAATTAAATTTCCTTATAACATCAACGACAACAACAACTTTATTTATTATTTGTTAATAAAATAGACATTACACTGTACAAGTGTAGTGGAGCTAATCGAGTCAGGTGGAACAATAACACGGGTACATGTACATTACATTGACGTACACAGTACTGCTGGGAGACTACATTAGATGATTAGATTAATAATTACAGCTGTATATCGGTTAAATAATGGTGGCAAGATTTTTAGCTCAAAAGTGTGTATCTTTTGGGATGACTTGGAGGCTTTACTTAATTCTTTAAATATAACTGTTAGCTTTGACATCAAGGGTGTTCTTCTTGGGATTTTAGATATGAACAATACAAGCATCCTAGTGAACTACATTGTCTTTGAAAGTAAATTCTTTTGTTTACCGCTGCAAGCTAAATAAGGGCCCTCTAACCTTAAAATTGTTAGTCAATAAATTAAAAAAAAAATGTTTCAAACCGAATGTTTTATTGTGAGAAAAAAACAACAAAATCCACTTCTAAGACAAAAAATGGAAGCCCCTACTCCCATTAATACAACAGTAGCTGTTATACTAACTCTGTTTTCTATAATTCCCGTACATTTTATTTTTATTTTTATTTAACCCGCTGCCTCACTTAAATGGAAGGTGGGTGCCTGGGGTATCCAGGGGCTTTCAGTGTGGCCAGCCAGCCCCTAGATAGATAGAATACTGCCCCCATGGCTGGCAAATCCCCGCAACCCAGCCATGAACCCCCATTCCAGGCACCTGTCAACACTGAATGAATCAGTGGAAGGAAAAAAAATAGAGGGTAATGGGGGGGGGGGGGGGGGGGACGCTGAGAAACACTGCTTAGAGGTTGCTATGAGAGTGAAGAAACTGCTAAGAAGTGCCAGTAGAAAAACGATGCCTGTTTATAGAAGACCACTAGAAAATCACAAGAAAACGAGCTGAAGGAAAAACGTAGCTGCAATGAACCATGTGAGACTGCACTTGAACAGATTACTGCTGGCCACATGTGCCTGCTAAGCTTGTGGCGGTTAACTTTGTTAAATGACATTTAACGAAATTTAAGTTTGTTAAGTAATTCATACATTTTTAGTTCAAACACTTGGGGCATAGATTCTGAGTACTGGAAACAGATACCAAAGAGATGGCCATCACCTGAAGGTTGCGACTCACCACTCCACATCACATACATTGTGTGTATATAATTAGGGCTAGGAGACAAAGGAAACTGATTTTCAACCTACCGACGGGAGTAGGTTAAAAATTGTTTACCTGAATTTAATTTTTACCTGCAACACATATTTTATATACACTTTGACAATGACATGGTTTGCTGTCAGAAGAATATCACTTTGTCAAATTTACACCTAACGCTATGCGGTTTCCTTGGCTCATTGGTAGAGCATCTATCCACCACCTGGAAGGTTGTGTGTTTTACCATTTTTGAGAATTTTTAGTGTTAAGATGTTTTCTTTACAAACCTGGTGGAGATAAAACAGGAGGATCTGGTCCATGCCGATAGACTTTAGGCATTTTCTTCTGCCAGTGGAACACTTTAAACCTTGTTTTTGAGGGGGAGCGATTCTGGATAGCCAATCGCACAGCAGTGTTGATGACGGCATGCACTCCTTCACCAGTAACATCACTGCTTTCACAGTAACATGTGCCAAGTCTTTCTGCCAACTCGCGTCCTTTAGAAACAGTAATCAAGCCATCAGGAGCAGTGCTGTTGATCAAAAAAAGGACAAAAGTCTATGAAGCATTTTGCTTCCATGAGATAGTAAAAGTTATGGGATGAAAAAATATTTTGCAGAAACATTTTATGTTTCATAAGGACTCCCTGTGATGCTTCAAAGCAATGCTCACTGTTGCTATTACACGTATCTATATATCCACAATTAAAAGCCACCATGATCAGATGACTTGGTGGCACCAGCTTATTTTAGTAAAACTTGATCCAGGAAAATATTGCATCATTCATGACTTTAACATGATGGTGTTCAACTTATACCAAACACAACAACATGCAGTTAAATGCACCATGAAATTTACATTGTATTGAGTAAACCTTTAATACTGGAATATCATTTATATTGACATGAATAATCTCTGCAAATTTGTCCCTGATACTAAAGGGAAGAATGTGTGTACATTTAATTTAAATGTTAATAAAAACACTTGGTCACTGTTGATTATTTCATTTCACTTCAATGGTATTGTTGTGTAGTCCAACTCACATTTTAAGTGGCCCAGTTTACAGTGTATAGTGTTACGACAAATCTCAAAAGGTTAATTCAGATTGACTAGGTTTTCAGGTACTAAAAAATTATTACTCTTTTTGGAAGGGAAATGAGTAGAAGGGGTAAGAGAATGTGGTGATAATAGTGATCATATTGACAAGGAAGTCCTTATGCTGGTTCCCACAGCATGCATGCAAATACATATTAAGTGAGCTAGAACAAAAATATTTAAAGCCACAGAATCTTTAAAACTAAGAGTAAAAATTTTTATTAATTTATAAGTCAAATTTATCATCTCCAGTAACTATATGGTTCAATATGTTTCAAGATATTCTACTGTAATTTAGAGCCACAAGTCAATTTTTTGAGATGTGTTTTGTGAGCAAAACGAATTGTAGCCATCTGCTATACACCCACTCAGTGGAAATTTGAGTTTTATAATATTGCCGTATCTTTGAATCCATAAACAGTGCAATAGCTGTTGCTATGCTGTCACTGTATGGAGCAGAACTTTCCTTTTATACTGTTTGCAATGTATTCTGACACAGTTCTAACTTTGAAGACTACAGATTAAGTAACCATTTCCTGATCCATCAAGCGGCAACTGATGTGGTGGCTTAATTTGTTTACTTATTAATTTGATTGTGTTCTTTTTCCTATTCATTTCATACAAGCGAAACTTGACAAAACCTGTCTATCTACAAATTTGTTCTTGGGCTGAGATAGATCAGACAGTTGAATCAGATGGGAAATCTTTAATATTGATTAGTATAATACCTACCAGTGATAAGGTCATTGTTTTACAACAGCTGGCACTGTTGGAACTATATCCATACAGTGTATGCACACTTTATGACAATTAACCCAACATCAAAAACAATATATGCTAAATGGTCTTGTGGACGTAGGCTCAAATGACTACGTCACTACTTGGCCAGCAGGGCATCAAAGCTGCCACCTACACAAGTGCTCAATTAAAGTACTGGCTTCTCTGATGAACTAACATTACTCAGTATTTTTTCCCAGGACTTAATAAGGGGATGGAATAACTTGCCACTGAACATAACTGAGTCAGTTTCTATCCTTACTTTTAAAACTAATCTGGAAAAACTTACTGGGGACTAGTTAATTTATTTCTTATTATGTAAGGAACACTGGTCACATGTAAGAATATTCTTTTAAATTAGGAGGTATGTACTGTAAGTAGATACAAAAATAAATAATATCAAATTAACACAGGTTGTCTAATGCCACCAACTTTCTTTGATCACAAAATTCTTCCCACTACAAACCATGAGCCTGCAAGGCCATCATTACAGCTTACTGCTCAGCCAGCTACTTTAACAGAGTCTTGCCAACTGGAGAAGAGGAAGACAGCCCCACATAAGACTTTTTCAGAGGTATAGTTTTTCTGATCCGGTCTATCAGTATGGAAATAACTTGACAACAAATTTTCCATTCTAAATGCAACAGTAAGACTTAAGCTTAAGTAAGTCTTACAATGTATACCGGTATGTTATGCTTATGGCAAATAAGCCAAAAAGATACAAGGAACTGTACTGTTTATTAGCTATATTACAGAGGCTTAAATACCTCTTGAAAATTCAGCAAAGTTTAGAAATATGTGTAACAACGCTCTGAAAAGACTTCTTCTAAGCCGAGAAAAAAAATACAATTTTTCCATGATTTACGTAAATCATGGAAAATTTGTTTTCTCTCTGCAGACATTTTTGATGTGAGATTCCATTAGTTTGCGTAATCGCACATCAAGAATGTCTGCTAACCGACCAATTGCAAAAGATAGCGGTCAGATAATTTAGGTTACCTCACAATTTAATGTGATTGGGTAAGCTGAAGCCACTCTAAAGGCACTAAGGCCACATGGTAGCGGGCATTACCCCTTAAATCTACCAAAGCAAAGATTGAGCCCAAGCATTAGCAGCCATGGACAGCTGTTTCGGCCTTGTTAGGCCTCATCAGCATGGCATAGCTAATGCTCAGGCTCAAGTACCCACATATCCATAAAACAAGCAGTGAAAACATAAAGCTTGTGGGATGTGGCTGGAGTGACAAGGATACCTCACAATTTAATGTGATTGGGTAAGCTGAAGCCACTCTAAAGGCACTAAGATTCCATTAGTTTGCGTAATCGCACATCATGAATGTCTGCTAACCGACCAATTGCAAATGATAGCGGTCAGATAATTTAGTTTGATCAGATACGTCAGCGGAAGTGACAAGTCAACAGGAACAGCCAGCCTGCAATTATTTCAATTTGCAGGTTTCCATTTATCTCGAAAAATTATACAAACACAACTACATGTATTACGCCCAGCTCTACTGTTATCGGCTAACGCAATTCACCGTATGAACTTTCCTTGTACAGCGAGTGGCAGAACCTGGCAAGTTTTCGGTTCGATATAAGCTTATTGAGAAACCTTTCCCACGCCAAAAATTAAACACGTCTTTGCCCCAAATAAGTATTATTGTCATGGCTTCTGGTTAAAGAAAATGAAATGATTCTCATCAAAATCTTCAATCTTTATTTAAAGCTGAGTCGATCATAATTAAGGTTACCAAATTAAAATGAATTTCCTATTTACCAAGCTTGGTTAAAAAAGCAAAACGCCGGGACATGTTATGTATTAGGCTAATATCAGTGTGCTCGAGGACTAAAAAACGCCATCAGAAACACATACCATTAATAACAAACTAAGACAAGCATAGTAAAGTTCAGCCAAGTGAGGAAATTAGACAGACAGGCTTAAAAGCAACTGAACTACATTTCGAATAGAGTATTTGAGTTTGTCGCACAGCAGATTGTTGTGCGATCGATTTAAAACACTCGACCCTTGAAAAAACTTCAAAACATATGAGCTATAAGCAAAACAAAACTACAATTTTTTACATACCTTGATGCTCGCATATCAGTCTTGTTTCCAACGACCAAGATTGGGGTACCAGGCATGTAATGTTTTAATTCAGGAACCCATACTGTCGATACGTTTTGGAAAGAAGTCGGGTTAGAGATGTCAAAAAACACGAGAAACACGTCTGTGTCCTCGTACTCCAAGGGCCGAAATTTTTGAAAATCGGCTCCGCAAAGCGTGTCCCAGAACGTAAGTACATAGCTTTCTCGATCCACCGTCATGTTTGTGAAGAAAGTATCTTGAACGGATGGCAGTATTCTCTCTCGTCCTGGAAATAGTGGAGTGTCATCTTGGTCTGGGAAGTTCTCGTAATACCATCGAATGAGAAACGAGGTTTTGCCCACGCCGCCATCACCAACTACCTTGATTTTTAAGCGGCGCATGTTTTCTACCTTTTGGAAGCCGCTAACGGGAAAATAAGAGATAAAAATCCCCACTCATATGAAAGAAAGCTCACCTCTTGTCGATCAGAAACACAGCTGAAAGCAAATTTTCCCAGTGAATACTATTTACTGTTAGTATTTTCGATTCAGTCTTCCTCGGCCAAGACCAGATTAGCCAATCAGCTTCGTTGTATTATGACATGTCTCCTGTTGAAATTGAAGCTCTTTGTCAGTTGATAATCGCCGCATCGCATCACAGGGGACCCAGACAATCTGTTTGTGCGTTTGTTGAATCGGTTATTGTTTAGCGGGGTCCAATTAGAAAGAGGCAATCAGCAGGACGGTTTCTAGCTGGCACATGAAGATCTTGCTACGCATTTCGATCGCTTGATTTTGATTTTCTTCGAGGGTTTGCTCGGGACCGCTTGGGCGGATTTTCGATCGAGAGGCACGAGAAGAAGCGTGAATGTTTCGGCCTTTATGTTGCGTGGTTTGGAAGCTGAGCGATGCGATTTTCTGGGGAAAAATCGCCTCGGCGTCGGCTCGATGCTGGAGCCGTTCAAAGGTCTTTCCACCCTTCTCATTTCTTATGAGGCACAGTCGGCGGCGAAGACAAAACGCGACAAAATCGCTTAAAATATCAGTATTGAGGCAAAAGGACGACAGTACAGCACAGGTAAGACAATTTCACTTTTATTTAGCGTTGTTCAATACATATATTTAGCGATTCGTCGCTAAAGCATGAAACATACGGTAAATCCCATACATTTACCATAAAATAACAAACGGTCACACAAACGCACAAACAGATTGTCTGGGCGCCCTGTGATCGCATATATATTTCTCACGCATACACAATGTATCACGCAAAATAGGAGCTGCAATCGTTTGGCGATATTGTTTCGTGATGCTATGTTTAAAATCAACTGTTTTCTCTAATGCCATTCTTGTTACCTCCTTTTAATATCCTATTTCCGTAAGCTGTAAGTTCTATAAATCCCTTTGGATCTCTGAAAATTATGCCGAAATTATTATTCATCATGGACCTTTTGAACATCTGCCAAAGATGTCAAATGTCCTTTTCAAGCTTTGTAGCTTAGTCGTGGACCATAAGGTGTGTGTATTTAGCGTTTTTGAATTTTTATCTTGTCGTTTCATTTACCAAGATTATTTGTTCTTGACCTTTAGTGTGCTTTCCCTCAGTAGTGACATTTTACTTTCAGATTTGCAAAAAAAAAAACAAAACAAAACACGAAAATAAAGGTAATTTTTATGCAAAATTCAGATTATAATCATTTAAAGCGGTTTAGCTCTAATTTTCACTGCATTCGCAAATGACTTTCACGAAATAAGAGTTTCCGTTTCGTGAAAATTCATGTGTAGCCAGGATATGACGAGAAATTCAGTCTAAAAATCTCATGCACAAAAACTGGCACGCGTGCATGGCTCCTACTTATTCCTATTTGCCAGATGTTCGCCGCTGTCTCGTCTTGTAAAGGCTTGGTGAGCTTGGCGGGGAAAATCCTTTTCCCAGAAAGGGAACGAGCAAAAGATCTGAAAGATGGACTACATCCCCTTCACATCAAACTTTTCTACTGAACGTACATCTGTGATCCGTGCATGACTCTTTACGAAAAAGGAAAAGAAAAGATCCAAATTGACGAAATCCGCAAAGACGAGTCACGAGTGGCTTTTATTCAACTCGAGTGGTCTGTCCTACACTAAAGCTCATCTTGAAATTTACGGAAAACAGCAAACTTCAGGTAGACTTCCGGACTCTGTTTACGTTTCTCGAGAAGGATTAAAAAGTGTGAACTGAATTCGCGCGCCTGTGGCTAAGGGGAAACTTCTTCCCTGCTATAGATCGCGGGATATCATATGATTTTCGAATACAAAACTACCCGGGCTACACATAATTAACCTGGACCCCAAAACCTTTTCGATTTCATCCCCCCCCCCCCCCCCCACCCCCCCACTTCTCCCATGCACACCACCATCTCGGGCTAAAAGGATCTAAAACACTGGCAAAGGTAGGAAAATAATGGTTACCCAGTTATGAGCTTTGCTAACTAGTAACTTTTGTCGTCTGAACAAGATCTGCTTTTTAAACGATGACAACCGAGAACAGGAACCCAGAATCTTTGAAAAATCGCTCAAACTTTAAATAATGGCTGACAGCTGCGTAGAGAGCGGGTGCGGTGGTGTCAAGGTTTTTCTTTTTTTGATCAATTCCATCTTAGAAAGGTTTGGCAAGATGAACCGGTATATATAAAATTCGAAACATTCATAAGTTTAACCAGCGATCAGCTCCAAGTTCAGGCGATGTGAGTTAAATGAATTTAGAAATGAAAGTATAAGTACTTTCTTTGTCCATTTATTCCTATGGTTAACTTTTAAAGAAGCATTGCACGCAGGGCCCGTGAAATTTTAAATTGTAGAAGACTCACTTTCATACCGGACCGTGGGCCATACCCAGCACAACGTCTGCTGATACGCTTCTAGACTATATATATACCCGTTTTAACTTTTAAGATGCTCTGCGCCTGAGAACTAACTGAAGTAAAGACCCACAAAACGTCAATGAGCTTCTGATTTGTTACATTTTTATTGCACATTTTTTAAAATAATCTTAAATAGCCTAAATGCGCTCATATGCACCCAATTCAATGTTGCGCATTACTCCCTCACCACCATCTCCCCATTGAATGTATTAATAAACACATATTTATCTTACATGAACACCTCCAATTAAATATTATAGAAGCACAGTTACATTAACAAAAATTCTTGGAGATGATACTAGACTGATCTCCCATGGACGGCGGTAAGCAAGTCATCAATTTTGTGCTGGTGTCAATATTCTCTTTATGACGAAACTAGCGTTCTTCTTTGCGGACTATTTAACATTAGCCCCAGACTTAATGAACTGAGAATTTCAGAACTAAGACTACATGCAAGGTCCATAAAATTGGGCTAAATTTTGTTGGACAAGTGACTCCACCTATCCCACTGATAATTCAGTCTTGTCATGGCTCTGCAGCTGGCTGAAAATTTTGTAAACATAGGAAAAAAACCGAGGCTCAAAAGCATTAAGGAGTTTACAAGTAATGTTATATTAATAGGTTGTGGATGATAGATTTATATCCACTTTGTTTCCTCCTTAATCATAAAAACTACAATTTCCTCGATTGTGATTGGTTTAAAAAACTCCTATTTTCCACTAATTCACGTGCCAAGTTGTTATCGGACAGTTTGTTATTGGACAGTTTGTTATCGGACAGTTCAATAAGCCAATCACATTCAAAGTAGTATTTTAAATCAACCAATTACATTCAAAGTTGTAGTTTAAATCAACCAATCACAACCTTGGTTTCAATCACCATTCATTTTGATTGTACTCAATTTCGGAGCGACATTAAACAATTTACGCTTCCTTTGTCAGTCTTTTAATGCGAAATTTACCTCCCTTTTATAACTTGGCTCTTCTTCTTTTCTCGGAAATTGTAATTTTTATGATTAATTGGTAATAAGACTTCGTGTCGTCCAATTCGGTCTGTAATCATACTCGTGATAAACAAATCGGACTCCCGCTGCGCGGTCGTCCGATTTTGTTATCACTCGTATGATTACAGACCGAATTGGACGACACGAAGTCTTATTACCATTTCTTATCGTGTATCGTTATCTTTTCCTGCTGGAAGAAAATGTTCATTAGATTAACGTTGAAGCTCAAAAACTACAAAAATGTAATCTATAGCGTGGCCTCATGTAACGATCTCCCCCGGCGACCTCCATCTGCGGTAATATTAAGAAATATATGTGATTTTGTCATTCCAATGATAACAATATATTAAGCCACCCGTCTGCTAGTTATCCTCATTTGTGATGTTTCCCCTTCATCCAGTTAAAAAGTCGATATTTACAACGACATCTGGATTTCTTTCTTCGATCGTCAGCGACAATTCTAATGGCTGTATTAACGGCTTCACTGATTTGCTCTCCTGTTACAGCACTGTTCTCAACATAAGAAGTTCCATGTAAATGAGCAAAATCCAGTGCCTCCTGACTTGACACCATGTCGGAGTCACTCAGATGTTGGACAGACTTCCTGATTTCAATAAAACAGTGAAAATTGACGTTAGCACTCCCATTAAACTAACAAAGGGTCAGAAAGTCAGTTGTGGTTTGAAGTCGGTCTCATCGTCATCGTCATCATCATCTTCATCGCCACACTTATTACAACATTAATTTATGGCCTTTTAAATGTTCGTGGCTTTTTAAACTGTGACCTATTCTTCCCTCAGCCAAGAAAATTTTAAAATATCCATGGACTCCTGTTAATACACATTGACTGTTTCTACCCAGGTATGTGAATGGGATGAAACATATTTACCATACTTGTAATTAACAAATACAAGTGAAAATCTTTACTACAGTGCACTAGCATATAGTCTTCTAAGTAACCGTTCTTTGTGTCGTCACGCAACGCTCATCCGGAGAGGAACGTTGCGTGACGACACAAAGAACGGCTGCCTAGGACACTAACCCACGCAGCCCAGACATACTGTATGTGTAGTTATAAGCTTGACTGATTCTGCATATGAGTCAAAATATTTATGTAAACGTTCAAAAATAAACATTGTGCAAATTTAATGTCACTATGTGTTTGTTTGTGTTGTTCAATAACTGGTCTATTTTGTTATGCGTCTGGCCGGTTCGCCTGCTATCATAACCACGTCGGGGCCATTATCTTAGAGCTATATTCAGGTTTCAAAAGGTGTCTAAAAATTCGAAATATTGTGAAGAAAAGAAGCATTCAGCTGAAGGTAAGTGAGCTTTTCTTTACAATGTCCCCCCCTCCCGCTGTAGGGATCTTCTAGTCAGCCTGAGTCCGCGCATTATAGCCAGAAAATTGAGCGGACGAAGAGAGAAATGGTGGCCATATAGTGGCCATATTGTGAAAGACGCTTAAAAATGATTTTCGTAAAACTTTTTGAGTAGAAGCAGGAAGCAGGGCTCAAAATGTTCGTTTTGGGATGCTTTCTTAGAATTTTGCTGTTTCCCTTGTTGATTTGGACTGATATGGGAATTAAGGGGATGTTTTCGCAGAGCCTCAGTTCTGCAACATGGAAACGAGGCTGGACCAAGAATTGTGATGAAACAACGCAAAACATCAGCAAAACCACAGGAAAATCTAATTAGGTACATAGCACTGGTCACGTGACACGTTATTTAAGTCACGTGACCCATACGAAGAGAACGAATTCAAAAGAAGTTGGCAGATCTAAAGATGTCGTTGAAACTAAACAAATCATCCAGTTAACAGTTCTTTAATGGTGGTCTGTCATACATGGCGTATAGGAAGTGTTACATGAGCCTACATGTGGTGTATTACACTCTAAAGTCGTTAGTAATTTAACAATTTGAAACTTTTCTCATAAAAGATTTGATTAAGCAGCATATCCTAATAGAATTTCGTGATTAAACCTGCACTATAAAATATAAATATCTGTTGTTGACATCCAGATTGAGAAACAACTATGTTAATCGTTTCTAATCTATAACAGTTATGTTTCTGCATAAGTCCCCACATTTACACGCTCTGGAGCAGTTTAGAGGCAACCCAACACACTTGCAACGCCTTGTAGCACAGCACGTTCCCTCCCGCGTGCACCCACTATATGCTAGTTGTACACATCCTGCCCATACCTGTGGCATAGTGACCAGTGTAGGCGTGAGAATACCCTCTTCACATTGCCACCCATTCCCCTTTGGGCTGGGTGACACAGGGCAGGGTTCTGAAGCCTTCTTCATTTCAGAAATTTAAGAAAGGTTTGGATGGACTCCCTCCAACTCAAGAAGCCCTGCATCTTCACATCCAGCGAGCTCGCTTTCAGGCATTTATATGGAAGCAAGTTTCAGAAACTGCCCTGTGTTGCCCAGCCCAGAGAGGAATGGATGGCAATGTGAAGAAGGTATTCTCAAGCCTACACTGAGAATACTCTGGTCACTATGCCACAGGTATCGGCGGGATGAGTACAACTGACATCCATACGTACAATCTTTATTTGTTTATACACGGTAAAATCTTCAGTATATATTACATTAATAAAATATTAATTAAAACAATACTGTTTTACAAGATTGCCGCGTGGGAGCCCGACTAACAATTGTTTTAAATTTTGTCAAGTTCCCTTTTAAAATATCCAAGAGTCTGGTTTTCTTAAATTTCTGACATATTGTGGGTGCACGCGGGAGGGAACGTGCTCTGCTACAGGGCGTTGCAAGTTTGTTCGGTTGTCTCTAAATTGCTTCAGAGCTTGTAAATGTGGGGACTTATGCAGAAATGTAACGAGAAGGTTGTCCAATACACCCGATCTTAGTCGGATCGACTGAGGTGGTTGACGGGTGAATGGAGAAAGCGGTTGTCGAGAGGACAAATGCATCTCATTAGGAGGACTTAGAAAATTTCAGCGTGTTAGTGTAAGCGAGGGATACTGCGATATTATTGTCGAGCCTTTCTGCTTATGGTTTAAAACAACGAGGTATACACGAGTAACGCGAGCTTGTTTTTCTTGTGGCTTTTAAAAAGAACGAGTTCTATACATAAATAACGCGCGCTTTTTTCTGCTTGTGGCTTACGAGGCATACACATGTGTTGCGTGCTTGTTTCCATTTTCCGCCATGTTATTATTTCTGCTAATGAGATGCATTTTTCTACTGCGGTTTAAAAACGAGGTGTAAACGAGTAACGCGAGCTTGTTTCGACTCGTGGCTTTCAGAACAAGGCATATACATAAGTAACGTGCACTTGTTTCTGCTCGTGGCTTCAAAAACGAGGCATACACATGTGTAGCGCTCTTGTTTCTGTCGGTTGCGCCTTTGTGCTTGTGGTTTAAACAACGAGGTATACACGAGTAACGCGCGCTTGTTTGGACTCGGAGGATATACACGAGAGTAATGTGCGCTTCTTTCTGCTCGTGGATTAGAGAACTAGGCATACATATTTGTAGCGTGCTTGTTGCGCCTTTCTGTTCGTGGTTTAAACAACGTGGTATAGACGAGTAAGGCGCACTTGTTTGGACTCGTGGCTTAAGGTGGGCCCACAGGAGGGGACATGTTGCGCGAACATGTTGCTGTAAGATGAAGCAGGGACAAAATTGCGTTAAGTACACACTGAGGGACATGTTGCAGGCATGTGTAGCAGGGACGTGTAGCAGGGACCAAATTGCAGAGTTTCCACAATTGTGAAAAAGTTCCCGGGATATGTTTCAGGGACATGTTGCAGGGACATATCCCTTCATGTGCTTTGACACCTTTTTCACTCGTGCAACATGAATTTTGTGCAAAATGTGTCCCTGCAACATGTCGCACGAAGTTCAACTTGTTGAACTTCATGGGTCACGTTGCGGGGACAAATTGTGCACAAAATTTATGTTGCACGAGAGAAAAAGTGTCAACACACACGAGGGGATGTTGCAACATCTACCAGGGATATGTCATGGGCACCCAACGAGCCAAAGCAGCCAAAAGCTGTAGAAAGGCATTTTTAAGTACCTTATGGTGTTTGAAGTCTGTTTAAAGTGGTATTTTGGTTAGCTAGAAAACTTTGATCTGTTCGGATTCCCTAGCTGAAATGTTAACTGCCCGAAAATTTTAGGGAACAAAATCTTTCTTTGAGAAAATACTAGCTGAAGTTAACTTTCTAACTAACCATTTTTTCTTTCCGAAAATGCTAGCTGACGTTTTTTACTGCCAAAAACAGCAATGACAATCTTTTCGAAAACCTCAGGGGTTATGATTTCTACATTACGAATCTTTTAGGCCACGTTTTACTTACGAAAATCCGAGTGCACTCTTTAATCGACGCCGAAAGCCTTAGGCGAACTACCCTTCACCGAACAGATATCTACCGAAACTTGTCGTTGGGTGCCCCTGATATGTTCCAGCTACATTTCGTGTGTGTGCTAGTCGTGATCCTTCCCCTGATTCATGTCCCTGCTACACGTCCCAGCTAGATAACCCCTAATATGAACAGTTTAGTAAAGTGTCGCTGCTACGTTTTGCAGCAACATATTCCTGCAACAAATCCCCTCGTGTGGGCCCACCTTTACATATACATGAGTAACGTGTGCTTGTCTCTGCTCGTGGTTTGATTAAACAACGAGGTATAGACGAGTAACGCACGCTTGTTTGGACTCGTGGCTTCAAGAACGAGGCATATACCTGAGTAACGCGCGCTTCTTTCTGTTCGTGGCTTAGAGAACGAGGCATACACATGTGTAGCGCGCTTGTTGCACTTTTCTGCTTGTGGTTCAAACAATGAGGTATACACGAGTAACGCGCGCTTGTTTGGACTCGTGGCTTAAAGAACGAGGCATATAAATATTCACCATTTTTCGATGCTTTTGGAAAGCGTACGGCGATTTCGCCACGCTTGAAGAACGAAGCATTCAACGTTTCGGAGCGCTATTCCAGTCAGTCATTATTTCTGAGCGCTATTCTAGACACGACCTCCAGTGTTCATCGAGGCTTTCTCCTATCTCTCACCACCTGACATTTTATTCAGGTCGAATTTTACGGGTCGTCAAGACCTGATCGGATCGTCACGATCCAGCTGTCCCAGGCCGTTTGACTTCCGGCAGTATAGCTTACTTCCTTTTTAAACTTCCCGACCCGACATCTGGTGAGTCGGGTCGTCTTCACAAAATTCTATTAGGATATACTGCCTACCAAATCTTTTATGAGAAAAGTTTCAAATTGTTTATGAAATAAATTACTAACGACTTTAGAGTGTAATACAACACATGTAGGGCTTTGTAGGCTCATGTAACACTTCCTATATGCCATGTATGACAGACCACCATGAAAGAACAGTTAACTGGATGATTTGTTTAGTTTTAATGACATCTTTAGATCTGTCAACTTCTTTTGAATTCGTTCTCTTCGGATGGGTCACGTTGATTTGAATAACATGTCACGTGACCAGTGCTATGTACTAATTAGATTTGCAATTGGTTAGTGGCATGTTGTCAATATTTTCCGTAATTTTTTCTGTGGTTTTGTTGATGTTTTGCATTGTTTTATCACAATTCTTGGTCCAGCCTCGTTTCCATGTTGCAGAAATGAGGCTCTGCGAAAACATCCCCTTAATTCCCATACCAGTCCAAATCAACAAGGGAAACAGCAAAATTCTAAGAGAGCATCCCCAAACAAACATTTTGAGCCCTGTTTCCTGCTTCTACTAAAAAAGTTTTACGCAAATCATTTTTTGGACTTGGCTTCCTGACTAAATCTGTTTGTTTGAGTGAAACCAAGAAACGACCAAGTAACGGAGCCTGGGAATCAGTCATGTGAGACTCATTCTCGTCCCCAGAGCCACTCGTCTTAAAATGCCGTTCCGTTTCTCTGACCACGTGACCAAAAGAAACGGAAGCTCTGGGGATGAGAATGTGTGAGACTTCCTTTCTGAAGTAATGTGTGATTATGCTCCATGTCAGTCCTGTTTTCGTTTCGCTTGGTAATCCCATCCCGAGGGAAAATTGAGGGAAACGAGTGACGGCACATCAAGAATGATGCTAAAATCTAAATATGATCGCCAGTGACTCTGAAAAAAACGAAAGCTACATTCCCGAGAATAACTTGCTACTTTTCAGAGAATCAATATTAAGACTATTAACTGTACACTCTTGCATTTATAAGCTCACAAAATAAAAACTTACTTTTCCCTAAGGTCCATCTTGTTACCAATTAAAAGGAATGGGGTGTCCTGAAAACGACGAATTTCCGAGATCCACGACTCTTTGATGTTCTCAAATGACGCTCGATTGGTAACGTCAAAACACAACATGAACATGCTGGTGCCGGGGTATGCGAGAGGCCGAAGCCTCTCTTCTAGGGCACCGTCTAAATCCCAGAAGTTGACATGATAGCGTAATCCATCCACGGTTATCCATTCCGAAAAGTCATACAGAAGTAAATCGTCTTCCTCGGTCAAGTGGCCATTGCTGAATCGACGAAGAAAAGATGTCTTTCCAACCGCTGGATCGCCAAGAAAAACCAATTTTACACGGTCAGGGTCGTTCTCCATTGCGCCTTTATACAATCATGCTGACTGTTTTGCAAATACAGAACCGGAAGTCACACTCATGCATGACGTAAACACTTTCTTCGGGGAAGATCGTGACGTCACCGGCCACGTCCGTTCGCCTGACACCGAACACGATTGCTTTAGGAAGAAATCAGTTTACTAGTACGCTCCTCGGCCAGACTTTCAGATATTTCGTCTTTTCCTTTCCGTTGCGGATCTCTCGGGCCTGCTTGCGCTGCCTCAAGGACTGCTGCCACTTTCGCTTTAAAATAGTGGTCTTAAAAGCATAATCTCACGTGAAAATTCCCTCACTTTTCAAGGTTGGATTAAGCTCACTTGGTGGAAACTCATAGGTAACGTCGGTATGGAGTATGATATGAGAATTTATCTAATTAGCACGTTAGAAATTTAAAAAAGTAAACAAACTGTTCGAAAGTGTTTTGATCTCAGTGCATTTCTTTGCTTTCTTATTTTTCGGTAACCGGGCAAGTTGGGTCACTTTCGAGGCACGGGTAGACGCATCGAGTCACCGCAGTGTGCAACATGTGACATGCAATCAGTTTGAAAAACTATAATATGTATTCTTGTTTTGCCTTTTATTGATGAAAACAAGCTTGTTTTTTATTTGTATTTGTTGGAATGAAACATCCTTTGTTCAGAACTCTTTGTAGTAGTAGTAGTAGTTGTAGTAGTAGTAGTAGTAACAACAACAATAACATTTATTCAAGGGATAACCCCGTCATTGTGAATTTTTGGTATTTCTTGTTTTCTTTTAGGCCATGGTAACACACTGGACCCCATTGGCTTGCTTATCTGACTCAGCAAAATTTGAAGCTGCTGTTCAAGGTATTTTTTGCGGTTTTTAAAGTGTATCTAGCCCCAAAATATTTTTCTGCTAATACAAAACTTTGTACCTTGCACATTTGGACCTTATTTCCAGTTTTGGAATTTTATGGGCTTCAAAACTTCTAATAAACTAAGCATCTGGTCATCTGGTCAGCATCTGGTGATAAACTAAGCATCTGATAAACTAAGCGACTGGTCTAAAACTATTGATCAAGGTTTCCAAACTGACGTGTTTATCCCGGACTTTGCAAAGGCTTTTGATAGTGTGCCCCACAAACGTCTTAAAGCGAAACTCTTTCAATACGGCATAAACAATAAAACACTAGCATGAATTAACAACATTCTTTGTCAGAGACATCAACGAGTGGCAATCAATGGGTCAAAATCAGATTGGACGTCAGTCATATCGGGTGTTCCTCAAGGAACAGTCCTTGGACCGGTACTATTTAATATATTCATCAATGACATAGTGGATGAGGTCTAATCGAAAATCCGACTTTTTGCAGACGACTGTGTCTGTTATAGGCCAATCGCAAAAGTCCAAGATTGCAAACAACTGCAAAAGGATATCGATCACCTAACATCTTGGGCCAAGAAATGGTACATGTGCTTTGAGCCAAACAAGTGCAAGATAATGCGCGTAACTCGGAAAACCACCCACAAGATCACTTACCAATACATTATGGAACACACATATCTGGAATCTGCCCAGCACACGAAATATCTCAGAGTAACGATATTAGATGACCTTAGATGAAACCGCCATGTAGCAGATATAACAGGCCGTGCCAACAAACTACTTGGACTCCTTAGACAGAACCTTTCAACATGTGACAGAAGAGTAAAAGGGTCGATTTAAATGTTCTTAAAACATAGCCAGTCTTAACGTCTTAATGATGCTGACAGTTTCGATGACTGTCAGCCATCTTTATCAAAACTTGAAAAACATCAAGTGTCAGAAGCCTTAAATACGCTTCTGAAGGTGTTAATTATTGCAATAAACGCGCAAAGTCACCCTGTAGACGCCCCCTCCTCCCCTGGCTTGGGGGTGGAGATCACTTGTGTCCATCTGGGAGAAAGCTGATAGGCTCCCTCGTCCCTGTTCATAGTAGGAGTGTTCAATCTAATACATATGCTTTCCTTAATCCATCACTTAAACTTGTCGCTTTCCTGCTCAACTATTTCACTTGTTTCCCAATTCATAATATGATTGTTCTGACAGACGTGGTCTGTTATGGCTGATTTATGGTGTTCATTGGTAGAAGCTCTGCGGGTGGATCTTGTGAAATTTCTGTCAGAGATCTTATCTGCTTCCTTTCTGTGTTCTTTGATCCTGGTTCCCAGCTGTCTCCCTGTTTCACCGATATATACCTTTTCGCATTGGCTGCATGGAATTTTGTACACCACTCAAGCCTTTTTTGTCCTTTGGGTGAACTAAAACCTGTTTGAGGGTGGTTTGAGGTTTAACCACTGTGGCTACCCTGTGTTTGGTGAACATACGTTGTATTTTCTCAGTGAAAGAGTGGTCATATGGGACAGTCACCACTCCTCTTGGTTTTTCTTGACTAATTAACTTAACTAGCCTGATGGATTTCTTCAAGAAGAGTAAAAGAGGCAGCCTATCTTGGCCTAGTAAGACCCTTACTCGAGTATGCGAGCCAAGCATGGGATCCATATACAGATAACCTATCAAACGAGATCGAAAAGATACAGAGGCATACTGTGCGTTTCGTAACATCTGATTACCAGAATTATGATCTTGGCAGTGTCACTAAGCTTTTAAAGGATCTAGGTTGGAAGTCACTTAAGTTCAGGAGGGAGGTAGACAGACTCTGTCTTCTCAAAAAGGGTTTAGATAACAACGCAATCCTACCCCTGGATGAATTATCAAAGCAGGCCAGAAAGACAAGACATATGCACAATAGATATTACTCCACAATTTACACTCGCACTAACATATTCAAATTCAGTTTTGTGCCACATACAATTAGAGATTGGAATAATCTACCACATACTGTTGTAGAAATTGCGGACAACACTAAGTTCTGCAAATCATTGTTATTTACATTGCATGTATGTTGACAAAAACTCACCGCTATACAAACTCACCGCTATACAAATCAGGGCTGGGTTGTTCGAAAGCCGATCAACCCTAATCCAAGATTAAAAATTAACCAAGGATTTTATTTTTTCTATCCACGAACGTTATTCAATGCTAATATTCTGCAAAATTTTAAATTAGAGGACGTCAATCCTGAAAAGCAAAAAGAAGCAAAAGAAACTTTCATCCAAAAGTTAAAAACTGTAACCAAAGTTTGCACTAATCCTGGATTAAGTTAATCAGCTTTCGAACAACTGGGCCCAGTTTGTGAAGTCATATCAGGAATAGACCCATGCTCCTTACTAGCTTGTTCGTGTGACAGATGATGACTAGGTTTCATAATGTTTACAAGCTATAAAAAGTTGAGATTTGGTTTAAAAAGGTGCAGTGCATTTCGAACAGGTGCAAAGATTTGTTTAAGCAAAAAAAAAAAAAAAAAAAAAAGAAAGAAAGAAAAAATAGGGGGTAGGGTGCATTTAAAATGGAATACCCTCTCACATGTGCATTACAGACAAGACCATTGTTGAAAAAGGTGGCAACCATAATCAAACATTATTAGCCTACCTTTGGTGCCAAGTCAAATTAAATGGGCCACAATGCTGCTAGGGGAGAGTTCATGGCATGGTGTTAGCTAATCATGTGTCCTTGTTACTTGTTAATCGTGTTCGTTGTTATCGCAAGGTTCCGGTTGAGCGCTCGGTGGCTGCACAACCAGCGCTCTCTGATTTATTGTATTTTTTACTACTTATTTTTTAAATTTGCCGCTGCAAAACTGTACTGTTGGGCTATCAGAATGGTACATGTAACTACCTATTCGAGATGTTTTCTTACAAGAATTGGGGCTGAGTTATCGAATATCAAGCTTAAATCTACCTTATGGCGTAATTTATGCAACATTGGCATATCTCGAGTAAAGCCTACGCGTCGTGGTTGTAGAGCTGGTCAACGTAAACAACGACAACTACAAAATACTCGCTTAAACGAAGAATCAATTTCAAGATCGTTGTCGTCACCAAATGGAACTTCTTTGCCATCTAAAAACTTTGATGATTGGAAGTCTGCAAATTTGCATTCCTCTTCATTAAATATTCCTACATTCTACAACAACTTCTCTGTGGAAGATAAACAACGGATTCCAGTAAGGATTACTACACATCGCCGTAACTCTCGTGGGACTACTTCTATTGTTCAAGAAAAATACTTTTCAATGCCTGCTTGGTCCTCTTCTACAGTAGATTCCAAGCGCAAATCTTTGGATCTCTGTCTATTAAACGCAAGATCAGTTAGGAACAAAACTTTAGCTATAAGTGATTTTATTACTGATCTCAACATTGACATCATGGCATTGACTGAAACTTGGTTGAACTCAGATGATGAAGCTTCTATAACTGAACTCTGCCCTGAAGGATTTAAATTTATTCATGCTCCAAGGAGTAACAACAAACGTGGCGGTGGTGTGGGCCTTCTTTTCAAGAATAATCTCCAAGTGAAAAAGAAATTATGCGACTCATTTTCATCATTTGAATGTATGGACATTCTGTTACTGAACTTGATAAACGTTAGGATTTTTGTTATATATCGTCCTCCTCCTTCACAAGTTAATGGTTTGACAGTTTCGTTATTTTTTGCAGAATTTTCTCAATTTTTGGAGCACATTGTTATTCTTCCCGAAACCATTTTCATTCTTGGAGATTTCAACCTCCATGTTAATGTTGCAGATGATGTTTACGGTAAGAGGTTTCTTGATCTTCTTCTGTCTTTCAACCTTAAACAACACGTTCTTTGTCCTACGTATAATGGTCGTTACACCCTTGATCTTATGATCACTCGTTCTGACGACTTGTTTGTATCTGAAGTATGTACATCTGATATAGTCATCTCTGATCATTCCCCTGTTCTCTGCCATCTCAGCCTTGTCAAGCGTCTTAGTGAGACGAAATTTGTCACTTTTAGAAATCTGAAATCTATCTGCCTTGATTCTTTCAAGCGCAATATCAGTGTCTCTCTCGCTTGTGATGAGAATTCTGATATATCTATGCTGGTCTCACACTATCATGAGGTGCTTGCTTCTACACTCAACATGTATGCTCCACCGAAGCGTAGAGCTGTTACTATTCATGCTAAAAAAGCGCCTTGGTACACACCTGAAATTGACCTCCAGAAAAAAGTTAGGCGAAGGTATGAACGTCGTTGGAGGTCCACTGGACTTCCTTCTGACAAGCAGAAATTTTCTAAGCAATGTGCTGTGGTAAACAAGATGCTGTTTTTATCTAAACAGCAGTATTTTAACAGTGTTGTTGCTGATAATGAGAATGACCAACATTCTCTTTTCAAAACTGTTTCTAATTTGCTCTATCCTAAACAGAATCCTAGTTCTGATGATACGTGCCTGGCTAATTCTTTTATTCAGTTTTTCACTGATAAAATAAAGGGCATTAGACAGGGTTTTTCATCTGTTCCTGACACTGCTCTATCGCAACTAGATATTATCACCTGCTCATCTGCTTTTTGTTGTTTTAAGGCAGTGAGTGAAGATGATGTTTTACGCCTAATAGGGTCGTCAGTGAAATCGTGCAGTCTTGATCCAATTCCTGCCTCTCTTTTGTTAAAGTGTCTTGATTCTCTTTTACCTTACTTTGGTGAGAATTATCAACCTTTCTCTGTCTAAAGGTGTGTTTCCTGATTCTCTTAAAGTGGCCAAACTCACTCCTATTCTTAAAAAAGCTAATGCTGATCATGAAGTTTTTTCAAATTTTCCGTCCTGTTTCAATCTTCAGTTTTTATCTAAACTGATTGAAAAGGCTGTTGCATATCAGCTTAATTGTTATCTTGCCGAACATGATCTTCACGATTTGTTTCAGTCGGCGCATAAAGCTATGCACAGCACTGAAACGGCTTTGGTACGTATCTATAACGACATCCTTCAATCTGTTGATGCTGGCAACTGTGTCATTCTGATTTTTCTTGATATGTCAGCTGCGTTTGATACAGTTGTTCATGATGTCTTACTTGATAGACTTGCTAATCGTTTTGGTGTTAGGGATGTTGTTCTAAGTTGGTTTAGTTCGTACCTCACGAATAGGAAGCAATTTGTTGGTATCAATGAGTCTTCCTCGTGCCTTGTCAACCTTGATGTCGGAGTGCCACAGGGCTCAGTACTAGGGCCTCTTCTTTACTTGCTCTATACCTCTCCATTAGCTGATGTTGTCAAGCATCATAATGTCAGTTATCATTTTTACGCTGATGATTCTCAGTTGTATTTGTCGTTTAAGGGTAACCAACAGCTTGTACAATCAAGACAGTCTTTGGAGCAATGTCTCACTGATATTTCATCGTGGATGCTTGCTAATGGTTTGAAGCTAAATCATGATAAGACAGAGCTGATGTGCATCCACTCTAGATTTCTTAGTCGCCCTCCATTAGATGAGATTGTAGTTTGTGGTGAAACTATTGTCCCTTGTATTTCTGCTGTTAATCTTGGTGTAGTTTTCGATGAATACATGACTGGGGAACTTCAAGTCAGTAAGATTTGCAAGTCATCTTATTTTCATTTAAGAAATCTGTCTTCTATTAGGAAATATCTTACTACTAATGCTGCTCATACTATTGTTCATGCTTTCATTTCTTCCAGACTTGATTACTGTAATGCTCTTCTTTAAGGGCTCCCTAAATATCTTGTTGACAGGCTACAGCACGTTCAAAATTCTGCTGCTCGTGTTGTCACTTTTACAAGGAAGTTTGATCACATCACCCCTGTGTTGATTGATCTTCATTGGCTTCCTGTATACTATAGGGTTATCTTCAAGTTGCTTTTGCTCACTTATAAGGCCTTAAATGGTCTGGCTCCTTGCTATCTGTCTGATCTTCTTTCCTATCGTTCCTCTTGCTACTCTCTTCGCTCTGTTACAAATAATCTTCTTGTTGAACCTAGAGCTAAGCTTACCACTTATGGTTTTCGGTCCTTTTCATTCGCTGCTCCGAGACTTTGGAATAGGTTACCTCCAGATATTCGTTCTTGCTCCTCAGTTGCTAGTTTTAAAAGCAGACTCAAAACGTTCCTCTTTACATTATTTCTTGATAATAGGAAATTTAATTAGTTATTTCATTTTTTTAATCATTTTTTTTAGCGACTGATTTGATATTTCTTTCAACATTTGATTCTATCATTTTCATTTTAATAATTGCTGTTTGAAATAATAATAATATTTTATAGATCGTTTACAAAATTAATAATATTTATTGTATAATACCTTTCATAGAATTTAATGTTTTTTAGATCGTTTTATTGTAAATTACAGTAAATTGTAACTGTAAAGCGCCATGGACAGTGATGTATGGATATGAACGCTATATAAATAAATAAAGTTAAAATTAAGTTTGTTACAAAGACTTATCATTGTGTGCAATGTTAATTACATGTCCTATTATGCAGGGTCAAAGGTCTGTCTAAGATTTTTTTTTTGTAAATTTATTTGCAAATAGAAACAACAAATACACATCATGAACACTGAAACAACAAAGTAAAAGAAATGATTACAAAAGTAGTAAAATACTAACAAGAAAAAGTCTCTAAGATGGATCAGAAACCTGGGCCAAATGAGGAATGGTGACTCTCACCAATTCTCACAAAAAGTTGGAGCAAGTTCGGATTCAATAAAAGTGTAGGAGAGTAACTAAGAGTGCATAAGAGTTTCAGTCCAAGTGAGTCTGAACTCTTGGCAAGTCAGCCCATTTTACAATAAAATTTGCATCCTCAGTTGTCTATCAATGGAAAAGAGGCTGGCAGTGAACTGGTTTTGATACAGACCTCACTGCTTTTCGCATGTAAATCATGTTGTTCATATATATGCTAACTAGTCCACATTTACTCAAGAAAGACAGAGAGGTTTGTTTCAACACAAGGTCATCTCTAGCCTCACTTCCACTCAAAGGCCAGGTCACTGAACACACAACAGAAAAATGGGCTACTCTCACTCTTATTTGGCCCAGGCTTCGAGTTTAAAGTCTTGATTACTGATGACAATAGAGACTTTAAGCATGACGTTTACAGCAGACGGCAAATGGCAAAGAGTAGCTCTGATTTTTTATTCTCTTCTTGTAATCCATAAATAAATCACACAAAAATGGACAAATGTCTCCTACCATTCACCGCAAATAAAAATATTTTTACTGTACAGACAGCTGAAGACAGACGGCAAAA
>JAEMWC010000406.1:140000-142500 GCA_016490735.1 Pachyseris speciosa
CCCTGACTATATCAGTGGTGACTTTGATTCAATTGGTCCTGATATTTTAAACTATTATAAACAGAAGGTAGGTTCAATAATAATTGTATCATTTCCTTTGCTTTGCCTTGTTACAGGATCCCTTACTTAAAAGTTGGTGGATTGTTTTGGGTACTTCACAGTGTGCTTTTAAAGCTGGGGGTACTAAAATAAATTTAATACGGGGAGGCTCCGCCCCGAGGTCCGACCCCTTACCTTTTGTATACCATTTTTGACAGAAAAGGTACCCCTTTCATATACCTCCCATTGGAAAATGGTACCCCTTTTACAAACCTACTTAATAACACTGCATTAAAGAACCCTCACACTGAACACAAAGATTAAGTAATGTCCTACTATATATAATAATAATAATAATAATAATAATAATAATAATAATAATAATAATAATAATAATAATAATAATAAACAGGTTGTGTGGAGGCTGAGATAACCCTTTTTGCAATAGCATCAGTTTGGTACAGAAACCAGGGGTCATATGGCTGTTGGCCTTATGCTGCTACGAGGAGTGGAATGTACTAAAGGGTGAGGAACACAAACATCGATCACATGCATACAGGACAATTTCTCATGCCTGACTCACCCAAAGTGGTCCAATGAGTGGCGCTAAATGTCGCTCGAGATAGGCGTGATCCCGGCAAGACCTCACGATATCTCGGTAATCTCGGTAAGACATGCGTGTTCTTGGCAAGATCGAATTTCGCACCGCCACATTCGGCAACCTTCGAAAATCATTGCAACATCTTCGCGAGTCTTCTGCAAGGTTCGAAAGTCATCGGAAATTTTTCGGAAATTCGGGTAAATCTCACCAATGTTGGCAGGTATATGAAGGATGAAGAAACAACATGATAACAGAGGCCTGGCCCAAGCCAGCATTCTTCAGTTGCACGTCCAGCACACTAACTACTGCATCTGTGTACCTACACGACAGAAATTAGCAAAGTAGTGGTGTGGTGTCCCCAGTTAGCCCTTATGGGCTAAATACATTGACGTAATGTTTAATAAATGAGCAGGAGTGTTTTATCAAGTTTAAAACACGAGGCGCAACCGAGTGTTTAGGACTTGATAAAACACGAATTGCGAATTTATTGAACGGCTTAAAAAGCTTTACTGTACATCTATCCATTCTTATACTAAAATTTAGATTTGCTGTTATTTTGGCCTAGAAAATCGGATGTAAAATTTAGCCGTGTCTTTATCAGATATAAGGGCACTCATTTAAAATTAATTTCTTTTGTATTTCCACCATGAATTAATAGAGAGCTTAAGCAACGACGACGGCAACGGCAACGGCAACGAAAAAGTCATTTGAAAATCTAACTTCTCGTTATCGTAACTCTTTCGCGATTATTCCAACTTCTTTAACTTGTAAAATGTGGGCGAAGTATCCTGGAGCTAAATTAGCAAAAACGGCGTTAAGTTGGGAAAGAGAAAGAACAGTTTACCGACATACGCTCACGTTCTCCACAAACCTAAAATTTGGTCATTTCACGTTGTTGTTTTGCTGAGGACGGCAAAGAAATGTACCAAAATGTAAAACGCACGTGCAGAGCGATTGTTTCTGCTCATTAAGCCTTTTGTTTTGTGGCGTTCTCGTTGCCGTCGCCGTTGTCGTTGCTTAAGCTCTCTATTAATGAGTTTCTTAAACGTAAATAAAGTTCTTACTTACTTCTTACTTGTTTTTTTGTCAGGGTGTAGAAGTGATTTTCACTCCTGATCAGGATGAAACAGATCTCACAAAGTGCCTAAGAATTTTAATCAACAAACAGGACATGAATGAGGTTTGTAGATCATCTGACTTTACGAGGTGTGCATGAAGAACAGTCCGATACAGCACAAATGTGACCGGGTTAAGCAGAAGTTCAAGCGAAGATACCCATATGCCAAGGCAATATGAATAATAAAGAAAGTTCGGATTCATTGTAAGCATGGCTCAATACCATCTTTTCAGAATCGGTTCAATACCAGTGCAACATTACCGTAAAAGTTCTATTAAGCCCCCCGTCTCTATTAATTCCCCCCTCCCTAATAAGCCCCCCGTCTCTATTAATTCCCCCCTCCCTAATAAGCCCCCCGTCTCTATTAATTCCCCCCTCCCTAATAAGCCCCCCGTTTGGAAGTCGGTTTTTTTAATAAGCGCCCCTCTCTAATACCCCCCCCCCCTTTCTTTTGGGACGTGAGGTTTTGTAATTAGTCCCCTCCCCCCCCCCATTCCCTCTTGCGAAATCCACTTCATGCGGCCCAATTGTGTGTTTTTTTTTTTTTTAAACAAATATGCACTCAAACACGTAATACTGTTTCCTGCTCTTTACTGTATATTTTTGCAGAAAGCCGAATATCGGTAACAACAAATATTTGGTACTGATACAGATATACCCTAACTGATTACAACTTAGCAAACACAAAACCATATAATTTTTTCACAGGTTAATGATTTGGTTTTCATTGAATTCTTATATTT
>JAEMWC010000406.1:155000-237500 GCA_016490735.1 Pachyseris speciosa
ACCGGACCACAATTCCACTCACGACATGTCAGTATCTGTGGTCAAGCAAGTGATGGGAGGAACTGCCAGGAGGCAGAGGGATGAAATGAGAATGATATTCCGCCACAAGACCTTGGCACCTCATGAAATTCACATCGAATTTAAATTCTGAAATTTCCATGAGGCAACCCGTTAGTGATGAATAAATGACTGTGAATATATGAAAATCCTATATTTGAACTGCGGATTAAAGAATAAATTTGTGACTAATCATCGCAGCTATAAACACTTTACTTCACTTATTCTTGTCCGGCTCTGTAATTTATTGGCTCATATGGACCAATGCTTTGAAAACCTGCAACTTTCCCAAATCCCGGACTATGGTTGAAATGAAGCATTTTTATTGCAAAATGATAACTTTTTCAGATTGCACCACCCTGGAAACTGACCGAAACTCCCAATTTTCACTTAATATGACTGTTTATTCTCTTTGAAAACCAAAATCGCCCTCGGACGACACCAAAATTCACGCAACTTTGTCTTGAAGTTTTTAAGACAAAAATTCCTATTGAAGTTAAAAGCTTACATGGTCAGCAAACTTCGACTCCACTTCTTGCAATTTGTTCCACGTTTTCTGCTCACTTCTTTAGCGCGACGTGGTTAACGCTATTTGATTTCAGTTGCTCTCACGGTCTGTAATTTTCACGTTTGTGACCCAAAGGAATTCTGGGATTTTCTTGCCTAACAGCAGCATAGAAGACTGCCAATTTCCATTTCACATATTTTTTAGAACCGTGTCTAGCCACCAGGTGCTGCTGACAAAATATTGCACCGATTGCATTATTTACAAGTCAAAATTGCCATGCGAGGTCGCGGAATCCACTCAAAGAACGGCTAGGAACACAACTTCACTTCGCGAATCGCCATAAGTCGATCGAGCAATTTTGGCGGCCCACTTCAAGTGAAATTGCTTCTCACCTCTGTTTTCTTCCAGTGGATTGCCTTTACCTACCAATCCAGCTTTATGATGCCAGGCATGGGGCTTCTAAGGTGAAAAATGGCTCGAATAACACACTTATAAATCAAATACCTACCGAATTGTGAGCTGCATTTGATTGCTTAACCCTTTGACTCCCAAAGACGCCAATTGGCGTATAATATAGCGCTTTTGCTTTTATGATTTATTTCTTGTTTCAATTTTGTCACAAAGACATAATAATGTGCAAATAGCACTAAATGGTGCTTTTTGCAATTATCAAATCCAAAAAACCGACAACAATACCCGAATTCCGCTGCATAGCACAGTTTTTTTGGCAGCAAAGCCCAAAATGCCAGTCTTTTGACCAAAGAACAACACCAAACATTACACATTTTCGTGGTCAACTTATTAATAAAAAACATTGCCCAAAAATCAAAATTCTACATTTACAGCAAACCTTAAGGCCAGCCCTTGGCATCTGGAGGGAAATTTTCCTCTCACTTTTTCCGCAAGCCACGCTTTAGCCATTTTATTGGAGCCAATCTCGCGTATCTCAAGTTGTCTTGTTCACGCCCCAAAAGAATTCTGGGAACGTCAACTATTCCAGGAACATAGAACCCTTCCATTTCCTATTTCCAAGTTTTTTTGTAAGTGTCGGGCCACCGAGTACTACCAGGAAAATATGACATCGATTGAACTTTTTACCAGTCAAAACTAGCCCAAATTGCCTTGGTAGGCCTTGGAATCCTTCCACAAAGTTAGCAGAGAGACAGCTTCGGCCATCCACCGCCATATTGGCTACGAAGCAGATTTAGCGTCTCATTCAGCAAGAAACCGTCTCTCACCTCTGGCTTCTTTCAAAGGCTTGCCTTTACCCACATTCCAGCTTAAGGATACCAGCCTGGGGGCCTTTGTGGAGGAAAATGGCTCGAAAAAAACTCATAAAGCGGTAAATTTACCACAATCAAGCTTGTTGACTCGGTAAACGAACAACAGCCGCTAATGTGCGTGACGTCACACCTTTAGAGTGAGCCCACAGTGAAACAAGCCCGCTGTTATTTCCATCGCAACTCCTTAAATGGAGAAGATTAGTCCTCCAGAATAATTATCACTAAAAATTTACTAAAAAAAATGCAATAAATTGGTAGTCAAAGGGTTAAAGCAAGCGACAGCTGGCGTGACAAGCGTGACAGGAAAGACAGAGCCTTCGCTTTTGTGGACCAGCAAAATCTCGATGGTAACCCCTTATGTGGAATAATGACATGGACTTGACTTCCAACCCTCGAGAATTGCCAAAAAAAGAGGTCAAAAGCAGCGGACAAGAATGAGTTAAGCAGTAGTGAAAATGAAGCCTGAAAAATACTACTGCTTTTAAAAGAAGTGTTCATAACTGCGATGATTAGTCACATATTATTCTTTAATCCGCAGTTCAAATATATGATTTTCATATATTCATAGTCATTTAAACAAAAAAAGTTGTTCTCTTGCTAAGGAAGAGACAATCAGGGCGAAAACGAAAATTCATAAATGCCCACAACTCTTTGTTTCAGGCGCGTCCGTTTTTATCTTTCTTCCGGTCATTCAAAAAACCTCGCATCGTTTTTTTTTTGCGCGGTTAGGCAGGAAAACGCCTCAGTGCGACGGAAACGCTTGCTACCCCGGTTAAAATGGTTTGTCTATTGCAGATACCCTTAAATATTAGTTATTATTTTCGACTGGTTTCATAAATAAACTCTCACTGCACGAGTTAACCATGATAACAAAGTCATTTTGAACTTTGTACAGGAATGTTTATGCATGCATTCTTGCCTATGTATAATGGAACTGGATAACTCAATGCAATGTTTTGAAAAACGCAGTTGCTGAAAAGAAACGTTGCTGGTGTAGATGTATTCATCTCGTGAAACTGGGACAAAGAAGAAACGATAGCACCAGTGGATGAGTTACCATGACAACCTATAGAGAATTCGCCCCTTTTACTTCGTCTCCATTTAAGGGCCACGCGGAGAGACTGGGTTGAGATATGAAACCTCGTTCACATGTTCCTGTCTATCTCTCATGCAGATGGCAAACATGACTCGCTGGTCAAAGAGACAGAGTTCTAGAGACAACAGTGATTTGTGATCGCAATAGTCTAACGCCCGAAAGGAGTGTCAAGACGTGTGGTCTATAAATATGATGAAGAATTTCCACTTCACATTTTCCCTTGGTAGTCTTGTGGATTCGTTTTAAAGGCTGTGTGTCCCAAAATTGCTGCAGCAAAGAAGAGTTCAAAACAGTTATAGGGATTGAACATAACATCTTTTATCTAGATTATCGATTCAGTAAGAAGCGCACGAGCCACTGGAGTGCGAAAAGGAGTCTCGAAATAGGAGAAGAATCATGTGTACTTTCTTTATGACAGTTCAATCATAACGAGTCTCTCATGATTGAGAAAAAAAACTCGGACGAGTTTCAAAAGCTTTGTGCTTTATCTTTCATTTCAGTGCTGGTGGAGGAATACGCGCGATTTTATTTTTAAAAGTGTACTTCGTAAATTTGGTTTAAAATTCTAGTTCACTTTTGATTTGATTTACTTTCGATAACAGTGCTAAAATATGCTAAAACTGCATGGTTCTTCTCCTTGATTTACACGACACAATCTTCTGCCTTAAGCTGTGCTAAAGAAAAGCCTGCATTAAGAACTGTTTCGTGAAAATTCAACTTACAAGTTCCTTTCTACTGTCGTTTAAGACACATAAGTTTGGAAAAATTTGAATCGAGTTTTTAACACCCTGGGAAAATTGTAGGTGCGGTATATGGGTTAAATCGGCCGAAAACGCAATATGCATAGTGCGCAAGTATAGGGCAGGAAAAACTATATCAATGCCAGTTCATAAATGATCCAATGTCGCTTGTAATCAAGCTAGAGCTTGTTCAGCCCACCTTTCCTCTTTTACTGACATATATAGGAATTATTTTCGACCTAATTTAGTTTAGAACGAAATTTTTTACGACCAGCCACGCAACAGCCACGACCAGCCACGCAACACGTGTGTTATAGTTGGGAAACATCTATAACACTGTAACATTTCCGCTATTTCGCAGCTGGGCTCGTCGGCAAGTAGGGACATCTGATTTCCTCGAACTCAAAGAAGTTGCCATGAACGGCTTTTCCCCTAACAGCCTGTTTTTGGAATTGCCTGAATTTCAGTGTTTTTAATTTGTTGATCGTGGAGTCATTAGCTAGCAAAGCAGGTTTCAAAGTTAGGGTACTTATTAAAATTGTTTTCATAAACTGAGGTACGACCCATCTTGCAGCTTTTGCAGGTGTGTGCGTTCTAAAGAGTCCGTTTAATTTATGAGATCAAGACAGTCTGGCGTTTGAGTTAGTTTGTTTCCAGTATTGTTCCAAAATGAAGCCCACAGCGCATATTGAGATTAAAGGAAAAGGACAATAGAAATAATTTCAATAACATTTTTCAATAGGAGTACATCGTACTTTGACTTGAAATTTTTTCTATATTTGGCCACAATCACCCAGGTTAAAATGGAATTATACACCGTCTCTGCAGTTGTTCAGGAGTTAGCTCGGCTATTTTTTGCATGTAACAAAGTATTGGTACAGTATCTAGTATTAATCATGTAATTTTTTTCAAAAAAGATACGATACAACTGATTGTCTCACCTTTTGTTCCATTCCTAACTTTCCGTTTGACTCTTACAAAAGGTGGAATGAATAGTCAGTTACCTTAAGACATGGATAAGAGAACTCTGTATCACTTCATGGGTGAATGGAAAATTTAGAAGGTTGCATTGAGAAGGACAGTGTTGTGGGCGAGATTTTATTTGTTCATCTTTTACATTTTCTCGCCTTGTATTTTTAGAAGGGCGGAATTCAGCCCATATGTTGGATAAATTCAGACGGCAGCCACACACAGGGTTCCTAATTGCAAATACAAAAACGTAATTATGTTGCTTATGAATGTTCAGCATGAGGTGTGTCACAATATTTAAGTTAATATTTTAAAGGCACTTTGGACTGAATAAAAATATTGCGAGAAAGACCTTGTTTGCTTTTAAGTAAAGAGAACTCGTTCTAGATAATTTAGAGTTCGAAGGTTAATTGCCAAGCTCCCCTCATTCCGATTATTGGTCTCATAACATTTCATTTTTTAATTTACGTTAAAAGGTTTTTCGGACGTTTTTGTTGTTTGCCAGACTTTTGTCTAACATCAATTAGTTCTCCACTTGATTTATGAGTTCGTTTTTTGTAGCTTAAAATTTGCTGCTTTTTGTCTCTAATTATCTGAGTAGTTTTCCATGCAAAGTAAATTCTAGAAGATCTGTTTTGTTGTCAAACACCAACATTTCACAAGCTAGATTATTACCTTCTTCGTTTTAAAGTATAGTTTTTTAAAACACAAATACCAGATCCAGGGAAAAGTGTTGGATTATTTTTACCGGCCCCAAACTTTTCCAAAAGTACATGAGAATTTGGACAAATTAAATTTCTCCGCTTATAAGTCATTAGCAACCCAGTACAATTTGTGTAATAAGAAATTCATGCAAATAAAATATGATAAGTAGGTGGAGCTATCGAAACGTTTTCGCCCAAATATTACCTGAAATGTCAAGACATTTACACCAGGTGCCAACCAATTAAGTTTTACAACTGTCTTCTAATTGCTTTGTAGTTTTTTTACTCAAGTTTTCAGCGGAATTTGTCGTTACATAGGAATATCCTAACATGAAATCGTTCCGCTTCCTCTTTTTCATGTTAACACGCCGCTACGCCTTGCTCGTATATCTTATTGAATGCAACAATAAAGCGAAATGAAACTCGATTTTTCACAAAAGACCGCCACAGCGTGAAGAAAAATAAACAAAATGGTGTTCCCGCTTAATAAATCAACGAAAAAGGTGCAGTAAATTGAACCTCTAATCGAATCAAATATAAATAATTGTCAACTTCAAAACAAAGAACAGGAACATCTGATGTAGCTGTTTTAAATACATAAGGATTCAAACAAAACGTTGAGTTTTGAGGAGAATCCGTTCACCCCAAAATATTGTTTTCAATATTTGCTCGTTAGACACAGAATGCCGTCGTGTTTTTCTTTGTGCAGTTTCCAAAACCGAGGTGTTTCACGCTTGCAAAGCGACTTGCTAATGGGCGTCACAGCTAACTTACCGACTGAAAATAACAACTCGGGCTATTGTTTTCTTATCTTTGCAGGTGCCTCGCTCTGTTACCGAGTTAAAGATAAACGTAAATAAACTCAACTCAAAGTAATTTATCCCTCCGGCCTTATTGTGTCATTGTCCGAAATGTCTTGAAGCTTTGTACGGGGAGCCTGTTAATATAAACCGGTCTTCATATTAAAATT
Organism: Pachyseris speciosa; assembly: GCA_016490735.1. Lineage (NCBI taxonomy): Eukaryota > Metazoa > Cnidaria > Anthozoa > Scleractinia > Pachyseridae > Pachyseris > Pachyseris speciosa. The sequence continues at coordinate 161,328 of JAEMWC010000406.1, forward strand.
ATAATTGCGCGGAACTGCTATAACAGACAACGAACTTTAGTTAGCTTATTCTACCAGACGACGTAACTTCAGTTATTTTTGCACCTGTCTCAGACGAACTATCGGCTTTTATTACCAAAGAAATGAGGTTTACATTTCCTTCGGTATATGACTTTTACAACCATGGAAAGAAAAGCTATTTTTAAACTTTACCGAGATCGTGTCATACTTAGCTATACTTGTTTTCGAATCGAACACAAAACGATTTCCTTTCCACTAAAACGGACCAGGCGTTCGTTCGTTTCTCAAAACTCCGGAAAACATTTCGGGCCCGAAAAGTATTTTTGAACTCAGTTTTCTGTTGATTGCTACTATAGCTTTGGGGGCAAACTAGCCTAATGTATTGATCAATTTTATAGCAAGCCTTCGTAAAAGATTATAGTGACGAACCCAGTGCACGATTATAGTGACGAACCCAGTGCACGTAAAATTGTTTTTCGGGCCCGAAACGTTTTCGGGAGTTTTGAGAAACGTGCGCGCCAGAACTTTAGTTCCTCTGTGTTTGTTATAGTAGGATCAGCAAATAAATCTTCCGGTATAACATTATATCCCAAGAATGCTGAGAAAGTGTCTACGGACTATAATATCCAGGCGATGAAAGCACTGAGTGTATTCAGACAACTTCAATGAGCGTTTTTTCTATGTTCTCTTCAAGTATTTAACTCGTTGGCTGAACGACTGTGCTCGTGTAATGTTACTGGTGTACAAATATCGTGTGAACACAACGCTTTCTTGTTAAAGGGCGACCACCCGCTTTTAAGAAAAAAATAAGAGACCGCAGAGTATAAAGAAATCATTTTGCTTATATCGAGGGAGTATTAATTTTCTGTGAGAGTCTGTACATATTTCGAGGACGTTTATACATGCAACACGCACTGAAATCAACACTTTTTATGTGCTGCAGTTGACTTTTAGTATAAATCCCGCTACAAGCGTTGTATCACGAATGCCGCAGCTCTCTTATTGGCTACGCTACTCGCTATCCCGGTATTCTGTTGTAGATAGTGAGTAGCGATTGTTAACAAAATGGTGGCCGCTTCTTTGCGTTTTCGAAGTGTCTGCGAGGAGGGTTTAGATCATTTACTTGTTTAGTTTTGAATGACTAGTAGCCCGATTTATGCTAAAACAATAAGATTATTCGCTCAGTCTTAATTTCTATTACCCTGCTAGCAGAGGCCGCTTTTCCTTGTATTCAGAGTGAGGGAGAAAAAAGACCTCTGCCATGGGTCGAAACGGTCTTTGATTAAGCCGCCGTCCGAGTTCGTGGACGGAGGTTTTAAAACGCATGCTCCATGTATTGTTTGTCATTTGATCACGTGCTAAAAACATCACGTGATGGTTCGGTCGCTAAGAAACCGTGACGCATGCTCAACACAGACCGTTTCGACCCATGACAGAGGTCTCTTTTCTCCAGCACGCTGAATACAAGGGAAAGAGGCCCCTGCTAGCAGGGAAAATTTCTATGCGTGATATCGATAGAAATCTCGAGCTCATAAGATCACATTTTGGTGGAAACACTGAATAACAGTGAAGTGTGCTTACAGCTGGACTTTCAGCTGACTTGTCGTTCACCTTCCATGTTTCCATTGGTATTTAATAAACTTGCCACAATATATATTAGGAAGGGCACATGATGACCAATTTTTTTATTACGTGCTTTTGGAAAAATCCCAATCCTCTTAAAGTAATCTTAAATTGTGAATAAATGTGACTTGAGAAAAACTCTTGTCTGAAATTTCCATTTTTGTGCCTTATTGCCCGTTATTGCAGTTAATAAATTTTATATTCACCTCAGGGTCCTCATTTCGCATTCTCTGCTCTATTTGACTTGGCATTCGATGTAAGTTATCACGTACTAACGCTTAACACCTTTCTGATCCTCAAATATGAGCGGCAGACGAATTGAACTCTGTTGTTTATTGCATAAAACCATGGTTCGGTAATTAGTCATAATTTGCGACTGAGCGCCGGGAACGTTTTGACTCAAGTTTTGAAAACAGTTCTTTATTGAATGTTGTCAATGAGCCATTATAATGATCCATTTCAACTCAGACTACTCCAAGGACGTCCGTCAATGGATACATTAACAACAGGATACCTTGTCTGTTCTTTTTTAATGTTAACCCGCAGTGCTAGGTTATTACTATGTAAAAGTTTCAGTGCCGGATTCGTGTTGTCCGCAAGAAGAGGAAAATTCCCCCGCTGAGCATGTCCAAGGTCACGTGGTTCACTTTTTTGTCAACCTGTGGGCAGTGTTGCTTTATCTGATGGAAGTGCGGTTAAGAGTTATTATAAACGAATTGATTTTAATTTCCTCTTAATTGAGGGTAAACAAAGGGAAATGGGCTCTGTTTGTTTCTTTCGCACATGTTTTTTTTATCTCGAGGGTGCCAGAAGTAATTAAGTTATAATTTCCCTGGCTTTTATGAAATCTCTTTGTTTTACCACATAGTGAGTAAAATTCGTTCGCGCTTATAGGACGCAAAGTTGTTGGGGATTTTTTTGCGACATAAATTAACTGCGCGCGTTTTTAACAATATAAGATTAACAATACGAGAAGAGTTAAAGGAAAATAGTCAGAAAGAGGGAAATAAGATATGTTATTGATCGAGAGAAACCTTACATTTTGAATACCTTTCACAGTAAAAAGGCATAGCGCCGGAACCTCAAAGTAATTCTCTTTTTCTTAATGTTTTCATGTTATAGTTCCCAGAAACAAAACATGTTTCGTGAATAATTTATTTCATGCTTTAGAACTTGAAACAATTTCTGTTTTCGGCAATTAAAAATTCTCATTGTATAAAGTTATCTGATTGAATTAAAAAAAAGACTCCTCTTTTTCTAGTTAAGTTGAAGCAATTTGCTGTAAATTCTGCAATTAAATGATTTTAAAAAGAAATCTGGAATTTGGAATTTGACAAATTTGACGCAAAATTCGCAAATTATTGTTTAGAAATCTGATGTGAAATGTCTCTGGGTTACTGAATAGACTGTCTAAACACTAAATATGAATCCTGTCTGATCAATATTTAAAGAAAACAACAAGATTTGATCCACTTAGCTATGAATTTAGTTATCAACCTACACACAATCTCTTAAGAAAATTTCGAGTTAAAAGTATTCGGTGATATCAAAACTTGTGACAAGAATGAAAATCATGAAGCTGAAAAACGTCTTTTTTGTCGGTTTTAATTGTTTGTACTGTACTCCAAACACTCGACAGCTTTGCCCAATGGATAGCTCAAAAAAAGCCAAAAGATAGTACTAGCAGCGGCGCTCTTCGAAATAGTTGTTCACCAGGGTTTTGCCTCTTTATATTTTTTCGGAGCTTTGGTCATGTAACCATAGTTCGCATGAAACGTAAATCTATAAATCACGGGATGGTCTAAATTTTGTGACTGAATGAGGTTCTTTAATTCGACTGTTCAAATGAAGGGTACTGTGTAGTTCTCTTCGATTCGGCCATATACGCTTCTCTTTTACCTAAAACTTAGCGGAATTTGTATTTTCTCCGGTTAATTAATTTAGTGACTTTTAGAAGGAAATGAACCTTAACAATGGCGAATGTTTCGTTCATACCCAAAAGAATCATTTGAACTATCCAAGATATTTTTCAGCTTGAAGGTTAATTTTGAGAACTCTGGTTTGATGCTCATCTTGAAATCATGAATAAAACCGATGAAAGAAATGTTTATTTCTCAAAGAAGAATAACGCAATTCAAAATTAGACAAACGTTGAGGTACTGTAGTTAGGAAAGAATAGTTTTCTTGAACTCTCGAAGTTCTGATTAAACACTCCACCAAACGCAGGATCCTTCTGAGACCCTTCTGAAATTAAAGGAGTTTGGTTTGCATGGTCAAAACTGGACGAAACGTAAAATTTTAAGTCTGTTTCACTAAAAGACCATGCGTTTTTCGGCGAAGAGAACTGAGCGACGTTTCTTCAAGACGATTTTATACGCTACCGAAATACTTTATTAATATAAAGAGCTGGTGCAAGTTTAGAATGTAGATCACGATAATCAATCCTTATCGCGCCTACTGAAGAATGTGTAGGGCCTGAGCAAAGACCGAGATTAAAGACTTGTCCAGCAGCTCTTGTCCAAATTTGCTTCGTTGGAATTCAATTGTGTTCCTCTCCACAGCTCACTGCTTTTTCTCTCTGATAATCTCTTCTTTTTTTTATGCACTCAGGGAGATTCATATCGGGAAATATTCGAGACCCAGCAGCGATATTTCTACTCCACTATAATTGCGTTTTTCATATTGGGCCTAACCATGAGCGATCATTCAGATTTAAGCTACCGAGCAGCACTTTACTGGGGTGCTATTTGAAAGTATGCTCAAGGTGGTTCTCAATTTTGATTCTGTGGATGAGATTCCATGGAATGATCATTCAAATGAAAGCTATTGTGCAGTGCTTTCAAGTGATGTTTACATGCGATACAGGGCGGATCCAACTCATGAAACATAAACCCTTCGGTGCTGTTAAAGTTTTTTAAATTTTAATCTGAACCTAGACAAACCAGTGAATATCAAAACCTATTCAACTGAAACATTCAAATATAGACTAGCCCTGTAGAAATCTTGACTTCAAAGTAGTTTATTGAATATTACTTTTTAGCCAAAAGTTAATTGAGCCTTATAGCTGGCGACGATCGTGATTAAAACCCATACACGCGAGTTCGTATTCTATGGCAGAAGCAAAAATAAACATTTTAAGTTTGATTTGGACAGAAAGCTGAATCCGTGATTAAAAATTGGAACCAAATTTCTTGACATGGTCACTAAACTGCAAATGGAAAAGACCACAGTGTACCTGCTATTTTTTCATATTTATTCAATTTCCAGCAATGGAAATCAGATCAGTCTTTTCTCACGCAAAGCTTATGATTAGTTGATTACAATGACTGGAAAAAAAGCGGGGTGCCCGTGCTCGTTGGTGAGCTATAGCCATTTTTCAACTGACAGAGGTCAATTTCAAGGCAAATCCACCATGTTTTCAATGTGCGCGTGTACGAGCGCGCACTAAACGACGCCATAAATTATTTACAGTAAGGATGCGCGATGCAAATATGAGGAATCACCTTAAGGTAGATGTGTCCTTAGTATTGCAGATGTTTTGTCTCTCAAAGAAAAACTCCGCTGCAGACTGATTACCAATATATTCAGTGGAACCAACGGTGTCTGTACCACACCCACTCGATGAAGACTGATTGATGTGGCTCGTGGCTTTTGAACTACTCTTTGTTCAAGTGACCTCACAGTGAATGGTTTTTGGTTCCATCATTAGTTTGTTTTAAGTACCTTTCAAGCTAAGGTTATTTGAGATCCATTTGTTTTGTTTTCCACTGAACAATACCTGTTTTCAGAGAGGATCTTGTAGTCAAAACAGCTTTGTCAAGGTTATGCCAATTTTGTAAGTTGGGGGCAAATGCAACGCCCATAATTTTACCATTGAAGGGGATGGAAGAAAGATGAACGCAAGAAGCAACAGAGGTCAACCGTTTGAAGATCAAATCATTTTTATGGTCGACGTCTCAAGAATCATTCAAATAAAGACAGACTTTGTATGCTATTCTGTTAAGATGATTCTTTCATTCCAACCTGGGGACAAAGTCGTCTGAAAGAGTGATTAAATATAACATCCATTCAACAATATGTTGTAATCGTGCTCTTTGCTTGTTTCAACATTTAAAAACATAATTTGAGATTTTAGTTAAGAAGCTATCGTCCGTAACAGCACGAAAGAAGTTAAGGTCATCTTTTATTTTCTTGTTCTGTATCGCCTGAGTTATAACTGCGCCCCTCTTAGACGCAGGAGGTGTTTTTCAATGAGCTGTCTGTGTAGCGATAACTGATTTCAACTACTGCAGGTGATCGATATGAAAGGCAAGTGAGTGGATGAGATCCAGTAATGCTGGCCTGATCACAGGATGGACGTGGTGCAACGGCGCACACCAGGGTTAACTGAATACAGTCGGGCGACTCTCAACGATTCTAGCAATTTCTCTCATTCTGTCTTAGCTATAGTTACTTTGATCTGAGCTCGAAGGAAAATAGATCTCAACGACTTCTAGGGATCAATGGTAAATTCCGTTGCTTTTTTGCTCAGAGCTTCGGTGCTAAGTGAGAAATTTTATTTGTCGAAATAAGTGTGAAGACTGTTGTGGCTTAAGACGCAAGCTAATGTCTGTCAATTTTCAGAAATGTTCATGCATTCATTGCTTGACAATTGAGAAAAATTCACACAAACAGGTGCAATTGAAACATAGGATCGATGGTCGGCCACCATACTTCACAGTTTTCGTTCCAAATTTAGTTTTGTTTTCAAAGCTCTTTTTTTAAATTCATTACAAAACATTCCATTCAATAAGTTATTGAATGGACTTTTTTATAATGAATTAAAAAAAGAGCTTTGTTTTAATCCTGTATTGTATTTTTGCACTGACTATGATTTATTAAGTCAACTGTAATTGTAATTATAGAGGGGATACTTTTTAATTTAACGGTTTTCTGTAAATCAGTACGCACCCACCCAAAGACAACCTAAATTGTACAAAAATAAATCAGATTCAGTTCCCTCTTCTCTGATTGACTTTATACTCTTATAAGAAAGAGGCGTAAAATACTAAAAAGTGAATACTTTCAACTTGATTTTCGTGTCCACTTTACAGAATGTCCGGCAACTTAGGAGAAACAATAGCAGAAATCAGAAATACAACTGAGATAACGGTAGCCATGCCATCTGCATTCCTTAAAGTATAGCTGTTGGTCTTGTTCCTTGTCTAAGGGCTGAGTGACTTCACACCTGCATAACTTTGATATTTCATTAAATTTCGTGGGGAAAGACCCATGCCTAAACATATCTTTTAAGATGATTTTGGTGTGTTGTATGTTGCGGTATATACACATATTTTTTTACAAATACACTGCGATACCACATACCGAAACGTTTACTAAGAGATTAATTATCCAGTTTAGTAGTATTCCTTAAAGCTTATGCCCGGTGCGTAACCACTTTTTAAAGTACGAATGACAGTTAAGCTTAATTTAACTACAGAAATAGCCATTCGGTTCGCGCCTTGTTCGACAAGTACTGAGAAGAGTCGAATAATATGTTACCACGCAGGCGAATAATTCTCCACAGGGCGTGGTTCAATTTGAGCCATTTTCTCTCAAACTGACTGTCTAGTTTTGTCATTTTAAGGCTGACAAGGGGGACGTAAACTTTCGATTTCAACGATTGATAGGAGCAAAAACTGAAATGGTTATTTTGTACGAAATAAGGATTGCATGAAATTAGCCCTAAATTCCTAGCAGTGTATTTTATCTCTCCTTTAAAAAAATATTTTTTCCCAATTTATACTCAGACTTTCTACTTAATTTAAGCCCTAAACGATCTAACCAATATCAGTAAATCAACCCAATAATCGCAAATATGACAGTAAATGCACTTAACTTTGAGAAATTAGAGATGGGAACGTGATATAAAAGTAGAACAGAGTTTAGATTCGGTCAGTTTAATGTAATTATTTTGAATTACCGGTAAATGGAATAAAGCCGCTGTTACACGTTGAAACTCTTAGCTGAAACTTGTTTGCAACGGCGCAGCGAAACAAGTTTCAACAGGCGTTGCACCGTGTAACATGGTCGGCTTCGTAAGACCTTTTCGAACTTCCGTTGCGAGACAAGTTTCACGAAAAGTAGAACCGCTTTCACTTCTGCTACGGTCGCAACAACCGCAACTGTGATAAAAACAAGTTTCACCGTGTAACACCACTTCGTGAAACTGGTCTCGCTCGGTTTCTCATCGCCGTTGCACACAAGTTTCAGCTAAAAGTTTCAACGTGTAACAGCGGCTTTATATCGCGCTTCGGTCCGTCGATTATTAAGTTCAACGATAAAGACCAAAGCGCGGTCAAAACGTCGTTTACTTTTAACCGTAGATCTCGTAAATACGACTTATAAATCAAACCCTACACTTTTTTAGCCTTCACAGAAGAACAATCACTGCCGTGGGTTTTTCCTTCGTTTTCTCACTAAAAGAAGTCGTTCTCGTACCGGTGGTTGATTTTAGCAATCGTTCTGGATGAACATTTCAAAAGGAAAATTAACGATAAAAACGTTACATGACGTTTCGACGACCTCATGTCATCATTGTCGAATGTGGATACATTAACCTAATTGACACTACATATATACAGAAATTTCTGTATATATGTAGTGTCAATTAGGTTAATGTATCCACATTCGACAATGATGACATGAGGTCGTCGAAACGTCATGTAACGTTTTTATCGTTAATTTTCCTTTTGAAATGTTTTTCTAAATCGTTCTGGATGAGCTGTCATTAAACCACGCATTATGGAATCCATATCTACTCACAGCCATTTAATTTAGATAACGCAAGATACGAGCCACGAATCAGATGCCACGATATTCCTACCGTAGTCCGTGCAGCTGTAAAGAACCGGTTTCCAATTGTGCACGCGCGCTTTACGTCCCACCTTTTTCTCATATTTCTCTTTCATTACTAACTACGAAAAGTTTCGTTAGACCATGACTCTCTCTTTGGATGATAATTGTACATTTTCATTGGGCTATATTCTGACCATCTCGCGCAATATGTCAAGATTCCGTTGTAGTTGAATGAACTGTTGAAACTCACTTAATTGACACTACATATATACAGAAATAGGTGTGTATGTGAATGATAAGAATGCGAATAATGAAATAATATCGTGAGAGTCCAGTGTTCACACAAAGAGTTTCGCGCGAATAGAGTCACTTTGGGTGTTTAGCTTCGGTCTTTTCTTCTTAATCAAGAGCATTTCAAAAATTAAACACTCTAGTTTGCTCCGGCATTTCTTAAGAATTTTAAAATTCTCACGCAGGTTCGACGGCGTAGATGACACGCTCGCCTTAGTACGTGAACAATCCCATGCCACTGCCTTACTTACGACTCTCAATGAAGCCCATCCCTCCATCAATTTCACAATGGAGGCAGCCATTAACAATCGCTTGCCATTTATTGGCATCGAAATCATCAAGACTGACCACCGTCTTGAAACTTGTGTACAGAAAACAGACCAACAAAGGGCTTCCTCTACACTACCAAAGTCACGTTGATAACAGGTATAAACGATCACTTTTAAGAACTATGTTATATCGTGCAAAACGTTTGTCATCAACGCCAGACTTCTTTTCTCAAGAATGTAAGAACTTGAAAGGGATATTTTTGAAATTGAAATATCCTGAGAAGCTTATCGACGCAACTATCAACAGCTTTCAGCGCCCTCCAGAACCGAGTCACACGCCATCGGACAGCCCCCTACGGATCACTATCCCTTTCAAAGATCAAAAATCTGCCGACGTGGTTCGCAGTCGACTTCGTGACCTCGGAAGAAAGATCAACCATGATCTACAACCAATTTTTATCAGTAGAAAGATCATTGACGAGCTAAGAGTTATGGAATTAAAGCCTCCCTTAGTGAATCAGCAGTGCGTAGTCTACGAGTTCAAATGTGATTTGTGTGATACAAATTATATCGGTTACACGTGCCGCCACCTCCATCAGCGTGTTGAGGAACATAAACATTCGGTAATCGGGAAACACTTCGAGGACGAGCATAATTTAAGGCCGTCGAACCTGCGTGAGAATTTTAAAATTCTTAAGAAATGCCGGAGCAAACTAGAGTGTTTAATTTTTGAAATGCTCTTGATTAAGAAGAAAAGACCGAAGCTAAACACCCAAAGTGACTCTATTCGCGCGAAACTCTTTGTGTTGAAACTCAAAGATTGATAAGCAAACTTTCAGGCTCCACAGATTTGCCAATTAAGTCAGTCACAACCGCACCCACTTTTTCCGCGTTTGATAGGTTAAAGCCACCTACGCAACTATGCAGAGATCATAGTAGAGAGATGCCAGCGAAAACAAGTAGACCGCTCTTTTCAGAAGAAAAGAAGAACGCAGGGACCGCCCCGTGCGAGGCGATTGCGGGAAGGGACGGTACTCGCGTGAACTCTTTCAATGCACGTTCCTTAAAGGGGCAGTGTCACGCTATTGTACCATCACTTTAAAAAGCTTAAAACTGCCAATGCATCAGTAGAAACCTTAAAATAATGGTCTATTTTTGCTGCCAAAGACTGTAGTACTGCATTGACACCATAAACTTCTGTATTCCATGTAAGATGACGAGAATGGAAATGGATTGAAATTTGAAAAAACTTGCCAGTTTTTCAAAATTTCAAGCTATGCATTGAAAAATCACCAAAAAAATTATTATGGCTAGCTCTTCCTGCTAAAATTTCATTGGAATTCATCTTGCTGATCCTGTAGGAGCATTTTTTGCACGACAACAGGTAAAAGGCAGTAATTTTGGCAGAATTGAACCAAAAACAGCAAAACTCCCGGTGACAGTGCTCCTTTAAAGCGGGCTTTGCCCTGGAATTGACTGTTGCACCTGCTACTAAAGCTTTGAAACAGGCAGGTACGCGGTTCTCCCCATAAAATCAGAAATCAGGTGTACGGATCGGAAAATACCAGGTTTTTCTACCTTTCGGTTAGTGGGAACATTGGAGACAAATCTTATAGGCTCCCGAACAGTTACAAATTAAGCAAATTATATTGTATTGAGTCTGTTTCGAGTGTAAAAGAATTTTTGAGCACGTTGGATTCCACCACGTCGCATTCATCCCCCAAATGTTGCGCACGCACTGTCGTCAAGCCTGTATATAGGATTGGAATGCATCGTTCATTGCCCATTGTAATGTCTCTGATGATTTAGGTCAGACAAATAGAAGTAAAATTTTATTGACAGCGGCAACTGCTTTCTACTGAAGAACTGTTTTTTGCCTCGACTTCATCACAAAACACGCAATATGCTCTTGTAAAAGGAGGCAACGTTCTTGAAAATCCGGGTTTCGTGATGCGGAAAACAAATGCGCAAAAACCAAAAGGAAGCCGCCCTGATTATCATAGGTATCCTTGACGATCTTTTTATGGATGTACACATATCATGTGTTCTTATAAGCCAAGATGGAAAAAACGTCATAAGCTGACTTTTCCGCACATAACAAAATTAATTTCCAACTAGTCTAAATCTAAATTTTCCGCTTTTACTGAGATCTCGAATTTAATTAACCACTGTTAACAAACATGTATTGATGAGTTCAAGTTGAATGCGTTCGAGAGTAAAGTAAACTTAGAACGCTTTCGACGATGCTGGTCCCAGCTGTAAGCAGAACACGTGTCATGAGTGGTTCAGTGCCGTTTGATCATGCGGCCGTGGCACGGAAGACTGGGGGTCGATTTCAGCAACGTTCCTCAGATTTTTCCTTGTCCGAACCAGGCTCGAGACAAGTTACACACACTTAACGCGAAACTCTTAAAGTGCTCGCAGGTTGCAAAATGATGTTGCCGAACTGTTAACAGAGGCCTTCCACCTGAAGAACACGAGTTTGGAGCTTGTTTCCCGCGCTTTGCGAGGGCAGCAGCTCATGTCTTCTGGTTATTTTGTTTATTTATCAGCTGCGTGAATAAAATCGGTCATAAAATGTAAACAATGACGCCGACGCTTTGTTGGCACGCGTTTTTATGTACATAAGGAGTGCGGCTTCTGTTGTTTTCACTCACACAATGTTTGAAAACTTTTCGCTCTACCCACAATTGTTTCATACAGTAAAGTACATATATGGTCATATTCTGCAAGCCGCACTCCGTTGATAATTCGCTGCATTGTCCTTGACCTTTGAACATAACACCAGTGATTTCCAAGGCATTATTTGTAAACAATGCACCGAAGATATATTTTTAGCTTATTTATTGGCCGAAATCTACAAAAGTAGGTGTGTTTGTCGAAGAGGTGTTTTATTGATTGTGGAATTAAGTTACCCCCTGCAGAGAGCACGAAAACATGCCGTATCCCAGGTCAACAGACCGTATCAAAGCATTTCATCGCTGAGAGATTGAAGTGCTGTTAAGTTATTTAATAACATGTAACGTTAAGTACTATTAAATGCAGTTTAGGGATTAATCCGTAACCCAATTTTACCCATTAAGTCAAGTACGTGATTGATTAAAGGTGTTTTGTTACTCATCGATCACTACTTGAATCAAGTCACGTCCCCTGCTGTTTAAGGCATCAGCGAACTCGAACGATTGATTTCTAAACTGAAGGACCACCCTGTTAGCTTTACGATTGGCTGAAGAAACTGACATTTTTTAAAAAGACAGTTTTCCACAACTCAGATTGAAACTCAAAGGACTTAAAGGTGGACTAAAGCTACGCGTGCATCTCGGCTCCTTATGAGACATTATAGCCCCGGAGTGTTTTGATTAACAGAGTCATTTCAAGTTGATCGATGTATGATAGATTGTTGTGATAAGGTATTTAGCCTCGGGCGTGTCATTACACCATCTTTACTACAAAACACATCTCTTTTGTAGCTTGTTGTTCTGTTAATCAAAACCGGAAATTCGTAATTGTAAAGTAAAGAGTAACAGTTTAAAACATAGAACGTGTTTTATATGCTTCAAATCAACATTTATTTTGTTTACATATCTACGCCGCACCAAAAATGGCGGAATTCGCGCCCCTTCAACAACAGATGTGTGGTTTTGCTTGAGTGCGCGCCGAACTTACCTAAAAGTCACCTGAGAATTTCAAGCCTCCGTTAAGACATTTCCTCTCTTTGTATACTCTACATTTGTGCATAGATTGCAGTTAAAATTCGCGTGATGCCGTGGAAAGCATGTTTCTTTTCAACATGTGTGAACGTTAGAGGTGTGTAAACGAACTTATGCAAGGTTGCGGGGTTTGGCCCTAACGCGGTTCAGAAATCAATAACAAAGAATCAAAACTAGGCAAAACCACAGAACTGAAGTAATTAACAGTCTAACCACGTAATCGCTTTATTTTTTCTAGTCGAAATAAAAATTTTGAAGCAGCTGCTTCAAGAGTTGTCAACAAAACACTTAAAATGTTTTGGAAGTCTTGCATCATACCAATGGATCTATTGAGACTGAATTTGACACAGCAAATAGTGTGGAAAAAAATTATAGCTACATTAAGTTTCTGTGATCTACACACTGCTTTTTGAAGATTTAGTGATTTATTGACGGTTGATAAATATTCCATATTCTTTCGGCTCCCTTAGGCTCCGTTTTAATTGAAATAGAAAGTTGTCCGAGTGGAATGTTGAAAGCCCCTCCCTATAGAAGCATCCACATTACTTAGTTTCCATTTACCACTATTAAGAAATGTCTTTGGCGCTCTGCACTGAAAAGTTTCTAACATTTGATTATTTGGAGGCAAATTAACTATTTGATTCTTGTGTCTGCACAAGTCGTCCGAGCATGACGTCATCAAGACAAAAGTGCACTCGCAGTGCTTGTCGATACAACTATTTTATTTCTTTGATTTACGATTTATTACACATTAACTGCTCGGTTGAAGCTCAAGCATATTTACAACCAGGATATATTAAATCTGTTATTTTGTTAGGTAGTTTATCAGGAGCCTGTGTAAATAAACTAAGATGAACAAAAAAGAAAAGGAAAGAAAATTTAGTACAACTCGTCAGGTTGCGCGTATGTCAGAAGTGGCTAACATATTGGATAGAAATCAGATTGTATCTATTGGACTGGAAGCTGTTGGGAAGTAATTTCATGTGATTTGGTTTTGTTTAAGATAATCGTGAGGCGCGTGTTTGGAGCATTAAAACGTCGGAACTCGCCAACGTTGCACGCTTTGGCGGCGGCAACTGAAAGGGCAGGCAGAATGTAAACAAAAATTAAGCCAAGGGCTCCTCAAAGGGCTTTTGTTCTAGCGATACTATTTCCATGTTTCTTGTGCTATCGGGACATCTGCATAGCTGCCAGACCCGCGTAGCTGATCGATCATGACCAAATGACGCATGATCTGCAGTTGCCACTCTATTGTTCTTGTCATAATGCCTAGCGACATTGACTAATAACTGTCTTGCCTTAGTTTGAAAGACAACTCTGTGAAACAGCGAGATTGCCTAGTGAAGAGATAACATGACAGCCTAAATGAAAAGAAATGATGGAGGATCTAATAAAATAATTCACATTTCCCACTGACTGACGTTTCCCATAAAGCGCGTTGAAATTTTCCGACGCATATCATTTGGTTCAATGATTTTCGTGCCTGTGTGCTTCACTGAGATCTACTTAAATTTTGATTGAGCTGCAACGCAACTCGACATCACTCGTCAACAAAAGGTATAATACTCTTTAAACACTTTTTACAACCGTACTTTACTTTTGAAGCCGATAATATGGTATTTCCTTTCTGCGACCGATAGTTTTTGTTCTTTTGTACGGTTTTTGTTTTGGGTAGATTTTTATCAGATGGCCACTTCATCATGAAACGAAACTCCAATTAGCCAAAAACAGACATATGTATCTTCATAGCCTTTGTGATTCAGCAACTATCGACTCCATGTTTTGTAGCAGCTTAAGAAACACATTTATGGGCATATATAATAGCTTGTAACTGAACATATTTTCCAAAAGGTCATTTGTCAATTGCCAATACACCATGTTAATATTGGCTATACACATGTAGCTGTTATGATTAAATCTATCTGACGCTGTTTTACTTTAAGAATTAAAGCGATAAATAGTTAGGGAAATATTGAGGTGTAGGACGTTGAACAAAAATCTCCGAGTTTAGTTGATAAGTTGGGGCGCTGTTACGAACAGAACGCTGGAAACCTTGGTGGAAGCTAGTGCTAAAATGACCGCGATTGGATTCGTTCGGCACTCCTTGCTTTCGAATGGACTCTTTAAGTTCCCTCTTCCACTTCATTCGTCGATTTTGAAACCATATTTTAATCTGTGTTTCCGTAAGATCCAAGTTTGATGCTATTTCAATTCGTCGTGTCCTTGTCAAGTATTTGCTGAAGTGAAACTCCTTCTCTAATTCAACTAGTTGTCTTTGTGTAAATGTAAACCTCTTCTTGTTACTCTGTGAAGTTTCTCGCTTTTTCTCCTTGCTTGTTTCCTCTTTATCTGATCCACCAGACGCTGTTGACGTGGAGAAAACGAGAAAACGGTTACAACTTCAAAAATAAGCTCTCTGAAAGTTACCATACTTGTTGAACAATATTTACGGGTCAGTACGATTGCACGAGAGTCGTTCATTTTGAAATCACTGATGCATCAATCCAAGCCAAAGAGCTAACATTTCGGTCCTAATCCAAACGCTCTTTTCCTTCTCAATTTGCTTGAATCGAAGCTCGTCCAACCAATAAACCACAAACATCGATCAATCAAACGAAGATAGGAAAGATTTTTCCATTGATCTATTATTTTTGGTGTTTGCTTTGAATTATCTTGCAAGGAAGGACAAGATAATATGGCCACGCCAGAAGATAAAATTTGTTTTCAATGGGTCGCAATGTTTAAAGATGAATGTAAACTGTTTCGGATGTGGTCGATAAGATCCGAGATAACCTTATCTTTGATCTTTCACCAGAAACGATAAAACTCTTTGAAAGACTAAGAGATTTAATCATTTCTCCATGATCATATTAAGTTCTTGAAGAAACAAAGTCCAGCCGTACTTTGTTGTCCACCTCATGTAACATAGATGCTCAATCGAATCTGTGTAACACTCTTAAAGTGTTCTGTATATCTTTGCCATGTTTCATTTGTCTTAAAGCTAGCCTTATACTTGAGTTGTTCTTTTGTAGCTGGTTGTTAAAAGCAGCTCTAGATTGAACGCTTCAGAGATTTCTTCGACAGACATGTTTTCATTGTTTTGTTGTGCCATTATACTACACGATATAGAAAGAGAAAACCTCTCTTTTCTATACAAAATCACTTTTGTTTTTCAGCCAAGTCCTTTTGGAAATCAGTCCAACTCATAGAAGTTATTTTTCCAACTCCTACGGTTTATTTTTTAAAACGCTGCAAATTGTATTAGCACATCAGTATATGCATGTTTACTGTCGTGGTTTGGCGGATCAGCCCAAATCGGATTGCATAAAAGGAATAGTCTTATTGCTCGAGTTAACTCAGTCTTTCAGGGTTTACTTCGATGGTTTTTCGATTCTATTATTTTCACGTTACTTTGAATTTGCATTTATGAAAGTTTTTTCCCTAGAGTAGGCTATAAATTCTGCTCTGGTTTGTTACGAGTTATGCATGTACAAAATTTCAAGGATAGAAATGCTATATGTAAGTTGCAAAATTTTACGAGTGTGTTTCGATGTTTTTAGACTTAAAGATCAATTTGAACTACCTAGATCTCTTTGGGAAGAGAAGTAAGCATTTAGTCAACTTGTACAATCAGTCACGCAAAGAATTTTCTTTACACAACAAGTTTTTGAAAGTATCTGGGTAGAGGAACAGATGACCCAAATGAATCGGTGTTGTCGAGGGTAGCTGAATTCGAAGGAGTCTCGAAATTTTCTCTCTTCGTAGTGCTGCTTTGGACGTTCTAACAACGAGTTTTTTGATTTTGAGCAACGATCGGATCAGTTTTTAAACAATGATGACTTATTTCAAGAGTTTAATTAGTACATTGCATTGAAATCAATTAGAAAGATTTTCAAAAGTGTCAGAAAAATGTCAGCCACACAAGCAAAAATAAATTACCAATTTACAGGTTTTAATCGAAAAATTCGGTAATGGAGTTCCTGTTGTTTTGGAAGTGTGTAAACAAACAAGTTCTTTAGCAGGTGAAATGAAGAAACTGAAGCAGAGATAATGATTTTTTTTCTGTGGGTATTTTGGCGTCGAAGCTAGTTCGATTGTGTGGTAAGAATGTGAGTGATGTTAAGGTTGCGATCTTCACGAACCGTTTGCGGTAACCGCAACAGAGTTTGATTAACTTAATGTAATGTGGAATAAAGCTCATTTCTTATTTGAAATTTAGATTATATTATGTCTTAGCATACAAAATGAAGCCATGAGAAACCACACCAAGTAACCTTCACCCTAAGCGAATTCAACTCATGAACCAGCAAGCTATGCTTGTTTTCGAAGACTGATCGAAAACTACTTGATCGAAGCCCCGTGCCAAAAATGCTACGGTTTTTTGAGAATATAACGATTTTGCTTTCTTTAAAGGCCGTTTATTTCTACGCTCTTTTGACTAATCAATTTTACGTCAGTTTCAATAGCAAAGCAATCATTTTCGTGGCCCTGAAATAACTGATTTGATGCTCAATAGTCCATGCAGTGCTGACGGGTTACCCATTTTCATGCTAAGTAAAAAGAAATGGCGTCCAAAACACGGGCAGGTGAAAGTGCGATGAGATCTGTCTGGGCTGAAAAAACTAAAAAGTTGTGCAAAGGTTCCAAAAGGTTGAACTGCTACAAAATTTATTATCGTTGTTTGAAACTATTGAGCAATGCTTTAACGAAGGTGTGATTACGCAATTTCGTCAAGATTTTATCCGGCGCAAATTCACGGAACGTTTACCAACTAGTTGAAAATCGCACGTTCGTAACTAGACATACAACTCAGTGATAAGTATAATAACATTAAAAATGTTAATATCGTAAACTGGATGGATAGTGTGTTTAACAGGATTGCGTCTGTCACGGCCTGATGCCCATATCGACGCAAATTTGTTTGCGACTTACCGAGTTTATTGCCTTTTCTTTTAGTGAACATCCACCGGTAGTTTGCCGTTTGCCAGCGTTTTTTCTCCGCGTGCTGGGCTTTTATACTTTCATTTGCTGGAGGGTGCGATTGAGAAGAGCTAAACGTAGGGGAAGACGATGAAATGGAGAGCTCTCGGTTTGCCATTGGCATCGGCGAAGGACCTGACTGGTGAGGAAAACGGATGTAGCTTTGATGCGGTGGAGGAATACTGATGTTCGGATGAGCGCTGTTTGGGGGATGCCGCAGAGGCATTGTTCGTCCAAAGTCCAAGCCATGGTAGTGCGGTGGAATGGCTGCTGCTAGATGCGGAACGGACATCCTATAGCGCCAGTCGTCCATCATTTTGTTACAGTCTACACGCGCCCTGCGACTGCTGCTACTAACTGAATACGAACACGACTGACGATGAATTGAGACGAGCCACAGTGCGGAGGGTGACTTATAAACCCAGGGCGGGTTCTACGATTTTGTGGTCAATTTACCGATTAATAATGTCAACGTACGAACAATTTCACCAAGTCCAGTCAACAGCGATCGGCGAGCGAAGTACAAGTATTTTTGCCCGTTCAACAAGGTCTGGAGGAAGATCTCCTAAGGATGCAATTAAAGGCCTTGCTTTCTACTTATCTCGGAAGTGTCTGAGTGATTTTTCGCGAGTCACGCAGGGGGCTTCTGACCGTACAATACGACACACGCTCCACAAGTAATTAAAATTAAATCGCATTAACTTAATCAGGGAACGCTGAACAATGGATCGGACTCATTCGTGTCTTTTTTCTCCAGATGGAGAGACAAAACGTTCCCATACATTTTAATACTCGCCTCGGGCTAACAGAAATTCATTAGAGACCTCATGCCCCCATCTTATAACACAGCTATGTTT
This sequence comes from Pachyseris speciosa, assembly GCA_016490735.1. Taxonomy (NCBI): domain Eukaryota; kingdom Metazoa; phylum Cnidaria; class Anthozoa; order Scleractinia; family Pachyseridae; genus Pachyseris; species Pachyseris speciosa. Next base: position 179,895 of record JAEMWC010000406.1, read on the forward strand.
TGTGGGCAAGAGCTAAGCATTTTTTATCAAAACGTAATTATAACAACAATTCACTTTTTAGACTTCTGTAACCATTTTTGTGTTGTCTCTAGAATTATCCAAGAGTTTTGAATATCTTTCCGTTATCTAAACTGCAAGTGAACGCGGAAGACCTCCCAGGAGCAACGAGCCATTTTTCCAATTCACTTTTGTGGGAAAAGTAAAAAACAAAGTCAGCTATCACTTGCTTCGTACAACGATACAGCGGGAATTCTTTTATAGTCATCAGACACCAGTTGAAAATATTGCAAGAATTGATAAATCTCTTTAATTAACCTCGCATTTCTTTTCAATGTCTTTAAAATAATAAATAACGTTCGCCTTATTCGTTCAAAGTTTCCTATATTCTGCTAACAGCATCAGCTAAAAATATTCCGGAAATTTTTTTTTCTTTTTTCGTGAATCCGGTCTTTTTGTAATCATAGTTCTCATCTGCCTTGCAAGGCGATCGCGAAGGACCTTCACATTTCTTAGAACTTTCTGTCACAACTTGTGCAAACGTTCTCGAGCAGAAAGTGTAGTTTTCTCACTATGAACGTCATTTTGCGGCGGGGTTCAATGTTGACATCACATCGGCTCCGTTCGATGACAAAACTTCAGCGAACCATAAATATAAAATTTGAATAGATTTCAGAGTTTAATAAAAGAATGTTTCCCGCTGTGAGTTACAATGAGTCTTCTGGCCGCATTGAAACCATACAAACCTTAACAGTTTCGATAGCACGATCTCAATAAAGCATCTTGGTGCTATAATCTGCCTTTTGGAACTGGTTTATTATTATTATTTCGTAAAAGTACCCTTGTGGTTACCATATGTACCCAGCCATGATCTTAAAATAGTTAGCGACTGCTGTGAACTGCCATTTTATTTTAAAAGGGTGTGGGTTGGGACTAGTTTGGTATTTGAAGAATCATTCACGACATTATTAGAATCATCTTAAAATCGCTAAAAATGTTAGAGAATAGGTTTAAGCCCTAATTTTTTTTGCCTCTCCCTTTGTTTGATTAGCAATACAATTTGTTGGTGTTTGAATAACCACGTAAGTACTGAAGTATGCGTTAAGTGAAAATGAACGAAGGTAAACACATGTGCTTACAACATGAAAAGATGAACTTGTTGATTAGGCTTATTATAGTGATTTCGATTGGCTTGTACAATGAAATAATAACTTTTACGCCAATACTTTTGCCATCTGAAAAAATAACTCAGGCTGCCGAGAATCCAGCCGTAAAAATACACGACTTGTCACAACAGGTTTCAACCTTTTGATACTCGCAGAAAATTGAAGTTAATGGAGTGTTAAACTTACTATGAAATGAATCTTTAGGTTTAGTCGAACACCTTCAAACTCTTTCCTAAAATGCCAATTGAGAGGAAGGGTCAAGTATGGTTTTTGTGTGGGTTGGTCGCCATTGTAATTTCTCATGTGGCGCTATTGTAGTTAAGTTCACAGCCAGGTGCAGTTTCTTTCGTGCGAGCTAATACTTGAAAGAAAAGTTTACATATTAAAAATTCAGTGCTTTCAAATTTAATTTATGGTAACTTCTCTTGTTTATGTTAAATAAAACTTATGTTTACTTTTTCCTTCAGTTATTACAATTTAAAATTAACTTACTCGAGAAAAGATAAATTGTCTCATAAACTTTAGGTTGTAATTATTCCGTGCTCAATATACGACATAGGGGCAGTTTGGCCGATAAAAATTTTCCTACAAATGTCAAAAGCGCGCTTTGAAAGTGCATACATTTTATGTCTTAAGTCAAGGAACAGCCAGCCAGGAGACAGCGCTGACTTACACTGGAAAGCTTCGAAAGGAGATTACTTTAATTACCAATTGACTGGTGTGCGCTCTTCTCTAAGTATGTTTTCCATAAAGTAAAATCCTTTCTCCACAGCAGCAGACCGGTATTGAATAAAGCGATTTGGAACTTTCGACACCATCAGTATGAAATTCTAAAGCTCGGCGTGCATGGGTGACCCCGAAGACTACAGATATTGCGCACCAGTGCTATGCTGTGGTGTGGTTTGTTTAAAGAGACTGACAAACTTTCGTCAAGTGTGGAAATCAACAGTTTCAGAGCTTTATGTCGGTAACTGTAACAAGTGTAACGGTAGAGTGCGTCATTACATTAAAACTGCATGCTGTGGGTATATGGGGGCTGTTTCCATGGTGTATCTTAAAATTGTGCCGTATGGGGCTTCAAACAATAGTTAAAAGGCGATAGCCTCTCAAGCGCGTCTGGAATTAGGAAAGTTTCCCCTAAGTCCCATTGTGAGGTATAAACTCGCCGATTTCTTAAATAAAGCATAATGTTAAATGTAAAATAGAATTGAAAATGGTGCTGCAAATTGCACTTTATTCAGCGATTTTACTTTGAAATAATGTAAATTCCACAAATAAATTTCGCGATTTTTTATATTTCATGCTAACACATTTTCCCCATGGTTAGGCATTGTTTGAAATGTAGGTTTTGTTTGATATGCAATGAAGAAACGTTACATGTTCTGTAGAATCCTGTCCAGCACAACTAAGCCACCCCATGCTGTTTCAGTATTGCAACATTCACTGGATCTCTACCGTTTTCACAAAAAAAGATTTCGAAGAAGGTAACATTCTCTGTTTTACTTGGGCATACGACAAAACGTGATAAGCAGCAAATTTATTGGAGCTCTCACCGATAGCTTACCCCCTCGCTCGCTTTCTTCAGTTTTATTCTCGCCATTTCCTCAGCAATCGATAAAACCATTTCATACTTGCAAAACCGAATCTGTCGGCTGGTTTCTCTTCTTGGAATCAATTTTACGACCAATAAGCTTACACAAGCACTTGTAGATGGAGAAGCAAAAACACAAGATCCTTTTCGAATGGTCTTGTTATTACAGAGGTTTAATCCAAGCCTCTTTATATGGTAGGGACAAGCGAATTCCGTTTGGAAAAGTCCTGGAGGTGTTTATTAGCACATAAGCTTTCTCTGTTATAATTACACTAATTCTTCTGCTACGCACAGGTTGAGAGATCCTTTCGCTCTGACTCTAATCTCGCGAGTCTTCGATCTTCTTGTCCAGCGGCCGGGAAACGAACGACTCCCAAATATAATCGGACTTCTGCTTAAGTTGCGCATGCTTAGAGTTGTTGTTGGTTTTCGCTTTACTTCTGATCATTTGCATTGTTTGGAAAAGCCAATCAGAATGAGGCCTTCCAAGGGGTAGATGCGACAAGCGACATGGCTTCCAAAACAGGCGACAATCTTCTCCCAAAACACTGACAACCGACAGAAATTGGGCAGAAAAAGCGCGACAGTGTGCGACAGCGACAATTCACTTTCTATTCCTCTTTGTTTTCTTTGCGACAGCGACATTTGTCCCCAACGAAACAAGCGACGGACAGAGTCGTAAACCAGCGACAAAGCGACACCAGACCACTCCTTGGAAGGCCTCCAGAATCGTAAACCTAACAGGCCCTTCGAGAGTCGTTCATTTCCTCAAGCTTGCACAGTAAGGGACGAAGACTTGAAGTAAGAGATTACTCTGACTCCTTAAGGGGGGACTAACTTAACTACAGACTTAGCGTTGTCGCCAAGGGATTTTTGCGAACTGTATTTGTAAAACACAGTTTTTCGGTGTTTTTGCCACTGTATTGGTGAAACGAGCGAAGAGGTCAACATGTAAAATTAATAAATTGCTATTGCGCATGCGTAACTTGCCCCAGGCCCCAACCGCGCCTTAGAGAGAAAAATCCCTAAAACTTGGAGAAAATTATGTGAAGTTCCGATTTTTTGCCAATCGGAGATATTCCAGCCTTCTTTACAAGCCTAAGTAAGCAATTGTTGTTAACGTACATAACTGGAATGATAATGACGAAATGGTATGAATTTGGGTGCTTATGACGTCATAAATCTCAGAAAAATGCGAATTTCCAAAAATCGATACGTAGAGTTTTGCACCTTGGCGATTGTTAACCATTGGCACCATTTTCGATATCCAGAAGTGTACGCCACTCGAGTTTTAGGCCTTTTTCTGTTCTGGTCACGTGACTTACCAAATATGGTTGTGACTCGAAAATCTTGTAAACCTTTTTGATTGTAAAAACATAGCCAGACAGCTTGCCTGTGCAAGTTAGGGTTTCCAAGATATGAGCGTTGGGAACTTTCCATAGCAACAATGTTAGCTCATTTTGTAGTTAAGTTAGTCCCCCCTTAAGTTATACCAGCACTAGAGCACAGTTATACCAGCAATAGAGCACAACGAAATTTAACGTTTCTAATCACTCATTATATGTAGATCTCGGAGGTTTGGGTCAAAGGGATAAACATTAGCATAGTTTGACAAGCATTGGTTTCCCTGTGTTTTGGTAAAGTTCTGCCTTTGTGTGTTTTCTGAAAGCTTTCCCATGCTTTCCTAAAATGAAAAGATGCATCGATGTTAATGGGTAGCATCCAGGTCAGGTTTTCGTTTCAAAAAATTATCTAGAAAAGAACTGTTGAGTAAATTTGTGCCGCCGAAAGCAATAACAAGTGGCTCAAGAGGTTTACGATAGGTGTACGCCCTTGTCGACTATCTTGAAATTTGCATTGAAACACTTTCATATATTCTATACATTGGTTTCTATTAGAGTGATTGCTGTGATGATAGGGTACACAGTATGAAAATTCAGATTTAGGTAAAAATAAAGAAATCTTTTTAAAGTTGGTTAACAAACATTATACCAACTTAACAGCATCCGTAAAGGTGTATGAAGCTAGATTTACGCGACCATAGCGTAAAGCCAGAGTAAAGTTAGCGTAAAATTTTTTAAACGAGCTTTACGTTAACTTTACAATGTTCATAAACTGTTTCATTACACTAGCTTTACACAGAGGTGTAAAGTTAGTGAAACGGTCAGACTTACTTAACTGTAAATACAGCTTAAAGCCGTTTAAAGTACGTATTTATATAATTATGCTATACGCCAACTTTATGATAACTTTTAAAATCTTTATTTTCAAGCCGGGATAAGATTTTCAAGCTCGATAAGTAAGGCGCACAATCCGACGCCGGATTCAGACATCAATCAAAACAACTGTATAGCCATTATGGAGCATCCAGACGGCAATTCCCGGCCGTATTTTATGCCAGCGAAAACCGGACTAAAACTTCCCTGCTGAAAGCTTTAGCTGGGCCTCTGATTTGAGAACTGCGGTATCATGGAGCGACCCTTTGAGTGTTTCGGTCAGTAAACAAAACATACAAGAACGTGCGAAATGTATTAACTTAATAAACTCTTATACAGGGATGTAACACCAAATTTTGCCTATAGATCTGCAGTTCTGTTGCTGAAAAGAGGTTGGTGAAAACATTTATAAGGATATGAAAAAGAGGAAAGTGAAGAAATGCGATTTCAAATTTAATCAAATATCGGTGTTGTTTTCGGTAAGGCACGTCTTGAAGAAGCCTCCTTGTGAGTCACCGGAAATTTATTGTTACACACTATTACACTTGTTCAGTTGACAAACATGTTTGACAGACCTTGCTCAGCAAACAATTTTTAAATTAAATATCTCATTTTATTTCCGCATGCCGGTATCGCTGACATCAGTAAGTGACGTGGAATTTCTGGATTTGACGTGATCAGTGACGGAAGGTAAACTGAGAGATGAGTTGGACAGCAACTCGACGCTTGAATAACATTATCGACATTGAGGGCGATACAAGCTTTACAGCGCAGTGAGACTCAATTAAGGGCTAACGATGAGCGGCGATGATAGGAAATTGTCAGTGATGAGGTCTTATGACGCCATTGCACTTACGAAAACTGACCAAACCTAGCTGAACATGGAAGATAACTGCACATCTTATATGGTTGAAATTTTAAGGCGGCAGGTCTCAGTGGAGTAACGGATGCGTTCAGAATAACAACTTTTTCGAAACATTCGTTGAGCATGTAGCATTGTTAGAAGTTTATATACGCATACATCATTGCGGATTGGAGCGGGTAATCGGAAAGAATTTACAGTACATCATTCCGCCGAAGCATTCCTCAGTGGTATAACAGTGAGACTACCTCTCGTCGAATTTAACTTCAGGTGAGTCAAGACTACTTCTAATTGTGAACGCCTAGCAATGAAATTTGGCTTCTGGTCATACAGAAGGAACGGGATACTGTTCTCACTATAAAGTATGATCCCTTGCACGCCGGGAGAATACGGAGTTCTGCTGATTTGCATGGACATTAACAGTGCACTGACTCAGTTAATCATTAGGTGCATTGTAAGTACGTGATGTTCAGAGCACACTTATTTATTTATTTATTTATTTATTTATTAGGTTAGGCCGTGAAAGTTAAAAAACTGACTATCGAGGCCATTATAAAGTCCACAACCAACGGCACGAAACCTCTAAGCATGGCATATTCAGTCAGTTGTTAGCCGGCCGTGCCTAAAAGACACATGTTGTGTTGAACATTGCTTCTTTATTTCCGCTAGTCTGAAATTTCGTTTGGAGTTTTTGAAATGCGAATTTAGTAGTTCTCAATATTATTGAAAACAGAATGTTTAGATATATACTCTAGATGCAAATTATCATATTGCATTTGGCGAGTTGAAGTTTTGTCTAAAACAAACCGCGAAGAGAAATCAACCGTGTCGAAAACAAGTTGCTTCAAATCGCAAAAATGTACGATTTTATTACAGGCAGTTTATCCGCCAAACCTTTTAATTACTTAAAACGGATACGGTTGGTCTCTCTATACGGAAAATAATTATGACTAGGTTTGCTAGAAATGTTTCAGTTTTATGGCTAAACCCACCCCCTACTCGAGATCAACGGACATTCCACTCTTAGCCTTAATTGTCTTCAACGGAACTTGTTTTTGAAAAACGTTTTTTTAGAATAAAAACATTGGTTTAATTTCAGATAAAAAGCGCTTCCAGAATAACCAGAACTTTTCTAAAACCTACTGTGCGGTAAAAATAGCCTACGATTTTAAATTTGGTTTTTCCTTTACGGAGCGAGAAGTATTGAAGTTATTAATTTTACACTGTTTTCCAATTCAATAGTTCTTAAGTTGCTCATGGCACGACATGCACGATTAAAGGTACTGTATAGATTTAAAGTTTAAAAGATCGTTTACGTTAATCTACCGTTTTGTGGATCTGGAGTGTATTTTGGGTGTATAATTAATACCTCTTCAGCTCTTCATAAAAAATATTGGAGAACTTGAATAAAATGGCTTTATTGAGACACCCAGAGGTACTGTACTCGCCCAAGCTCTTGCTCTTCTTAGCCAACCTCAATCACATTCTTAAGTGACGCTAACAATTCGATTTTGTGATTTCCTTGAACCACCTCATTCTTTCACGAGGTATGAACTATATATACCATGGTTCTCCGTAAAAAAATTTTGCAGACCTTTTTTGATCAGAAGGAAGAAGGCCAACCGGCTTCTTTGAGGAAGTAATGATTTCCAGGATATTAGAGTCAGGAGCTTTTCATGGAAACCGTCTGAATTTGAAAGTGACAAAAATAAAGGGGTTTGCGGAAACTTCGACCTATCAGTAGTACAATTATAGCCAGTGAAAGTATATTGACAAAAGTAACAGGTTGGAAATCAGAAATTAATGTGTTCTGGCGGTTAAGATTCCTGGTTTTCAGCCAGGCGGCCCGGGTTCGACTCCCGGTATGGGAGAGATGTTTATTTTTGTTTAACACAGTCCCGCAGTCTTAAAGGAACTCGATCTTCTCTTACAACAAATTGACGCTAGCGTGTAGGCAATAATTACTAGATTTCAAATTTTGTTTTAAAACGTGGATATAACATTTAAGTGTACAAAAAATAGATATCATCATCGCCTATTTTCGCTTTTAAATTTCCCGGGCGCGGCCACTTTGGATTTGATGACGTGTAATGGTTCACGGGCGTAGCCAGGATATTTCCACAGGTGCGCACAATTTTCCAAATCTTCCCCCCTCCCTCTTCACGTGACTACATTTTCTTTCACTGTCAGCATGCCGAGGCTATTTTGTAAGCGTCCTTACTTGATATGATATGAAATATATCATGATATTGTTATGGTATGAAATTCTTTGTCGTTTATCATTGTCGCTTATTATTAATTGAACTAAAAAATAGTGATATCTCAGACTTTTATTCACAAATAAGTGCATTTTTTATCGCTGTGCACATTGTTTTCTTTTTTGTTTGCCCGCCATTGTTTTCTTTGTAAAGGCACCTACGTAGCCGTAATTGAACCCTAGTTAAGTTTCATTTAGGTTAGCGCTTCTTAGAAATTTACCCCAACAATCAATGTGTACACATGTACATTTCAATGCGGTCACCCGGGCTCAAATCCCGCTCGGGCCGCTAGCCGGTGTTGTTCTGGGTAGTCCGTGGTTCAACTCCTCGGTCATCCTTGTAAATAGCCAACTGGTTTGCCTCCGGCCAGTTGGGATTCTTATCATGTTATGTTTATTTGACTGTATTTGCTCGGCCCCACTAGCCTTTGTGCTATAAAATTCAGCACGTTTTCTTACCTTCAAGAAAAAAATGTTAATATTTTTATTTAAGCAATCCTGAATCTGTCATGCCGCACTCACACAGCACCAAATTATACTTTTATATTATCCTTCGAGGTGGCCTCTCCTATAAGCCTTGTGGTTTCCTGAGGTCTCCTCACCACTAACTTAACTAACAAACAAACAAACAAACAAACAAACAAACAAACAAACTAACTAACTAACTAACTAACTAAATAAATAAATAAATAAATAAATAAATAAAATGTCTCCATCTCCACGAACAATAAAACAAAGTCTTGAGGCTATGTAAAATATAACTGCCAATTCATAGAAGTTATAACTGGTTTTCGGTTACAGGCACGGAGCTAATCTTCTGTCTCTATAGCTATGAAAATGTATCACGGATAACGAGGACAACCTCGCATCTGACATAATGCTTTGAAGTGGCGTGTTGAGCCTCTTCATGCTACTGAAGCCTTGGTTCAGTTTCTTCATCCTGTTCTGTCATTTTGTCAGTGGCGATGACAAAATAATAATCTTTAATTGATTCTGTTGACCATGGAAAGCCTCTGTTGCAGAGCGAAGACGGGCCGATCCAAAGGCTATAGAAACGAAGTGACCGCAACGCGTTCACTCTTTACCATCCCGCTTGCTTTCTGATCGCTTTTTTTTCGCCTTGTTTGGACCATTCGGTCCACCAATGAGTCACGTCGCTTTTCTCTGGAAGCCGACATTTGGTGCGGAAAAAACACCGTCTGTTGTTTTATCAACATTCCAAAGAAACAGGCAGAGTTAAATGCAGGCCCGGCCAGATGGGTAGTGGGATACCAATATACCCGTTTTTCCCCATAAGATACCAATATACCTTAAAATTGTAAAACGTGCGATACGTAATAACTAAAATTATCTTGAAGCATTTAATTCATGGCTGTATACTGAATACCTAAAATTAAGGAAGAACCAGATACTTTATACCCGAAATGTAACATAAATAAATAAATAAATATATATATATATATATATATAATATATATACAGTACAGTTTAAGGAAGGGAGGGGATATATTAGCAACTGATTGCCTTAATTACTTAGGATCACCAGCCTGTTCCCGTTTGGATGGCGATTCATTAGGGATTTCTGAGAAATACAAACAGACAAGGTTAATTTGGGAACAGAAATCAACACAACTAAGTAATTAAGTGAAAATGTGGCTCAGCCAGGAATCGAACCTGGGTCTCCAGATTACCGCTCTTTACTTTTTACTCTGTTACTTTGCTTTTGCGCTTTAACAAGTAACAAGTAACAAGTAACAGAAGACTTTCGTTTTTCATTGTTTTTAGTATCCTCATTCGACACAGAAGTGTACAGTATCTTTATATATATATATATAGTTTACACTTTTAAAAGTAGTATGACGCGTGCGGTGGTAACTGTAATTTTACCCTGATGAAGACCACTTTATGTGGTCGAAATATAGGTGTGGAACAAAACATGTGGGTTATCTTCATTTGTGATAGTGTATATATATATATATATATAGTACAGTAAGGTAGGGAGGGGATATATTAGCAACTGATTGCCTTAATTACTTAGGATCACCAGCCTATTCCCGTTTGGGTGGCGATTCATTAGCGAATTTCTGAGAAATACAAACAGACAAGGTTAATTTGGGAACAGAAATCATCAACTAAGTAATTAAGTGAAAATGTGGCTCAGCCAGGAATCGAACCTGGGTCTCCAGATTACCGATCGGGGAGTAGTGACGTGATCCTGGTTGCAGAAAATGTGTGAAGTTGTCTCCTAGGACCTTACCATAAAAATAAGGCCACACTGTGTATGTGTTGTACAGTAAAAATATGTGTCAACCCAGTGTGGTTGGTTCAGTGGCCTAGTGGTTAAGGCATCCGACCGGTAATCTGGAGACCCAGGTTCGATTCCTGGCTGAGCCACATTTTCACTTAATTACTTAGTTGATGATTTCTGTTCCCAAATTAACCTTGTCTATATATATATATATATATAGATCCCGCCACGGATATTTACCAGGTGCCTGCTTTAGGGTATCACGAGCGTACATAGCACGAAGAATGCTCTTGCCGCAAGACCTTTTATTATATAAATGCTAATACTTCTTAAATCAAGTGGTATTAAACTGATAATAAAGTTAAAACATTTTTCTTCTTTGAAACCTTATAGAATCTTTCAGTAGTCTAAAGAGAAATATTGGACAAATTTAAATCGTAATGGTAATGGTAATGGATTTATATACCGCACATATCACATAGTTTCATGGCGGTTTACAGTGCTTCTATAGGGTACGGTGAGATCAGACGTCAGCCTGTAAAGGCGCCTCAAGCAGCCGCTATCAGTCCATATTTGATCTCACCCACCCACCCAACCCACACATGAAAATAGACTTTGTAATCGTTTGTCTTTATTTCTCTTCCGTAAAAATCACTTTGCAGTTTGCTTCCAACTCGTTGTAAACGGGCAAAGGAAAAAAGAGACACGAACGAAAAATTATCATAAAACCAGCAGTTTGCTTATCACATTGTCTGCATTAGGTTTCTTTCATTTCGGTTGCCAGATAAACATGAAAAATGTGTGGTTTACAAGCGTTGTGATAATAAGGCGATTTCTAATCGATTTCTGTGGAATTAAGCACAGCTTGTTCGGTTCCTTATTACTCACATTTCATGCAATTATATCCTGCATTTAGAAACAGATTATTCCAAATTTTCATTCCATAAAAAGGACAGTTTAGCATCAGAATTTCGCTCTTTTTCATTCAAAAGAGATTAGTTCTGTATGAGCAATCGACTTGACTGCAAAAAGTAGGAAGAATTCGTAGTCTGGGGCTGAAATCAGAGTTAAAAGGGAAAGAAGAAATAAAGACCACATTTTTCTTTTCTCATATGTGTGTTACCCAGGCAAAATCTAATACAACCAAGCCTATTCACCGCCTAATTCCCCGGATTTTCAATTTAGATTGAATTTCGTTTTAAAGACCGGTTAATGAAAATTTACGGGCGGTAATGGGCCATCGCACGGGCGTTCTATTTTCCCGTTGTTCAATAATAACGGGTCATTAGTAAAATTGCGCATGCGTAATAGCCCTGTAATGGTCAAAAACAAGTTTGACCGAGAGTAATTTAGAGTAAATTACAAAGATATGTTTATTCTAATTGTCCCTAAGCTACCACACTACAGAGATAATCTCCAAAGGAGGAAACATAGAAAGGGCCATGATCCCTGCGGCAAAATTAATAAATTTTTCATTTGCAGGAGAATTTGTCTTCGGCTTTTTCATAAACTTACTGACAATAATTTGCTTGTGAATGATATATGAAATAAATCAATGCTTTCTCAACACAAATAATGATTTTTTTGGTTTGTAGATGACAATTGTAAATGAAAAGTAATATCCCTACTTATTTGCGTGAATTATTACCTCCCTAAAATTCTACCAACTGAATTGCATTTCTTGAAACAGAAAAGCAATTTGGAAATCATTACATAAATCAGAGCACGATCTGTTATTAAAACTTACAAACCATGCGGATAAGGAAGTTAAAAGTGCTTCCCTTTTTTGCTTTCGTAGAGAAACGACGTATAGAAAAAAATTACAATAAAGCAAGTAAGTCTTGACTCCAAATATATGCTTGAGTGCTTCATTTATCAGAAGAAATTTCAGAGCTGTAAGCGAAATATAATACCTACCTTATTTCCGGACGTTTTCGCACTTCTAACACCCTTTATTTGATCATTAATTCTAAATGTGTCTTGGATTATTGTTATAAATCTCATGTTTCGTAATTGGTCGAGTTAAGAAGCTTTAATTTTATCATTTGCAAAAAAGTTTAATCCAAAAAATTGCTCTGCGTCGAAATCAACTGAGTTCTATTTGAAAAATAGATATTAGCCTATGCTGATGTACGTAGAAAATGGATATCACTCAGAATGAAGGCAATGGATCTAATGTTTTGCACGTTGTGTGCCAAGCTGAGAGAGGAGCTTTCGAATCAGCCTGTTTTGTCCTTCGCTGTTATTTTTCCACCAGACGCGTCATAGCTGATAAGGGTGTGCGAGGTCCTCGTGCGCATGATCTTCCATCTGGCTGAGAGTAGCGGCAACTGCAGGCAGTTTTGTTCCATTAAAAATCGAAGGACATGTTTAAGCACAAATGGCATGTGATGTGATGTGGGTTGCTTTCGTTATTGTCTTTCTCTCTCCAAGGGTTATTTTCTCACCGAGGAATGTTATCTAGTGTATATAGCTCCATTCAACTTCCCCCTTCCCTACCAATACTCCTACGGTTTATTGTCCTTATCCGAGAAGACTAGAAAGTCTGACCGTTTGTAGATGTCATTACAAAGGCAGCACTGTCTCCTCAATTATTTAAAGACCCTGAGTGTTGGTCCGGCCGGGGTTTGAACCCGCGGGCTCCCGCAAGGTAGTCCGAGCTAACCGGTCGGTGGTAGAAAGAACCCTGAGGAAGGCATAAAGGATCCCAAGTAAAGGTTTTTTGGTCAATGATCAGTGGCTCTTTCCATATATCTATTTTTTCCGTCTGTCACCTTTTTTACGCAAAGAAAGGCTTTTCGGCTACATCTGTAAAGAGTACGGTGACGTGCACCTTGTGGGTTTTGCACGCAAACCTCCACATTTGTTTCTGTAAAAATTCTTAATAATTTTTATTGCTCTGTGGAAATAAAGAAACCTTGAAACCTAGCCGGTCGGCGATTTTATAATGGGGCTCGCTTATCCATCCGCTAAATTTCCAAGGGAAAAGCCCCATCCCTAGGATATCCAAGGGGAAATTTCCTGTTGGAATATCTAACGTTTAAGGCACAGTTATAAACAATACAAAAATGGTTCATTTATTGTATATAGCTTGGTTGTATTTTATACTATATTTGGCGGTTTGTTTACACGTAGTTCTTTGATATACCATTTTAGGTCCTTTATTGTTTTATATTTTAAGAGATGACTATTGTTATATTTTATATCGATAAAGCAAAGTTTCCACTCTCATATTCAAAGGTAAACTCGTCTAATATATTATAACATTTGAGTCTGCCGATAAAATATTAATTACAACGTATGAAGATTCAAAAAAATACTTCTGAGCAGTACTTTCCAGTGGTTTGGTGTTTATTATGCTGTACAAGCGGTGGTTTGAATTATTCAGTCTGCGCACGAAATGAAATCCTGATCATCACCAATCTCATAGCCAGAGTCCTCGGGCTGTTTGGTCAGCGGGTGGATGCTCGGAGAGACTCTGGGATAATGGACCGCCATTTTCCCAGAAAATCTGGGGTAAAACAATGGAATCCGTTACGGTTCAGCCAATCAAAAAATTTGATTTTTTTCCATTATCCCAGAGTCTCTCCTGGCGACTAACCGCTGGCCAAAGAGCCTGAGGACTCTGGGTACGAGATTAGATCGGTGGCCATTCAAACAAAAGATTTCCATAGCAGCATAACTGCTCTGTGACGCTCTTTACAAGGTGAAAGAAAAAGAAATTATAACAAGCCGAATACTTTAACGTTTGTGTCCCTGTCGTGGCATCCACGAATTTTACTTCCGTTCACAAGAAGAAACAAGTAATGGTGAACCACTTCATATGTTATCCACATGGCTCGGTGCTGGGGTAAACTAACCGCTAGAATATTGAAACGCCTCTGGTTTTTAAATGAAACTTGTTAAATCTCGACATCTTTCAGTTGCTTATATTAGAGAACCAAGTGACAAGTCCAGTTTTTTTCTCGTGCTAACTTAGTTTGGAATGACCCATTGGATGTTATTAGAACTACTGTATTTCTGATAACAATGTGTCATTGCAAATTAGGCTTTGCAAAGCGTCAATTTGGAGAAAACATTGGATACGCATGCGCTTTGGGCCACGCTCTAGGAGATGAAAAGAAGTTGTTAGGTCCAGTCTACTCGCTAATTTTCCAAACGTGAGAACAGTTTCCCTGTGTGCTTGGTTGCCTGTAGGATGACGTCACGCTTGACCCGGATGGAGGTACGGAGAATGGATGGTAATGTGGATCACAGTGTAAAAAGTGCACCCCATGAGGCCACAGAGGACCGCTCACGGACGAATATGGCGACCAGGGAACGTAATGAAGGCCATTATACAGGTGGCCCGAGCTGAGATGCCCGTCAGAGGGCAAGTGCCTTGTGGGGCAAAAGGCTTGAACAGGTTTCAGTCCCAAAGCCATACGGCGCCTTTTCGCTTTCATTCGCCTGTTTTGGAACCATATTTTGATTGTTGTTTCAGACAGGTTAAGCGTTGATGCCAATTCACTTCTGCGGGTGCGTGAGACGTAGTTTTCTCTGAGGAATTCCTTCTCTAATCTGCTGAGTTGCTCGCGGGTGAATGCTGTTCTGTAACGTCGTGTTCTGGTTGAGTCGTCATTACGCTGTACACCTGTATGAAGAAAACTCTATCATAAGCCTCGTGTTTCAAAAATCTGTATAATCAAAGAATTGAAAAGAATTACGAATGCTTATTTCTAGGCAAAGCGCAAGAAATTGAGACTTCTGGGCCTAAACTACTTTGTTTTCAAGAAGATATTAGCAAAGGAAGCAAAATTCTGGCTGGTAATCAAGATCAGCCGTTTACCATCCAAATCATCTGTGTGAATGAGATCAAGGATCACAGGGGTAGGGTGGTGAATCAAAGTGTCGCGAATAGGTCTGAGAAACAGTCATGGGATCAGGTACCACGCAATCAGTTTCATTCTTAATTGTGGGTGGATCAGTTTATAACAAAGAGTAAACTCTCTTTTAGTGTGCCATGTCAAACTTAGAAGAGCTCAAAAAGAAAAAAAAAAAAAAAGAAAAAGAAAAACATTGGTAAGAGAACATGAAAGCACCAGAGTTCCATTCCCCCACAAAGGAAAAATAATGGTATTGTTTCCCTAATATGAGTGAGCGCAACCTACCGACCAAACCATGCTACCATTCTTTGTATTCACGAGAAAATATATTTTATTTTCATGATATCACCTCAATTAAGGTGTCTTTCAAACAGAAAACTGTATGAAATTAATCCCAGCTTTAGTGATTTGCCATGGGCTGTGACATTACCACTTTTTGCTCAACTATTGAGCTAAGGTGAAACTTCTGTAAGTTTTTTATTGCCTTTTTGTTGATGCTTATATGTAATGAGTGTTAGAAGATCGCCAGTGTCCCAGGTATATGAACTACAATGCCTCTTAAATTAGCATAGATTAACCTAAGATTCCATTTATTGCTGTTTTGAATTGAGTCGAAACTGTTCGAAGAAATAGTCACTCATTTCCGTAAATACAAGAAAACATACCACGCAATCTAAAGGGACTTTGCGGTAGCTCTTGTGTGAATAGTCACGCTCGAGAAGAAAAATTACTCCAAAGACGCTAAAGGCAGTGATAGAAGCGCCGTTTATTGACTTGCAATCAAATCATTTACATTATATGAATAAATGAACAGGCTTGGTTAATTCACTTCAAAGAAAAACAGTTACGAAAAGTACTTCTTCATCAAGTTGCACGTTTTTCTCCTTGGATGATCAAGCACTTTAAGGTTTTATTCACTCCATTGCCATGAAAGTACACAGGAACCGCTCAAGATCTTACATCTGACTTAAAATAGTCACACCTTAGCTAGTATTGTTCACTGACTCAATTAGAACTCAATTACACAAAAACAACATAACAGGAACACTACGAACAGGAATACAATTGCTTTTATCTGAATGCTCACAATCACACTCAGAGCCGGTCTGTCCATTGATCATATGTACAAACCCCAGTAAGCGCAGTACAATTAATCTGAGATCAACAATAGAGTACCGTATTCCATCAGTCAATTAACTCGGTATACTTTTCGACTTAAGTTTTCAACCGAATGATATTCTTCGCAAACCTCGGTTAGGAACATATTCACTATTGCTGTTACGTTCTGACCACAGAAAGAACGAGCCAAGTTTTAGTTCTCTTCTGAAGTTAAACAATCTTTAGTGTGCGTTCCACACCAGTTTTTGTTTCTGATTTTTATTTAACTTTTATTTACATTGTGTCACTAACAAAAGAAAAGAATCACGTCTCATTGCCTACACTTCCTCTGCTTTTGCTGTGTTATTTTCTTTTTATAGAACTATACGCAAACGCTTGTGCAAAAATGGCAGGAAGACAAATCTAATGAGTTCCCCCTCACGCTTTCATTAAGAGCGCATCTTCCCTAACTGTAGTTATAAATCTTTGTTTCGAAAGTAGGCTACTCTATTTTTTGTCAGCATATTGCAGCTCGTTGCAAAAATTAACTGAACGAAATGTCAAACAAGAAATATATCGTATTATTTTTACGTTTGATGACAACTACTATTCTGATAATCAAAAGTGAAAACAAGGCGGTGCTTTTTTGTTCAACAGCCTTAACGCTAGGAATGTCAGTTTGTTTTAAAGCTGAACTATAAAACTTGGATTAAGAAGCATGGAAAAACTTCGACTCTTGTTCCTTTGGGAAGAAAAACGCTTACAAAAGAATAAGACCTGATGAAACACATGAAACGGGTTTACCTGAGTGATGATCCGTGCTACGCGGAGGCGAAATAGCGAAAGCTCCTCCGCTCGAGAGAGGCGATTGAGAAGTTTGGCAAAACGCGCTGGTATGGCCGGCTGAAACGCCGTCAAGTGGCAAAGGCCGCGGTATGGTGATTGAACTGGTAAAGCTGGGGGGCGTTCTCGTCCTCTCAGATCCTATAGAACCTTTTGGTAGTGTTATACTGCCGTGACCATCCGCTCGTGACTCGAAGTTTTCTTTGGAAATGAGTGATTCTACGGAGAAGGTTGAAGTCTTCGCTGTGGCCTGCATCGTGATGTCGTCTTCCTTCTTGCGTCAGCTAAATGCGTGCAAATAAAAGTGCGAAAAGCTTCTTAAAGACTTGCCCACTTATAGTCACGTGAATTCGCCCTTAAATTGTTTTAATGGAGATTATCAATGACCGGATTAAAATAATTAATTGGCCGAGAGAACGTCCCCAGTGGGAGGAAATGATCCTTTCCTAATATTAAATTTCTATGCCTTTTCTTTCTGCCAGCAATTCTGCAGGATTTTAGGGATAAACAAAGCCATAATGTAGTTTATTTGCCAATCTTTAATATGCGGCGAACGCAAAGTGCTCGGAAGTAATTTTACAAACAATTTTTTCTTCGCTGAAAAATTAGCATGTTAAAGAGCCACTGAGACGTAGGGATCTATGACTGTTCCGTCTTTTGACGAGTTGTTCATCACATTGAGTTTAATTTTTTATAGCCTTTCGGCGCAAATTATTTTGGACCTTAGTGTAAACTGGTAATCATGCTCAATTTCGATTTTGTGAAAGTGTGCAGTAAATCGGGTTTTCTTTTCATAACACAGCATATGAAATGATCATCAAAATGTTCCAATTAATTGGTTTTTCTTCCCTGTCGATTACCACGTTATTTTATATTAGCTAAATTCACTCTGGTCACCGTTTTTCAGGGAGTATATTTTATATCCAGCTAGTATTTCTTGAAAACAGTTGTCTTACCATCTCTTTGGTTTCTTTTCCCTTAAACGGTGTAGTTAATATAGTCATGTTTCAAACATTAACTGGTCTTTTTATTGCGCTAAAAACCTAGAAAAGATGTTATTTGAAAGATATAAAGATTTCTTTCCTATTCGCGCGATTTCTTCTTATGAAGTTGCTGGTATAAATTTCTCATTATTTTATGTCTGGAAGTTGTTCAGATTTGGTCTGTTTACGGTGATTGTTTCTTGAATGCGTCATAAACTTAAAACATGTCACGAGAAAGCAAGTATTCTATAAGAAAAATTGTTTTTTCCTTCCAGAGGACTTACCAGTCCTGATCAACGTGTTAAGTACAAATTTTCACCCAGATGACGCTGAAACACGCGATTTCGTGTTGTTAACACCTGTATTCTTTTAGAAGTTATGGGTCGGCGTAAACACTCCTTTTATTATAAATCCCCCATGCAAACAATACACAGTGTTTAAATCTACACAGTCGTTTAAACTGTCGCTTCAAAGCAATTTTCTCCTCTAAATTGCATATTAATAAGCGTGCTAAATGATGCTTGTATGTTTGTTGGATGCCGCATTCTAATACATCCATCACATAGCGCATTCATAATAAATAACCCAGCGTACTCTTTATATATTTAAAAGCACACAGTTTTGTTAAGTGAAAGTACCGGTTTTGAAAAAATGTTGATTCTTCCATTTTTCGAAGGTATAGTTTGCATGATCGGTTCTTCTAGGACGTCTAATCAAAGAAAACACCCTTTAGGCCTCAATCAATGGTTGCGACATCCGTGTCATGACCAACCGTCTTAAAGCAAAACTCTTGACAACAGGAAAAACGTAATTAACGATCTATTTCAAAGAAGCTGTATTTTTATTCAGTGGTTTTTCTTTTTCACTGAATAAAGAGTTTAACCTTATTATTATAATTATAAACTGAACAAAAATGCGATCATTTTTTTTGTGTAAATAAGCCCGCGTGTGTTTAGGAAAAAAACGACTGCACTTTTTTCGCCGAATACATCAGGTTCAGTTTGCAGTTTTCAAAAACTTTTAATACTGCGAGCAAACGTATACGTAAAGATAACACGAATGTTAAGCAGATTTATTTCGAGCCAGTACTATTGAGGACTGCTTTATAAGAAAGCCTTGAACAAATACTTGCAAATAAATATTATCACTTCAATAAATCATCTGCAATAACCTAGAGTTTAGTCCAAAAAAAATATCTTTAGGTCCTTACCACAGATCTGAAATGAAAGAATTTATTATCGCAATAGGATTGTCATTACACCTTAATCCAGACACTGTATTAGTCAAAAATCATCAGTCCATAAACTAGGCAATTTTTTTCGCACTGTGCGCCTAATCCAAAACGGGTCTTTGAAAGGCCCATAATGTCGTAGTTAGGTTTCTTATAGTTCGGTGAATGCTAGAGATTTGACAGATCGACAATAAACTTGAAATATAAATCTCTTTTCTCTCACTCTCACGTATTCACACGCTGTATGGTAGTTTTTATCTTGTCAGTATATACAAATTCTATTCGTTCTCAGTGGGAAGGTTGCCAGAGCCAATGATCAAAGCTTTGAAATTATCATTTGATAAATCTTCACAATTTTCCTGAAAAGGGAGCTTTTATTTGGCCGCTCATAGAGCCGTAGACGAAACGGAAACTAGACGAGAATCTCATAAGGTTTCGAACAATGCTTCCCACAGAGAATTTTACCGTGGCTTGCTTCCTTGGGAAAATGAACATCTGGAAGCCTCAAAGGGGTGTGGAAAGAACGCCATAAAAGGGACCGTCAACATAGCTATTTGGTGAAAACTACCAAATTCAGGTGCCCTCTATGTTCAACAGCGACGAAAAACGGATAAAATTATTCAATCCGAATGTAAAAAGAAGAGAGACAGACGAGGCTAATAACGCAAAAACATAAACAACAATATAAATTGATTGTATATTTGGCACCAGTGCG
This sequence comes from Pachyseris speciosa, assembly GCA_016490735.1. Taxonomy (NCBI): domain Eukaryota; kingdom Metazoa; phylum Cnidaria; class Anthozoa; order Scleractinia; family Pachyseridae; genus Pachyseris; species Pachyseris speciosa. Next base: position 199,967 of record JAEMWC010000406.1, read on the forward strand.
GTTCAGTGTAACATTCAAGTCCCATCGAAGGTGTAAAATTGTATACCTTTAATTTAAATCTGAATTGTTAAAACATATATTTAGTTTTTATGATTTATTCAATCGGTGAATGAGATGAAAACCGACAAAAAAAATCAAGCGGTTGGGGGCTGCTCTTGACACAATGCCAAACAATAAGACTAAACTCAAATCGTTGTTTTGTTTCACAGCCGAGAAAGTCACGCTTGGTTTCAAAGGGGGAATAACCATACGTTCTTAATAACTGACATTTTACATTTTATCTGATGAAAACCGAGCCTATTCATGACTAAATGCTTTCATATGAATTTGATTTGTTGACACAGCCTACACCGTGCTCGACTATCTGTCTTAATTGAATCACCACGGACGAGCAAATAAAGAGAACTACTTTCACTGTGACTCAATTACACAATTCTGAAGCACGAAATTTTCATGGTTTAGGGCATTTTTCCCTTGGAAAGGAAACTTTGTTCAAATGTTTGTCGAGTAACCATAAATGAAAACCTGTGTTTCTTTTCAATCCGTAATTTTAGTGTTCAAAATGATTGCTTTATACCGGCGTTGGGCAGTTGCTTTCCAAGCCCCACAAACTGAAATCATATCATAAAAGAGCAGTTTGAGATCCTATCTATCAAACAGTTTAAGCAGCACAGAATAAAGCGCGAAAACGACCGTTTTAACATTGAAAAGGCGGCAAAGAATCGCAGATATGAAAAATTAAACAAACACAGAAGACATTTTTGTTATCAGCACGTTCACTGTGTAAACAATTTTCCATCGATCAATGTTTTGTAAATCTCACCCCCTGGGTTCGTATTGTAATCATTTTTACAACATTCAAACTTTAAAAGTTTATTTCAGTAAGTTTAATTCATCGTAAGTCCGGCGTTTTTTCCCTGATACTAAATTTGGTTGGTCTCTCCATCACATGTGCCATGCACGCGATCTGTATGTGCTCTGAGCAAAAGAAACAACGCCGAATCAGTTGCACACAGTTTCTTAACCTTCTAAGTAAATTGGCGAACAAATATCTCATACAGATTTAATTAATTCAAACTAAAAAGTTAAACAGTTTTGTTTTCCGTATATTTTGAGTTTTATCACTGTGAGAACTGTATTTGTATGTCGGTCTCATGGAGTCAGGTTTCGCCTTTTTGTGTTCATATCTCCATTTTTCGTCTTGTCTTCCCGGTACATAACAACTGTTTCTTTATAAACTGTTCCCCCGGTCCGTATCTGAAAGAATTATCTATCCGTTATATTAAAAATTTAAAAGCACGGAGAATATTTAACCCTAATTTAAAGCTTCGAGACAGGACTTTGATTACAAAGAAGCTGATTTTTTTGAGACGATGCACTTGAAGGAAGACATTTTTCCTTGCAAATAAAACAAAAACATGGTCGGTGATCGTGAACACAGAATACGGCGGCACTTAACTTTTGTTCCCTTGATTAACGCAAATGAACTAGTGTTAAAGAGTCGACAGTTTGTTACAAATTTCGAAAGGAACCAAGAAATACCTCTTTCTTTCATTCTAAATCCAAACTACAGCTACAATGATAAAAAATATAGAATATGCAAGCGACGGTCGGCATTAGTCTTCGGCGAGAGACCGATCTTCAGCTTAAAGTTGAAAGCATAACACTGAAGTATAATTTATTCAAAACACGCATTTTTCCTTCAATTTATAAATTAATGTTTAAGGCCTGATCCTACTAAAAATAATGACATTTTTTCATAGGCAAGACATCAAATCATTGAAAGTTTTATCCCTTGTAATGTAACTTGTAAAATATCTTAAATTGAGCAAGGACCCTGCTCAGACGAAATAAAGTCTGCGTTTGATATTACAACAAAACAACACCAAGAAATACTTCAGCTAAATTTTTACACAGAAAACGCAACGCTGAAATATTATCATTCGTGTTTTTAGAAGAAATGGAAGAGCGGACGACGAAAAGAAATTTTAAGCGGGAAGCCAAACCAAAGAGGGTTTGCTGGCTGCCCGGTGAAGATGGAGTTTCTCCACTATCAATTTAAGCTACGAACGTCTCAGTAAGGAAGACCCAGTTGTTCTGTCTGGACGTTTCCAGCCGTGAATAAGATGCTCTCCGTGTTGAACTGAATAATTTTCTTGTTATAGATGGGTGCAAGGTTTTGAATTGGCTTTTAAAATGATCAAGCAACTGCTGGATCAGATTTGACGCGCGAGGGTAAAAGCAGTCAGAGCTTTGACGTGCACTTAAGTACTATCATCCTCATTTTAACAGCGGTATAGGAACTCTAAAAATTAAAAAAAGAAATCGCAAAAATTGCTTAATCCAGTTATGTTCTTAACAGGACTGTTGCTGAATTACCATTTCGTTTTCAAATTGAATTTTGATTGTATTTTCGTAGGGAAGCTTTTCTGTGACCATTGCAAGAACCAAGGGTGTTTCAGATTTCTTATTAAGCTATGAAAATTGTTTATCACTTTACATCGTAGCTCTTATGATCCTTAGAGCTCTTAAAATTACTTTACTCAGTGCTTTTAAAAGAAAATGGAAGCAAGCTTGCCTTTGTAACTAAGCTTGGATACCCCAAGTTCAACTCGGCGACAGTTGCACAAGTGAAGAAATAAATCAAAATAAGAAACTCGATCTGCGATGCTTTTCGCTGCTTATTAAAGAAATATTTTAGTGGATTGAAGGATATATGTAAAATGTATATTGCTCGATTCTCTTCAAAATCCTAGCCTCAAAGTTTTGGAGTTCGATTTAAAAAGGGAAAGATTAGTAGCGTTCTTGAGGTTACTAAACCATATGACGGTTTGAAGATTCCCTTACGCTGGAATCCTGTGTTTCACCAGCTAAATGCTGGTAGGCCTCAACAGCATTTCGATTTCGGGTAGCTCAAAACACTTGCAAAATTCCAAAATGTTTTTTCCTGGCTGAGAACACACTGCGCCTTTTCCTACACCTTGGAGTTCAGCTACACCACGTTTTGGGCTAAACTTTTACTGTGAGAAACTTTTACGAAACAACTCCGGCAGCCAAATATGTCCGTTATAAAGGCTTTACAGATATATTACAAAAACGCTGATCGTGAAAATCGTACAAAACTTTAAATGGCCTTTTAAAACCAAGAGATATCTTTTTACAAGTCAAGCATAACTCAGTAGTAGGTTAAGCAGCAGATTAATTTCAACAGGTTGAATTAAGCAGTTTTTGTACCAGTCTTCTCTTTTTCGCAGTTCCGATCCAGTGGCCAACAATAAAAAAGTTTGATCACCTAAAAGAGATAAATATTCGTAAACCAAAAGGTTCAGTAGCTGCGTGGCACAGTAAACAGTAAAAAGTTTTAAATAGCATTAACGCAGTGCCAAATTAAAAACAAAGTTTATAGCAGACGTTTCGGGCCTAGCCCTTCCTCAGTGCTAAGTTGAGTTTGAAAGAGATAGTCCAGAGAAAAAGAGATACATACCTGCAATGTCCACATAGGGGTGTACGTGCAACACAATATCCCTGGGTCAGTATTACCCATATGGACCATATCATGCTCAGACTGCGGCTGTACGCTGGTTTGCTCACCTCATTGCTCACCTTAAGCTGGTGACAAACTATATGAGAATACTCAATACCCAAATCGGTCCACAACACGATCTAATGCATGCATGGTGACAAATCATTAGAAGAGTCTCGCTAGATAACAACACCTGGCCATTTGAACGGACTTGTCCGAAAATGGCAAATTCAAAACATCTCTTTCTGAGGAAACACGTTCCAGTTTTATTATGGGAATTCTCAAGATGTGCTTTTAACCCTGACCTAGTTTTCTGCTTATCTCTGACCTTGACGAGTTGTCCACTGGCGTCCATTGTTTATCAAAACCAGCAATTGTTGTTTCATTGTTAAATGTTTAAATGTTGTCTTCTGAACTACTCTGCTTGTCATTTGGGCATCCATGTTCAATTAAAAAAAATCGATATGCTCTGTAGGTATAAACTTTAAGTGAAATAATGAAGCGAGGAGTCTCTTTGGCTGAATAAAAACAATTTAATAGATTCCACTGAAACTTTTGTTTGGAATACCGCCTTCTGACAGGTTTCAAATAGTGCGTTCAAAACGTCCAATTTTTGTCATCTTAACAGCATTTCAAGCAAAAGATATTTAAACAGCTCATTCGATGCCCTTTTTCCTTGACGTTTTCTTTAACACAAAGACTGGCTCTGGCGTTTTGGGTAAGTGTGATCTGTTACCGTAATCAGTGTTTTACGTCTATAATATTGTTCTCGGGAAAGGTTTGTTAATACTCCCCATAGAAAAGAAGGACCTATCCAGATTCTTTAAGTTAACGAATGGCTGCGACTTTTCAAAGAAGACTATAATTTTCCTCTATATATTATCTGCCGTGTTGATGGCTTCTAAAAATTCCAAGCGGCTCTTACTTGTATCAAAACGGCATTTTATATGAAGCAAAAAGACTAATTGAATTTTGCATCCTACGAATCATGGAGGTAATATTTTCCTAAAGAAAACGGCCTTTTCTTCGTTACCGATTAATTCAAAATGTAAGGCAATTTTTAGGCTTTCCTTGTATCCTTAATCCACTTAAGCTATACCGAAAAAAATCGAATTGTATAAGGTTAATCCCTGGGAGTGCTAAGTCTTTGTTCCTTTTAACTAATTCCCTTTTGGACAATCTAATTAAGTGGCAAAACATCAGTATGATTTTCGCTTAGTTGGGGGTCCTCGAAAATGCTACTAAATATTGTGTTTCTTGGGCTCAGAATAAAGAAACTAGAATCTCGTCTATAGAAGTCGTAACAGGACGGCTGAATTAAGGAAACTGCTTTGATTTCTACTCCAAACGAATTCCCGTAATTTCCTTCTAAAACAGCTCAAACCTCTGCACACAGCGTGCCTCTTAAAACACTACTAAACTATGACGGATTTTCTGAGCTTGGGGCAGCATCAGTGAAGAAAAAGTTTCCATGATAGCTAACGAACTATAAGACCACCAATTTTGCATCATTGGTTCAATTCTAAAATATGCCTTCTTCATGGAAATTTAATTAAAAAACCGATTTTACCTTTTTTTGTTGGAGTAATAAGCAAAGGACCGCCAACGATAATGCTGTACAACGTAGGATCTACAAGAGATCTGATCAGTCAAAAAATAAATCGGAATACACATGTATCAAGCAAGGCTGATACTACGTGAAAAAACTTTGCGAGACACAACATGACCGAGACTCGATAAAGTAGGGCTGCGACCATGGACAGCTGTTTCGTCCTTATTGGGACTCGTCGGCATGGTGTAGCGGATTTAAAAGACGCCAGCTTCAAAGCGAGCGCCAATAAATTGCACAATGAACCCATGGTTGCAGCCCTACTTTATGGAGTCTCGGTCGAGTTGGTGTCTCGCAAAGTCAACTTTTTTCACGTAGTATCGGCCTTGCTTGTTACATGTATATTCTTTTTTTGTTAGTAAATAACATGTAAGGCATGTAAGACCATATTGCATTTCATTGCCTTCGTCCAAAGAACAGAACTGTATGATCTATTCGGCATGAAATAAGTGGTCTGGGATTATTTTTCCCACGTCTCACTCCGGCCTTTTCAGTGACATGCTAAATATTCTGAAAGGGTACTGCCTTTCCGGCACGGATCCGGTACCTGTATCGGTTGTGAGAGTTCATAATTCAAGTTGCAAGGTAAAGGGATAAGACAGGATCAATATTTCCTCACCATATACTCGGAGATACTGGGAGCTGGCCGAAAGGCGCCACCAATAAATCTGTTTTTGAGCAAAATGAATGAGGTCTACACTTAACAACCAGACACAGATTGATTAAATCATTTCTGTTACTTGTTTTGAAGATAAAAATGCATTAAGTTCGGTAAGATCTAACAAAACACTGCCACGATTCAAGTAATTCTCACACGATCTCAGTGAAAAACAAAGATAATGTTCAGCTATTTGAATGGATAACTAGTTTTGTTAAAAATTTTACAGGTGTACTATGTCAGTTTGCGCCAAATTAACCCTCTTTTTTCCAAACCAAATGACATGCGCTACAAGAAATCATTGATTTAAACCATGTTACACCGGGCCTACCGCCTTTCATCTTCGTGGAAATCGGTCGTAAAAGAGTGCGACTATCTTAAGGGGACATATGAATGTTGTGCCGCGTAGCACTAGGAACACAAATAGTGGAACAGAGAATTAACTCTGAAGTGTAAATAAAACTGCTACTTAAACCCATGAATAACCCACTGGGCGTTAGCCCTAGTAAAGGGAAACAGGGAACCACACGAGGCAAAGAAAAAATCTTTTGACCTCGGTGGGAATCGAACCCACGACCTCCGGATTAGATCTACCGTTACTCTGCCGACTGAGCTACAAGGTCGCACAGAGAAAGTCGGGGACGATTTTAGATGGTGGATCGCGGCGATCGCGATCCACCATCTAAAATCGTCCCCGACTTTCTCTGTGCGACCTTGTAGCTCAGTCGGCAGAGTAACGGTAGATCTAATCCGGAGGTCGTGGGTTCGATTCCCACCGAGGTCAAAAGATTTTTTCTTTGCCTCGTGTGGTTCCCTGTTTCCCTTTACTAGGGCTAACGCCCAGTGGGTTATTCATGGGTTTAAGTAGCAGTTTTATTTACACTTCAGAGTTAATTCTCTGTTCCACTATTTATCTTAAGGGGATGTTTTTTAAGCTGGGATACCCGGATAGAATGGTTGATGCCACCGTTACTTCGTTTCTGAATTCAGTCTTTTTGACGGAAAATGATCAAGCTCAGAAGAACAACGCCATGTCAGAGGGAAACATCGTTCGCGTCGTACTACCTTTCAAAGATCAGAGGTCTGCGGACTTCGTTCGGAAACAGCTTAAAGGTCTTGGCAACAACATCGGCAACCCAATACAAACGGTATTCAAGAGTCCAAAAACTTAAAATTCAGGAGAGGAAACCACCGGTCGTTAGCCGACAATGTGTTGTATATCAATTTAAATGTGATCTGTGCGATACAGATTATATCGGCTACACTACTCGTCATCTCCATCAGTGAATTGAAGGACACAGAGCCTCAGCCGTCGGTGCACATGTGAAAGGTTGCCACGGAATTTCAAACCCCGAGTTTTTAAAACAGTTCTCCGTTTTGAAGAAATGTCAGGGAAAGCTTGACTGTGTAATCCGCGAAATGCTTTTCATCCGTGAGAAGAAACCGAAGTTGAACACACAATCAGACCCAATTCGCGCGAAAGTATTTGTTTAGAACATTTCATCGCGCGCGCACTAATTCGTTGGCTGACGCTATAAACAACCACTTAATTTGAACCTGAAACGACCGTTACATTTATCACTTGAAAATGAAGTCAAGATGACTTCGAAACGTCGTGTAATGTCGCTCATTTTTGTAACCAAATGTATTTCAAAAAGTTTTCTCCTTCAAATGAAAATTGTTTTTTAAGTTCAAAACTGAAAAGAAACCCAGCTATATTCAGTTATAGTCCTTTATGTTTCATCAGTCCAGAACAAAGTTGGACTGCCCATCTAATACACTTAAAAATTGGACAGTACTTCCTCAAAATACACTGTACAAGCCTACAGCAATACATTTAAGGAACGGTTTACATTGAAATGAAAGATGATATAAATATGGAGAACCACTGGTAACGCAGTTTGGAGCTCAGAAGAATAAGCCGAGGCCGGTAAAAGATGACAACTTTTTCTTTCGGGACTAGCCTATGTATTTCATCACTATATAAGTAAGTATTACTGATTTATCATGCCTGGGACGCAACTTTTCATCGCACTTTTCAAAGCCAAAAATCAAAGCGCCAAAATGTAATCTTTGAACGATAAACGCTGCTGCTTCTAGACGTACAAGATGCAAAAAAGTGTTCTTATTTTTTTGAGAAGTTTACTAATTTTGATGTCAAATTCCTCCTGAGGACTCTATTAACTCTCACTTACCTTTCAGTTTAGTCGACTCAGTCAGTCAATAACGGGTTTATTTCTACCAAGCGTTTAGAGAAGTGAAAAGAAGGACGAGTTTACGTGAAGTTAAGGTCGTGGGCTAGATATATCATCTCTGATTTTTTAGGGGGAAATATGCAGAAGGCGTTTTCGGGCACTTTAAACAAAAGCTGCGTGGAACACAACGGGCGCTGCTTCAGCATGCCAGTGTAATTACACCCATTCCTCATTTCTAATACCCAGAAAACGATCCTTTAAATCTTACTGAGAATGAATCAGACTTTCCCTCAGCCTCTTAATCTCAAAGCCGCCTCCATATAATGCATTTAATAGCGGCAATAGCGGTTATTAGCGCGATTCTTGTCACCTTTTACCATGGTAAAACTCACGTTTCGAAAGCTGATTCCGACGCCTACGATTTCTGATTAGAGGCGGGGTTTGGTACACCACCATCTTCCAAAGGCAGCTTTATGTTTTGCAAAGAGGAAGCTTTTGTTTCTGGGGGTTTCTAACTATTGCTTTACAAAGTGCTGCAGAAGTTTGGCTAAGTTAAGACAATCCTCTCAATGAAATTTTATTAGCATATTGTAAATAATCTGATGGTGATAGGACAAACTGAATTCGCAAGAGCAAAACCGAAGAACTATTTAAAAATACCTATTACTTTTCTCCAGATGGTTTTAATTGAGCATAAATGTTCCTGTGAACTTCCGTACACGTCATACCGCAAGGCCGAATAAGCGAAAACAACCAATGGAGGGCGTGCATGAGTATATCTTGGATAGCACATGAACAACATGGCCGTGATTAGTTTGGTTGGTTGGCGTTGGAACTGAACAAGTTCAGTTCTAAATTTCCTTATTACAGTTTTGGTGTGACATTACAGTTGTCAAGAAAACAAGAAAGACAACGTGTTGTTTTGCAGGTTTTTCAGTTATAATGAATGCTCCTTGTCAGCCAAGGAGGCCTTTTCCGGTAAGATTGCGTAGTATTATTTTTCAACACGTGAGTAGAACACGTGTATTTCTCTCTCATTTTATATAACAAACTTGTTGCATAACCTAACAGAAAACGTGATTCTACTTCATTCTGATTCTCTTTTTATTTTCACGCGCTTACTGGGATTTAAGGAAAAATTTCAGTTGAGAAAAGTATGCGAAAATGTGACTTATTATATTAGTTCCTCGATTCACGCTCGGTATCTGTTAGTACACCAGTAAAATGAGATCTGCGCATGAAGAACAGCAAATTATTATAATTTTTTAACGCATGCGCATGGGCGGAATACCCAGCGATGGAGAAAGGAATCCACGATTTTTTTTATGATGTGTTCGCAAAAATATAAGGAGTGTACTCGTTATGTTATTTTCGTATTTTTACGCTGGTAACACGTGAATTAAATTCACGTGTAGTGAGACTATTCAACGCCTCGTCGATCCGGAAGAAATCTTAGAGACGTGATACTCCTTCGCCAAAATTTTACCGCCGTTTATAGCAGTGTGGTAAAGGAGTTAAAGAGTCATCAATGTAGTAGTGGGAGGACGTTATTCTGGTAAAAAAGGCTGAGAACATTTAATAAATTACCGCCCCAGATCTTTGGTTTTTACTCCTTACGAATCTGAACTATGATTCACCCTAGCAAGGACGGGCTTCTTTTCTTTAGAACTGACGTCATAAACAACATTTTCGGATCGTTGGCCGAGAATTTCTTCCGCAGAACTTCCTCGTGGACTGCTATCAGTGAGTAACGTGACCAGTTTCGAAACATCTTCTCAATATTTGCTATTTTATCATTAAACCGTGTTAAAGATCTCATCCACGGACTGGAAAATTTATACTCCCTAGTCTGTCCATTTACTGAAATAATATAACTATATGATTATATAATCAGCAACACTAAAGCAACATTGTACCTGATGGCTTTTCGTGAATAATCACACCCCAGGAGAATGTCTACAGGCATAAAATTGATAGAACGATTGCACAGCGTAACGCGTAGTGCCTTTGGAGAATCAGTGGTGTTTGAATTCGAAAGCTTTCCAATCTGAATACAATGGTAAGTACAAGCCGAGAACGATCTATGAGAACCGTATGTTGCCTTCTGAAAGTGCTTATGTCTCTTAACAGAAACCTATTTCGTGGAAACATCCTTGCTTTTGATTTTTGTGGGTTATCGTTCAAGCGGGCTTTATGATTCCCTGGGCGGACAAAAAGGAGAGAGAAAGGTTTTACCTCATCCGTTGCCATAAACTGTGACAACAGATTTAAAACTGCTTGACTGGCTTTTCTTTTAAGTCAATTTTGAATGGCTGCACCTGATTCCAGGCTCGCACCTCAGTAGAACAGGACAGTAAACAGCACCGCAGATAAGGACAACTCTATGGCTTTCGTTTGAACGTCCTCGTTTTAGGCTTTTATCGGCTAAAATCACTTTGTACGATAGGGCTATCAAAACGGCCACTAATGAGAACTGCTAAACTGCTTTCACTTGAATGTTTGCACTTAAGGATTTTGACCATGACCATGACCATGGATTCAGTTCAGTGTAACAGACTACTATGCCCAAAACACTTCACTGCTGATCAGTCAGTTTTCATATGAATAGCCAGTAAGACTGACTTAAAAACGCTTAAAACTGTTACCAACTCGCAAGCTATAGCAGTATTGGAAAATTCTATGTTTAACTTCGTTGTATTAAACGACAGCAAAAGTCATTACTGAAGAACTTTCACTTAAATGTTCACGATTTAGGGTTTGAACTAGATGCCACGAATCAGCGAATATGTTTGTTTGTGGCGCATGAGCTGGCCAGTGGAACTGAGTCATATCACAGTTTCTGGTATTGCGCGAATCAACTGAAGAAATTGGATGGCAAAACGCACGTAATAAACAGTTGAAAAAAAAAAAAAAAAAAAAAGAAAGAAAACATGAAATCTCAGTTTCATCACATAATACATTAGGTCCTCTCATATTTGCAAGCAACTGAACTCCAGTTCTCGCCCACCAGTGGGTGTTTTTGAATGTGAGCCGTGATCCCCCCATGATAATATCTAGAAAAATGACCTCTTCCGCAATTCCTGCTGCCTGCGGGTATGGTTTCGTGTGTGTCAGTGTAATTTTCTCAGTGCGAAATTAAACTTCTGCCTCACAATGGAAAAATTAACATCCAGCAGAGAAACACTGATTAGGGTAGACATTCGAGATAAATTTCAAGTTCACCGATTCTTTTCAGTACATTTTTCATTTTTTTTTCCATTCTTATTAGCCATTAACCACATAAAAATACAAAACATTAGACATTTAAAAATACGAAACACAAGAAATTTATAATAACTTAAACTTAAGAGGATAGACTACAAATGTTTAAGGTGTTAATGACAAGAAAGCCTATATAGAAGCCCGGGGCTTATGAACTATAGGCTTCCTGACAATATAGCGTACATCATACGAATTACGAGGACAGCATGAAATATGAAATAGAAAAGAAAAGAAAAGAAAAGAAAAGAAGAAGTATGTAGCTCAACAATGAGTATATTTGCCTAAGAAAGAAGGAATTTTTTAAGTCTTTTCCCAAACAAACTGTTTTGAATTTCATGACTTAACGACTTGAAAACTTAGGTCCTTGAAACCGAATTGAGAAGTTTCGAATATTAGTTCGGCAGGGAGGTATGTAAAAAAGTTTGCAATTTCTAGTATAATGCGAACTGATGTAACTGGCTTGCGAGAGTAAACATATCATGAAAATAATTGGGAAGTAAACCTCTTTTAAATAGATACATGAATTTACCTATCTGGTACAAACAAACGAGAGTACAAACGAGAGCTGTTAAATATGACAAGGTCTGTGCACACGTATTTGAATCTTTTTCATCTAAGAGTTTCCGATTGAACAGATTGAATCGTGCAAGTTTGGCTCTATTGCACGTGTGAGTCACCATCGATCTCCGCAAAATCGAAGCGCAACCATTCAAATGGAAGGTACAAGGCAGTACTTTCGTGAGTTGCCTTTTTTCAAATACTGGACCGGGTCATTTAGAGTTCAGATTACATAAAAACCCTGAAGTGTGTCCATTCAAATGAACGCTACTGAGCAGCACTTTCCCGTGGTGATGTCTACTATGCTATACGAGGTGGTTTTAAATTTAATTCAGTGGATGAAATTCTTAAGTGTGGCGATCCAAAAGAATGCTACTGAGCAGTGCTTTCCTGTGATGCTCTTTATTTTCCTGTACAAACAAGTTGGTTCCTAATTTGATTCTCTCTGTGGATGAAATGCGAAGATGTCAGGATAAAGACAGCTATCTGTAGTGATCCCTTTTCTGATTTTTTAGAATGCTGTACGTGGTTGCTGCTCTAACAAGTTTCTTAACCTTCGAGAATACATTAGATAAATTTCCAAAGTTTAACTATTACATGGAGGCCTTTCTAGCTATTAAGTTGGTATGTTAAATCCTATATTGAGAACATTCGAATGAAAGCTATTGAGCAACGGTAAGTCTTTCCTACGGTGCTGTTTTCGATGCAAATATTAGATTGCTCTTTTAATAAAGATTCATTTTAAGGAATGTTACGCTTGAGAGAGATAAAAATTTGTAGTCCGAAATTTACTGAAGATCCATTTTTTATTTCACTGAAAATCAGGAGAGCAGTTGCAATGTCAAAAGTGTTCAAGATCGCTCCGAAAACGAACTTAATATAAGAAATACGTACACCGGCTAATGTGCTCTGCCGTCGCCATTGTACTGCCTATTTTGTGCTTGAATCTGTATAAAGGCAACTACAAAAAAGTAATTTCTCAATTGCGAAAGAGCATTGAAGCGTCAAACCTTTCTAAAACCAAGAACATCCCCAGCACAAAAGAGCCGGTTCCCATATGTTTAGACGTGTATAATGTAGTACAGAATAACCAAACGTATAACCATTCAAATGATAGCCTCTTCAGGGGCAGAATTTTCCTGTGGTGTGGTCTGTAACAAGTGCTGCAAGAGTCGGTTTTAACTTTTGAGTTTGTGAATGAAATCCTAGAGAGTAATTAGTCATTCACTTCAACTGTTCAGGCAGGTCGTTGCAAGCTTATAAGGCCCGTTCCAAACGTCGCGCTATCGCCGTTCCGACCTAAATTCAAGAGTTAAATCCGACTTAGCATCGCAGAAGCACGGCGTTTAAAATGATTCAGTTCGGCAGGTTGAACTACGTTCGGTACGACTATTTAGCACGGCAGGTCTTGTCGTGCTGCACGGCAGAAGCGCCACTTGGTTTCAAACGGCGTCCACTTGTCGTGCCGAACTGAATTAGAAAATCAGATTAAAGTGTTTTAACTTATTTTTGGTTGTTTTATTGTGTTGTTTGTTGTATTGTAATTTGGTGCGACTGAATTAAATTCGGCGTTTGAACCTGTGCCGTGCCACCCGGCACGGCGCAGTAGCACGACGTTTGGAATACGGGCCTTACCTTTAAAAAGAAAGCTATTGAGCACAACTTTCACGTTATGTTCAGTAAACTTTATCATAAGATCGGTTTGTTTTTTCTGTCTAAACAATAATCTTTTACGATACTCTCTCTCTCTCTGTGAAAGTTACAGCCTTCGAGCCATTCTAGTATAAGGTCACCCAGTAGGGTTGTGGGTGTGGTAAGTCGCTTTGCACCTGTTCGTTTTCGTCGGATTTTCCTTTCAGGAATGACCGGCAAAATGTCATATCAAATGGAGGCGAAAGATAAACACTAAAAGCCTCGCGGAAACGGAGATCTGCCCAACGCACCCAGAAAGGAGATAATGTCATCTACAATGTAGCATTTTTTGCTTCAGTCGTTTGTGCGTGCATAACCATTAAAAGCCACTGAACAAGCATTTGAGAATCTAGGAAGTCTACGTGGAAAATTGCCTCGGAGGCGTTTTTATAAAAATAAAACATTATTTTCAAGGAGCAGCAAGTTGTTTCCCCTGCTTCCTTTCAAAAATTTTTTCTTTTTTAACAATGTTTACCAGTTGACAAGGACTTCAGTGGAGGTCCATTAACTTTTGGAGAATTTTACATCCTCACGTAGATGGCGGAAAAGGTTTGTCGGTTTGAAATTTCTTTGCAGCAAATAGCCGCTGTGAAGTTTATTGATTACAATGTCATTACAGAAATGGTTAACGAAACTGAGGACACTGAAACATGAGAGAAACTCTGACACCTTTGCGTTTGTCAATCTCGCTTTAATAATACTCATATTTTATAGTAATAAAATATACGATAAATGAATGTGAAATATCATAGCGAGTATTAAAAACTTTATTTATTTTACCTATCTGCGGTGAATTATCAAAGTATTTTTTTTCCGGATGTCGTTAACTTCTTTGCTTCAAAACTGTGAACAGTTAGCTTTGTACTTTAACCTCGTACGACCTGACATCTGGAAAGAAATGGCCACAATTGATGATATATTAATTTACCGTAAAATTGTTTATTATGTCTGTAACTTAGCGTTTATCTCACAAGGTCACGAATTAGTAAAAAAGATCAAGTTTTACTTTCCCTTTTTACTGACAAATGAATGTTGGAACGAAGAGTTGTCACAGGTCAGTCTAAGTGCTTTCGTGCCCCCAGGAGCTTGTAGTCGATAACTGACTTTGCTTTACAGGTGTATTGACCAATCGGTTAAAAGATTAATTTGTTTTTTTTTCCTCGCTCTGCCTCCAAATTCACTGAAACAATCTAACGGCTTCATAACTCTTTGCTTGATTGAGAGCGCCGGTGACGTTCAGAAGATGAATTGCCTTGTGATTTTACCCAGAGTGTGTCCAGCTCTTCTGATTTAATGACTCTTGGCTGACGACCATTGCTCAATTATTCAACAAAAAGTTTTCTTTTCCCCAAGTTTTCTCCCTCGTTCTCTGGTGTGTAAAACCTAACTTAAGATTTATTTTTACGCAGAGTTGCTGTTTCCCTTTATTTCGAAGCAATGTTTATTAAAACCATAGTAGAATTGCTTGTCTGAACATTTCAGCAGTTTTAGAACATTAAATAATGTTTTACATACATCTTCTTGCCAAGATGCTTTTACACTAGAGTCCTGAATATTGTCTGCTAAGTGTCTACCAAAGGTGTTTTCTTTAAGCACGAAAACTATACAACCTTGTAAAAAAATCTGAATTAAAGTTATATGAAAATATATATTGGCTTGTACGATTCCCCTGTGTGAGCCAAATCGGAGAGATGTTTACTTTTTAATCCTCTTCCTCAAGGCCTCCAGGAGTTGCATCGTCTTAGATTATCAAGTTAGTCTTATCATTTCAATTATCAGCATTAGTTTCATGTCTAAACAAAAAGGTAACACACTATGATCATTTTGGAATCTGGAATGTTAGTTCAATCTGAGTTAAGCTTCTATAAAACAAAAACAGCGCAGAATATGAGCTGATAGGGTTGAATTATTTTCCAATCGTGAGTGTAACACCGAGGGAGCACATTGCCAAAAACGAAAGTGCTATACATCTCCAGCTTTTTTATGGGATAGCTATAGCTTGCCGCAAGTAAGGCTGCCGACAAGCTCATGTAAGAAACGCTGACACTTTCAACCAGCTCATTTTCATTTTTGTTGTATAAAAACGAAGTAGACAGTTACCTGTAATTTATCAAGGGCATCATATTTTTTTTTAAATTCCCTATAAATGTTAAATAAAGATATGTCATATTGATTTTTAAGGTAAAATTGCATTAATATATCTGTAGCATTCCTGACTACCTGACTAGATCTATTTATGGTCGATTCGGCAGTCTAGCAGTTCAGAGCCATGTACTGCTGCGTCATTCCAAATCCTGTGAGCGTTTTTGTTTCTCCTCAAGCTCCGTTCTCAGCCTCCATTTTTAAATTGTTGTTCAACTCGTAAATTATGTTTGCAAGGTTGGTCAGCGTTTTAGAGTGGCAACAAGGTCAACTAGGCATTTATAAACTTTTGACTTTCAACTGACTGTCATGTTAATTAGATGTTTTCCAAAGGGGTAAGCCTATTGATTTTGGGTCAAAATTTTGAAATCTTTTTTGTTGTTGTGTTTGCCTTAAATAGGCCAAGAAATGATGTCTGGCGATTTGGGGCGATGCTTGTCAATGTTTTTCGATGTTTTTCAATGACGACCAGAGTTTCCAAAGGGGTAAGCCTATGATTTTGGGTCAAAATTGTAATGGTTTTCTGTGTCTGTGTATGCCTTAAATGGGGTAAGAAGTGATCTTTGGCGATGTTTGTCAATGTTTTAGAGTGGAGACAAGGTCAACTAGACCATCAATGAAGTTTTGAATTTTTATTGCCTGCCATGTTGGATTCCAAAGGGGTTAAGCCTATTATTTTGAGGCAAAATTAGAATTTCTTTCTGTGTCTGTGTATCCCTTAAATGAGTCAAGAAATGTTGTCTGGTGATGTTTGTTGAGGTTTTAGAGTGGCGACAACGTCAACTAGACCATTTATGAAGTTTTGAATTTCAACTGCCTGTCATGTTGCATTTTTCCAAAGGGGTTATAAACCTATGATTTTGGGTCAAAATTTGAATTTTTTTCTGTGTCTGTGTATGCCTTAAATGGGTCAAGGAATAATCTTTGGCGATGTTTGTCGCGGTTTTAGAGTGGCGTTAAGGTCTGTCTGTGTATGCCTTAACAGAGTGGAGACAAAGCCTACCATGGCACCCACTCTAAATCAATGCACAATATGACTTTTTTTTCTCTATCCATTTTAGCAATACAGAAGCACATAAAAAATCATTTTCTTTCAAAGTTTGACCCAAAGCCTTAGGCTTACCCCTTTGCAAAATTGCAAAAAAAATAAACAATCGAAAACCTATAATTAATGGTCTTGTTGGCCTTCTACCTACTCTAAATAAATGCACAATACGATTTAGCGATAAAGAAACTCATAAAAAATTTCATTTTTGTTTTCCAATTTTGACCCAAAACCACAGAAAAATCCGAAAACATAATTAATGGTCTTGTTGACCTTCTTTTTGATGCATTTCAGTGATATAGAAGCACATAAAATAAATTCCAATATTTTTTTAAATTTTGTCCTAAAACTGCATAGGAAAAATGCAAAAAATGCGAAAAAAAAATTAAATGGTCTTGTTGGCGTTCTACCCGCTCTAAATCAAAGGATCTTGATCCATTTCATTGATACAGAAACATATAAACGATTTCAAATGTTTTGAAATTTAGATGCTAAACCACTGCACAGGCTTACCCCTTTGGAAAAATGCAAAATATTTGAAAAGCTAAAAAATGGTCTTGTTCGTCCTTCTACCCACTCTAAATCAACGCACAATAAGATTTCTTGAACCATTTCAGTCATAAACTAAGGCAGGAAAAAATTCAAATATTTTCAAAATTTCAGTGACCCAGAAACCATTGGCTGACCCCTTTGGAAAAATGTAAAAAAACTGAAAACCCAATAAATGTTGTCGTTGTCTTTGTACTCACTCAGGCAACCGGCAGTTTGATCCAGAAACTGGGTGTGGCATCAGAAAAGTATTTTTCATAATCCTGGCAACATTTTTCAATAAACTAAAATCCTGAGTAGAAGTCATCTTGGCAATGATATTACACTAAATGAACAATATAGTGAATCATCGTCTGCTACACTATTTTTTCACCGGTCTCTCCCCCTCCTATTTAACTAGCCAAATTATACTGTTACATGCGGACGGAATTATCTTTTTTTCATGGGATTCAAATCAACTCTCTCCGCAGTGCAGCAAGGTGAGGCAGCTGTTTGCTACCTTTCAAATTGGTAACAATTTTGCTTTGTAACCAGACTAAAGTAGCAAAGCAATACTTCATGGTGGCCAGGATTTTAATCTGTGAAAATCTTTGTTACCAAATGCGAGAAGGAGTCGTGTGTGACAGAAATTGCCTCCATAGACGGCACAAATCAAATACAGCAGAATATTACCAAGCGCGAGTGAGCTTAGTAAATAGCACAACTGCCTTTACGAAGTAGAAATAACTTTGAACCGTGTTTACTGAATAGAAAACGAATGACTCAGCAAAGGCCTGGGATGAGCATGTACGCCAGGGGTATGGGGAGATCGAGATGACGCGGTTGTGAAAGCCTCGCGCGCGCGCACGTGTCTCTAGAGTCCCCACCGCGATTTCTTACACTGTCACCTTTCATCCTAGAGCACTTTTTTGTCGTGTTAATTGAATTGATTTTGAAAACATACTTGATCTTTGGTTTGAAAGGTATTACACCAGCTGTTTTAATAATAACGTGACACGATAGTGCGATATCTTCTCCTCACCACCCACCCCCAAAAGAATTATGGGCGTGGCTATTGTGTCTCATCGTTATCCAAACCTGGTTTATCCATCCTGTTGCGTGTGGGGTTTCATCCGAGAATTAGCTCTTTGACAGCTGATTATGCTCATTCCTCCACACTGAGATCTCTTCCTCGTGCCTCTCTATGCTGACAATTCACGGGTTTTTAACGCATAACAATCCCTCCCGCTGCTTGTTGTTTGCTGACTTATTTCATTACTGTCATCGACTCTCTGTGTGGCTGAATTGAAATTAAGGCAAGTGTGAAGAGATACTACTATTCACGATTACAGGGAACATGCAATCCTTAATTGTAACTAAATCGAAACAAAATGTGCGTTGGTGGAGAAGAAAAGCGATCCGGTTTAATAGAGAAGTCATGCTCTCTTTTCCCTCGCGAGATTTCTTACTCGAGGCTGAGAGAAAACGGAGAACAAAGATTCGTGAATAAAAACGTCTTCGTTTTTATCGTCGAACTTTGTCTGTTAACGGATAATCCGCTTAATTAATAAATACAAAAAGGATTTGCTTTTCGACAACGTCTTAGGCTTGTTTGAAAAGTCTTTTCCGGTACAAACTTATCCTTTGTGAAAATGGCGAGACCTAGAACCAATATCCCGAGTAATTACTGTTTCAATAGCTTTTTAAGTGCTTGTGTCAACATGAACATGCGTAGGTTGCACTACAGCACCTCGTACAGGACAATCAGTGCAAGAGTACGGACAGTAAAGTAGAGCAAAGTGCTGTTAATTTAAACCTTAAATTGAGCTACATAGAAGGACTCTTTAATTGACTTCTTTACCTGCAACGAAGGTATTCTCTATGTGCAAAGACTTAGTTTTATCCTTAACCGTGTGTAAAAGGCCCTGCTAATCAGATCCTTTCTGAAACTAAAACAATTTTTTTCACTAGCGTGAAGTCTTTGGCTGCTTAACTAATCACAAAAGATCAACACTAACCTCCCGTTGTGAGGATTAATTAAAAGAGCGAAAAGAGAACAAACTGATCGAAAAAAATACCTTCAACGTTTTTAGCCAAGTCCTCAGCGATGTAACAGTTTTAAAACATTGCAACGTTAAATGAAATAATGATGCTAGAGACGTTACTTTGTATTTTAACCCTTTCACTGCCTAGGGCGACTTTATCGATTTTACTCTGTCTAACGCCAGACGATTTTACTCGTCAAACCGTCAGACCTCTTGGCAGTGAAAGGGTTAAGTTTGAACGTGAACAGTGTTGCCATGGTAAGGTATTGAAGAGTTCTTTACTTAATTTTGAGCCACTTGTTACATTATTAGACTGTGGCGTTTCATTTTCTTACAATTACAATAAATAATAAAGTTGTATTGTTTTATCAAGTCACCAACGTGGATCGGATTAGATCGTCTTTATTACTGAATTTACCGCGTTTACATCTGTGTTCTTAGCTTAATGCGACCTCTTTTATCAGGATTTGCCACTGTTTTCCCTATAAAGAGAACCTTCAAATGAGAAACCACAGTACACTGAGCAGTGGCCAGCAAGAGGGATTCATAAAAAATGTGTGAAATGGTTCGATGACTCTAACCTTAATCCTTTAATCGAATCAAAAACGCCCCAGGAAGTGCATTTACTAACAGGAGACTGTAACTGTTGTACAGAAATAATTCAATTAAACATTATTTGTACCTAGCTAGCTAGTTACTTCCGTTACATCAGAAGAAGTAGATTGTGAACCCGGGCCGTGTTTAAGTCGTTTAAAGGTAACGTGGAAGGCTTAAAATCAGCCTTGTACAGCTTTTTGAAGTTTCAAAGTACGCAAGCTTTCCATCAAAGCTTAATTAAATTAGCATCAACAAAGATTTTTTACCCCTCCCGGTCTAAAATAAACCACAAGGATTTTATCTCGTTTTCTGTGCCAAAAACGTCTACACATCATATCAGTAATGCCGTCTGTTTAACGACTGAAAAGAAGATCTTTGCAAACCGATAACCCGACTATTTTAGGTTCTGGACAGTCAGTCAGTGAAGAAACAGGATTTGCAAAGTAACTGATAATATGGGTACATGATTAGCGGAAACTAATTGCAGATGTAAACTCACGACATAGAAAAGGAATTTAAAATTAAACCACATTCAGTGTTAGACTATCTTACTTCACTGAGCTGCAAGAATTTTCAATTCGAAAGTATTTTTTGCAGGGCCATAACTTGTACGAGGCGAACCGAGGCACTTGTCTCAGTACGAATGTTGAATTTATGGTATTTTTGCTCCTTATTGTGTGTGTCTTACGAAAAATATAAACAGGCTCTCTAGTTTCACAGTTTTGCAAGCATTTTCGTGAGGGTAAGAAGCTATACATTGAAAAGTAACAAGTGAGAATTTAGGGGGTGTTTTGCTTTCTTTTTTGTTTGGCGCCTCAGTAAAAAATTTTCGTATGTCTACGGCCCAGTTTTGGCAACATTTTTGTATTGTAGTATGGAGAGCAATCTGATCACGTCCTTAAAATTTCATGTCTGATACGTTCAGGCTGTAAACTCGAACCTTTGACATCAACATTTGCTCGTAAACAAACATCTGATAGTGAATATATTGTTGTGCAACGTGGAACACTGCTTCGTGTAATGCATGCATGCTTCGGCATAAACTAGAGCCAGGTTCTCCTCCTTTCAACAACATAATAAACATTTTGTTCGACAGCGCAGCTGAACTTATATCAGTACAAAGAATCCATAATGTCTCATTTCAGTTTCTGATACAACGCTCTTCTGGTCTCTTCTCTGGCGCCGATGTTTAAAGTTTTTTTTTCTAGTGTAAATCTAGTGCAACTAGGAAAGTCTGAAGTCACTTTAAGTTGGGTAACTGTTTACACCATTAGCTGTGTAAAAACATCTTTCTGTGTAGTTGAACTTTTTTGCTTCATTCCTGGAACTCAAGACGTTCTTGTGGTTTTTAATAAGCGTCATCACTTCAAGAGATTACGAACACCCGGAGATTACAGCTTAATTCCGTCTCTTAGCGTTTAACTCTGTCACCCCCATGAACGCTCAAGTTAAAAACTTAAAAAGTCTAAATTTATCCTAAAAAATAA
Organism: Pachyseris speciosa; assembly: GCA_016490735.1. Classification (NCBI taxonomy): domain Eukaryota; kingdom Metazoa; phylum Cnidaria; class Anthozoa; order Scleractinia; family Pachyseridae; genus Pachyseris; species Pachyseris speciosa. The sequence continues at coordinate 221,307 of JAEMWC010000406.1, forward strand.
TAACGTTAAAGTAGAAACACAATAAATACCTCTCAATAGCTTTCATTTCAATGGCATAGATGGCCATCTGAATATGGTCAAAATTTAAAGCAGCGCGCATCGTCAGTATTCAATTCATGTATTGAACAAAGGGTTAAATTAAATTATCCAATTTGTAAATTCTTCTCATGCATTGTGCAAAAGGTTTTGATGTTTTTGCGATATCTACACAGATTATCTTGAGTGTATCTGACCCCGAAGCAGAGCTGAATTGTTTGCTGTTTGAAATAATTTCTCAATTTAATTGATCCATGATGTCTCTTCGGATGTTTTGAATTATGCAATGGTTCGTGCCCGCCATTATGGGGCTAAGCCTGAGACCAAAAAAATCCTGCGATTTGTCCACTAATTTGACTCAGTGTGAAATGTTGCTAATCATATCAAGCATTTATTTTAGCCGCATGGGAGACAATTATTTTGCCATTTTTTAACATGCTTGTCACATTGTTAACGCCATCTCATACGGGAATTTTCACACCGTGAAAAGTACTTTCCTTTTCAGCTAAATGGAGTGTCTATGGACAGTAGAATTTATCATGCATGTTCGTGCGATAACTTGAATGCAAACTGTTATTCTTCATTTTGGCCCTGAATTTGACCCTTATCCGCCCATTAAGGTTTTCAGACGCTTATCGGAAGCTTTGTCAGTTGATATTGTCGCGGTATTCAATTAGTGTCATCAGAGTTTATCACATGAATCCGTCTTATATTCATTATAGAAGCTTTTGATCACGGCAGGGCGACACTGCAGATGCCTTTTCTTGTATTTTTAACTCTGGTCCTCACCAAAAGTGTTAAATATTTGCTGGAAAGCTCTAAAAACTGCATAATCCGCAACAATGTCCACAGATGGTCATAACGGTGGGTAGATTACTAGATTATGTTTTTTGATGATACTAGTATAGTTAGCCTTGATGTATGATTTGTACGCGACAAGCTTTCTCCATACCCAATTCATTTGAACTATGAGCTGTAAATTTCGCGACCCTTCACACTATTTAAGTAATTCAACCCCGCTGGTAACCTAACTTGAAAGCATTCATAAACTTAAACCATCTCATGTCACTCCAAGTTCAACTGTAACAAACTACAAACGAAGCGAGCAAATCATTTGGCAAGGAGTAACCGATACCGAAAATGTTCATATATCTGCTTCTTGGAAGACATCATAGTATATAGTTAGAATGACATAATCTCGATAATTCCTTTGCTTTTTATTCGTGTTCTTTGATGCTCTTGATACTAGAAAGCTTATAACGTAAGATAGAATGTTAAAACAGACACCCGGGTATTGAGTTCGTCATGAACTTTGTAGCTTCCAGTGCATTGTTGTTCGTTCGGTCGACCCGTTTTGCCCCTGGTTTTCTATCATCACTGCACGGCAGCTTTTGTACATCTCCTAGTCTAAACACCTCTTGTAAGGACATGAAGTGTAGAAGAGGGAACAAATTAGATAACAGTTTCGTTAACAAGGCTATCGTGCACAAACCTAACTATGATTAATGCAGCGCAACTGGGTGTGCCCCAGCTCGGGAGTTGGCCGTTCTTGATGACAGCTTTCAGGCAGCCAAGACTGAGCATTCTGCCTCCAGAGAATCGATTATTTGTCTTAGCTTTCGACGACTCACAGTTTATTAACTTAAATTGTTATCGTGAAAAGTCTGGGCAGTGTACCGATGATGATTGAGGAACGTTCTATTTCGCGTCAACATCAGGTTATGAGAGGGTTTTGTGTCTGTAAGTTAACTAAGCTTGACTCTGGCCACGCATTCAAGTAAAGCTTTTGATCAGTTATGTCGTTCTTTTCTTTAGTGGTGTTTGTTGTTGCTGTGTTAAAGTGGTTCTGGCTTTTCGAGTTCATGAAATCAGTCTCAAGTGCAACATACCGAGCAGTGCTTTCCTAACTGATTTGCTTTTTATTCACAGTAGTAAATGGTGGTGCCGACTTTTTACTCTGTGGATAAAATCCTAAAATGCAGTACAAAGAAACAGAAAGCTAGCGAGTAGCACTGAACAACAAGGGGGTGTTTACATGATATCAGGGCGACTTTCGTCCCGGCGCGAGTTGACTCCTGTTCCCTCTTGCAGCTCTGTATTCGTTTACATAATACCGTTACGATATTTCGCACCCGGAACGAAATTCTCGCTCCGGTGCTAGCCTGCATACAGGCTCTTCATTTGGGCAATTCAGAGAGGTTGGCGCTCGGTCCTCTCTGCGTTGCCCAAATGAAGAGCCCTTATGCAGGCTACTCCAGTGCAGGAACCGAGGTGAACTCGCGTCGGCATGACATTTTTCGGTGGTATCATGTAAACGGATACAGAGCTGCGAGAGGGAACCGGAGTGAACTCGAGCCGGGGCAAAAGTCGCCCCGGTATGAAACTCGCACCGATGCGAGTTCTTCTCATGTAAACAGCCCCTAAGGATCAGATTTTAAGGGTAAGCACTAAAATGAAAGCGATTGAACAATCGTCGCTATTCTGTACACTCAAAGAAAACTAATGACCATTAGTTTCACATTCAGTTGATTGTATTTGTTGATTCTTCCTTAATCGGCAGATTTTTTACCTCCACCACAAAAGATAATTTTATCACGTTACAGTTAGATTAGTAGAATTCCTGTCTTGCTCTCCTTTTGTTTGATGCACGCATGCGCATGTATGCAAACTTTATGGGAAGAACGTAACCATTTTGACGCACGTTAGGTGTCTCGCAATACACCTTTTTCGTATTCTCCGTAATGAACAGGAACTAGCGTGTACATCATCATCAACCGGGGGGACTTTTTCATATGTAAATGTATTCCCCCTCAAGAGCCTCCACTTCATGCTAGAACCTCCACTTCATGCTAGATCCAGTTCAATACCGAAAACACGAATATGATCTGTTGCCTGCTGTGTCGGAGCTGCGAATCCAAAAGATCTCAACAGATTTGCCTGCTTTATAACCCCAACAATAATACCTCTGTTTTTCAGATTTAACTGACCCTTAGAGAGTGGAGAATCAACGCCCATGGAAGTACTTTTTAATAATGTGGGATTACTGTTATGTCCAAATATATCCGTGGAATTATTTCAACTTGAATATCTACCTGATAATGGTAGTTGAGAACTGATGAGAATGAGCTGAAACATATACTGCGCATAAAACCGACCAAGGTAAGCACACCGTTCGAAAATATATCTCAACCTGTTTAAAGGATTACGCGGATTCTACCTCTACTACTGTTTAATTTTATTTAAGAGAACATTAAATTTGTTAAGTATTAACCTTATTTGCAGCTTGTAACTTTCCATTCGATGTATTGTAATTGTATCCGTCGCCATGTTCTACGTTCATTTTTAATTTCATCTTGTAAAACAATAACTGAGGAGGCCTAATTAACATAAGCTACATAGTTTCCTTTAGACCTCCTCGCCATTGTTACCTCTATTCTTTTTTGTTTTCATTATAATAATGTTATTTGTGGTATGGCAAATTCAGTAGCGGTTTCTTTATCCTAAGTATTCATGGTTATGAAAGCAATGCAGCTGTTTTTATCATCTTGTGCTCGGTAGAAGTTACAAAATGCCTCAAAACAACATCAATGGAATTTGTCTTGTTAGATAGAATGAGAAAGTGTCCTCGTTTATTTTAATGAATTTGGAGGGTTGTTTTATTCAGTTGAAACTACATTAACTTATTGTTGAATTGAAACTGTTCGTTGTATGTGGAAATCAGCTCCTCAGTGTGGCTTTTACCTTTTTCAAGTTTAACTAGCAAATTCCTGAGTTTGTAAAATCGAACATGATTACGGGACGTAATTCTTGAGTCAAACTGACGATCAAACGAGAACTCATTCGATGGACATTGCTCAAATGAGGAGTTAGATTAAATCTGGAAATATGATTATCTCAAGGCATGCAAATGGTGGCTTGTATAATCAGACTGAAGTCGTTGATTACTGATCTTTTGCTCGGGGAAAACTGATCAGCCAAATTCATATTCAATTTACATATTTTAGCTAACTCAGGGATTTGGTGCAGTTTTCTCCGCGTTTTGATGATATGAGAAACAAAGAAATTACACCCGCAGTTGAGCTGAAGTGATTCAAACATTTGATTACATGCGTGGATTTACACCCTTATTTTCAATGTGACTAGTTAATAGCTAGTTAATCAAAGTGGTATGTATTGTGGCGTCCGCTGACACACGCAGAGATTTTCACTTTTGATATTCGGTAGATGTTTAAAGAATGGTTCTACAGCTACTTAACCATAATGTAATTTCTTTTAACATATTCACTAACAAACGAAAATTGCTAATCGATGCTAGTTTCGTACTTGCGAGCCACTGACAGTTTAAGTTGACGAAAATTACAATCAGTCCAAATGTATCCCTAATTAACAAGAACCGGATTATGAAATCAGCACAAAATTACAGTAGGGTGCCTCATCTACTTCAGTATTATGTTCGCCAATCTATTTCCAATTTGTTTGAAGACGAATATTGTTAAAGGAGCTACGTCACGGTCTTGAGATTTTGAAAAGTTTAGCCTCAGTGTTTCAAAAAAGTCATTTGTTGTTCGTTTCAGTCTTCTCCATTCTTCATCATCCTCGCCATATTGACATTTATTCTTGTCTCTTTGGTGCTTGTCTTCTCGGACAAATTGTTATTTCACTGTTTCCTATTATTTAAATGCATTTTTTTGTCCCTAATAATGACCCAAACTATGATGGCCGAGCTCCTTTAAACTGTAGTTGCATATTATTGGTTAAATAACTAACAAACCTCTTTTCCTTCATTTCAGCTGAAAACACCCACACTATTGTGAAGGCCAGAGAATTAATTATATGCACTTATAAATGGTTTTGAACTTTGAGGCGAGAACTACAAGAGAGCATACAGTAAGGATGCAGAATAATAAGATTTACATCTTCAAGTCAGTTGAGCTAGAAAGTTAGTATAAGGAATGTGATAGTTGATTAACTCATAAATTACAAAAAATAATTCGACCAACCGCACCAGAAACAATTATTTTGTCGGTGAATTTTAGCAATAACTCGAGAAAGCATAGTTGCCGGGCATAGTTTTAAGATTTGTTTGCGTCAAAAGTTATGTCCCGATACAGCTTGTTTGAAGAAATTAACTGTTGTATAAAAAAATGTTCTAGGAGATCAATCTTTAATGAACGTATACGGCCGGAAAAGACTTCAACGACAAATTTGATGAATAGTGTACCTGATGAAGACTGAAACTGAGTTTTGAGGAAAACGGGTGATCGACTTGCAATGTAATGTAGCTTTGCCGGATATTGATAATTCAATTGAGAAGTCATAATCACTTATTCGTTTGAGTAAAAACTAAAAGTTTCGGCTTTGTTTTGGACTTTTTAATCAACAACATAATAATGCTGTGCTTTGTAATGGTTTTCTGCTGTTAGCTGAAATCCTTGAGGTTCTCAATCTTCGACGCCATTTTGGATCCCGCATTTGCAAAAGGAGACTGGAGCGAGTCTGTTGCTATGCTCGTTTATGGCGCGGAAACCTCGCTCCATTTGTGCTCTGAAGGAGGCCAATGCTTGTTTGAAAAAGAGAGAAGGAAAAGAAATTATCATTAGAGAACCAATTTCAACATTGATACGTATTACATCGTCAATTCATTTTCAAAACTTGTTTCTCTAAGGTGTCATGAACGTTTTTTATGTTTTCGTCTTTAGATCTCGACTATGAATCACTCATTATTTTATTCTGGCCATGGTTTTAATTTCTTTCGGTCTTGACTTGTACACAGTTTCAAGCATCTCAGATTTCAGACATATCACAGGATCCTCCTTAGCACAAGCGTTTCTATGGCTACCAATGCCACAGTGTATGATAAAGGTACCGGCTTATCTCCTTATTTAGAACAAGAAGTGTCGGAGGCACGTACCCACGTGACAACCATTGGCACATCAATGAAGGAGTAAAATTAATTACGTATTTATTAGATTAGTTTTTCAAGATCTCGAGACAACAAGGAGCCAGAATTCACATCTGATATTTATGTAGAAACCGGCCATTTTCCGGATTTATAATTGTTTTCCCAAAATAGCCACTCAACGGAATTTGAGCAGCTATTCTCAAGTGCGCTGTGGAAAAACTAACTTTTGATACTCAATTTTCGTAATAATGACAAAAATACTTCAGACATTTCTTAACGAAGGGAAACAGATAATTTTGTTCACTATTCTTGGGTGACCTTGAAATCATTCAAATGAAGCTACCAAGCAGTACCTTCATGTGGTGCTGGCTGCATATTATTCGAAAATTTACAGGTGAAATTTGGCATTTTTCATGAACTTTGATTTCGGGTGCTCATCTAGATGAAAGTGTAATCCCTTGTATTTTGGTATCTTTATCTCAACCAATAGAATTTCTTCGAAGATGGTTGGCTTAATTAGCACGTCAAGTTGCAGTTGTTTCGGACGAAATGTGTTCAGCTATCCACACACAGGAAATTGCAGATAAGCTTGGAAAATCCTTTTTGAAGCTTGATTGGGTGCTCGGTTCAATAAATGTGGTCGGTCAGATAGGCGAGGTAACGTTTAAGAAAATATACGCCATCACTGAAATATTTAGAGACAGCAAACAAGTTATCCTAGACCTCAGTGGATCTGACAGTTTTCCATTTATTTTGTAAATGTGTGAACTCTTAGTAACGGAAGAATTCATTATTTAACAGAACCAGATTTTCAAGGCAAAGTAAACAGGATGATAGTTTATTTTTTCGTGATGTACACAGACACAGGTGGCGCTCAGAGATATTCATGATTGTGGAGGCGACGAACCTCGATTCTGTCTGCCATTTAAAATGGGTAACAGCTCATTTGTGCAATTCCCCAGGTTTTATCCATCTATATTATACTAAACGTGACGGTTAAAATGCCGCCTTGACAATAGTTGTCTTTAAAATTTTCGCTACGGTTGTTTTTGTGCTGAGATTATCATAGATCTATGGGATTATTCTAACTAACTCTGAAGCCCCTACGGTGGTTCTTTTTCGCTTCCGTGCTTTTCAGTTATCAAGAAAGTTGTTCTCTGACAGTCTTACAACGTACAGATGTACGTTGAGTGATGTTCTTGTTGTGTGCTTGTGACGTGACCCTGTAGTCAGAAAAGTATGCAGAGCTCAGCTCAGAATGTTGAGTAAATTATACAAGCCGTGCAATATGTATAGATTCTATTCCTTTGAAAAATTTTGCTTGTTTAGAAAAAGTTAGAGGTGCTAGCGTTATTTGGCGTCTGTAACCATTTGTCTGTCAAACGAGTTTCGACCAAAACCAAAACGTCCATTAGTTGCCATTAGAACTGTCGTGAGAATGATTTATGATTTCTCGATTTCCTTTCACGCTGAATTTATTTGTTACCACGCTGGTTTGCTTATTTCGCCTAAACGCTGTGTTACAAAGTTACCAGGTTCGCTCGTTTTAGTTAAAACACTTTTCAATTTTGCTGTCCTGTTTTGAGAAATATTCAAGTCTAGGGCGAAGCTCGAACTACAACAACTCTCCAAAATGGCGTCCACGTCTTAATACCGAAGAGTTTTCATGTAAACACCTCTCTGGAAACAGAGCTCTGAGGAGAGACTCAGCCGAAACTCAAAGCTTAACCAGCATGTAAGCTTGTTAATATGCGTAAATTATGGAATAGTTTTCCTGTTTCTAACAATAAAGTAAGTGATCAATCTACCTCCAGTTTCAGGCCCAGTTGATTCTACGGTTCTAACGTGTCTGGCACGGGATGAAATTCTAAATTGTGACAATACAAATCAAATCTATTGATGCAGTTTTTTCTGTCCTTTCAGTTTTTTTCGGAAGCGTAGTTGCCGCTCAATTTGTCCAGTTTTGTGGTTTTAATAGTTTGGAAATCATGGCATTGAAGAAGAACTGCACAACTTCGGTGGGTGCGCGGCGCAGTAGGATGTTTTAGCTAAGGTTTCGCAGCCGGTGAAAGTGTTTCTACCGTTCAGTTACTTTGGTTTAAGAGTATTTTTAGTTGAATGCATGTCTAATCTATTGGATGTAAAAATGACTGGTGTTTTTATTGACACTGTTAACAGTAATCATCCATGAACTTGTACAAGTCTGATCGCACAGTCAACACGAAGCCACTGCGGGTGACAACCCGTAAAGAACGTTCCCTCAAATGCGTACAGTACTCGGATATTTTTGCAAATAACCCGTTAACATTTCCTTTCTTAAGCTCAGTAAAAAACAATCTGTCGTATTGGCATTTGAAGAAACAATTAGCTATGATGATTACTCGTGACCTATAAGCAAATCAAGCGTTTAGCAAGTTGCTCTTTACTGTTGTTTTTGAGCATGAGGGTGATGGTTGACCCATGAAAGCAAACCTCACATCTCATTCCGTCAAAAACAAAGTTCTAAAACAAACATAAAACGGATCTGTTTTAATTTGTTTTGAAATGTGAATTGTCCTCTATTGTTCTACCTCTATTTTAAAACCTGATTTGAAAGAGTTAGTTTTGCTCTCTTAAAAGTAATCTTGCAATCCAATTACATTGTGTGTAGACTAACAAGTATTTGGAGATCGCTCCAACATCATTGAAGTTATAAATAAACAGTATACTGTTCTATTATTGTTCAGCTATCGATGCCGCTCACGGCTTATCCAATGGAATATATTAATTGAGAAGGATTTCTAACGCGTAAGCAAAGCGGAGACTAAAATCGCTATCTCCTTCCACACTGATACGTTTACACCCCTCGACCTCGGATATTGGATGCTTTGTTTTTGTTTTCAAATGAAAAACAAAAAACCCCAAACGTTTCGTTGATTTATGTGAAGCACTTCTGTAATAGAGCAATGTACATTTGCTTCCCTTAACGAACAAGTTTTTTTTGTACCTTAAACTGTATCGGTGCATAAATCTAAGAGACTCTAGAAAAAACTAGAAGACTAATATTATTTGAAACTCGATAATCAACACAGTGCACTAGAGGCTGAACAACCTTACAGTCCCTTCAAAAAAAACACACCCTCAAAACCTCCAAGTTTTACCGTTAGCCATTACGATGTTTTCAACAGTAGAAAGAATTACATTATCTGTCATAGTTGTTACCGTAAGTCGTTGCATTGTAGCTAGGTACAAAGGGAGTCAGTTGCGAAAAACAGGCAATGTCATACTCTATGATTTACGAGCTGTTTATGCAGACAGATTATCTTCCTGGCTTTTTGACAATATTTTCTTTTACGGTATAGAATGTGGAAAATCAAGTAGTTTTGTCAGCTTACAACCCTTTGGTTACCCGCCAAAAATTTTGTATTGGAAGTATTTTAAGCAACGAATGTGTAATAAACTTTTTTCAGTTGAACATCCTTGTGTTTCTGCTTCCCGTGATCTGGTTACAAGCAACAGCAAACGCTTGCTTGAATTGGATCTTTTAGCTAACCAAAGATTTTTTAAAATTCTCTTTCCTTGTAATCTCTTAATAATCGACGGAAAAACGAAATCTTTCTAAATTGCTTCATTTGTAAAGTTTCGATGCATTTTTTCACCAAGCAATTTGCGGTCTCTCTTTCGGCAATAGACAAGATGGCCGCCATTTGATTTTCAGTGATTTATTAGTTGTGACACTTCTCAGACAAGCGTCTTCGACGCTTAAAGCATTCGACATAAATTTTAAAGCTTTTAATTTGAAAATTAAAAGTTCTCTAAGGAAATAACTGCTCAAGGATAGGCGGAAATAGCTACAAACGAAGTGTCACTTACCGAATTTAAACTAAACGGCGAGGAATTTTCATCGAGGAGATATCATTAAGGAGAACTGTTTTGAAGTCCGCGGTTGCAATTTGTCGCAGCAGGATTTAATGTTTCAGTTAAAATGATGTCCGTTTTAGAATATATTGTAGAAAAAGAAACTCTTTTTCGACAATGAGTTATCTTTACAAAGAGCTATATTAATAAACATGGACGCAATTTTTACTGTTGGGGCGATCTTGGCGTTCGCTTCTTTAATGAACTCCGACGAGAAAGAATGTCCGTGTCACATTTAATTGACATTAGTTTCGTATTGAGAACATGAACTTATTTCCTTCCTTTTTATTCGTCTAAAGTAGAAAAACGAGGATATGTGCAACGACAAAAACGACAACAAGACAGCCGTTCGCCACACAGAAAGCCGGATCGCAAAAAAGCTGCGCCAACCACCTCGTGCTATGACATAACCGCGCCTCAAGAATAGAACAGCATGAGGGCAAAATGCAACAACAATATTGTTTATTTCTAACATAAATATTCAATTTTTCTTTACCTTTGGACGACAGAGATTTTTAATTTCGATAATTATTGAACAGAAACAAATGCACTTGAAGAGACGCGACCACGAAGCTGGTGAAGTGTTGGAATGTCACTAACAAGACTGCTGGAAAACAGGAGGTGCAATTTTCTCGATTCCGTACTCTCTCCAAGCACAGAAGGAGATTTTCTAGAAATTTTCGTGAAATAAAATACATTTACAATAACATAAACTTGTGAAAAAACTGTTTCTTTTTCTCTAAGCGTCCATTGTAAAGTAAGGCTTGAATATTTGAACAAATTTCTCGCCGCCTAGTTGGCAAGAGCGAAGATTATGTTCAATAAATAACTTCTTACGACCTGGAACTCTGGCTGAGTACAAGAACAACTCGCAACACGTTTCACACCTTTAACAAAGAGAAGGAAATTTGGTGTCGATTAGCTTTTTCAGATGGATTAACAACGGATTAGAAACGCGTAAAAAGGCGGAAAGGTAGTTATCTGCTCTAACAAGAGTTCCTTCGATTAAATAACGCATCTACAGCACCATTTCATGACAATTAACTGACATACCGCAATTGTTCCTGCAAAGTTAACTCAGAGAATAAGAATTAGAGCGAAATTCCTCGTATTTGTACAACGTATAAACACCGCACTACAAGTAGAGGTTCTCTGCTTGGCGTGCCTGAGGGACTGGCGGGGAATGGCAGAGCGCAGAGCATGCCATGTGGTGTCCATGATCGTGAGGTTCTCGCACGTCGTTAAACTGTTCCTTATTTTTCCCCAGTGGATCGCTCAATTTTTCGTCCTTCTTCCATTTCATCCGACGGTTCTGGAACCAGATCTTCACTTGTCGCTCCGAAAGGCTAAGCGTCTTAGCGATCTCGCTCCTTCTAGAACTGCACAAATACTTGTTAAAGTGAAACTCTTTCTCCAGTTCCAAGAGCTGTTTGTTCGTGTAACTTGTTCGATGTCGTTTGGCCTGCCTCTGTCCTGTGCGGTTAAAAAAGAAAATCGCATATTAGGCAAGAGAGCTTGCTCTGTACGGAGAACAACGCTTTTGTGTTATAGACCAGAGCGTCTCCTAATGAAAACGTGTCATTCGATTGAAGCGTATTTTGACTCGCCATGCAAAAATGAATATTTTTCCAACTAATAAAAAAAATATGAATGGAGGAAAAAGCGCTGTTACGAGAATTTTTCTTACTTTGTGACTCATTGTCCGCTAGACGTCTTGACAAAAATGTTCAGAATGTTCATTCTTGGTTTTCGTGGTCCGGAGCGATTTCACTTCAGTCAATCAAATGATGAACTTTCCCATTAACATAACCCATCTTATTGGTACACCGTTCCGTAACTAAACAATCTTTGTTACCAATAGGAGCGTTTTGTCGATCAAACACTGTCATCTAGATGTTTGCAAACATACTGGAGCTTTGTGCATAACTATTGAATATCAACATTTGATCTGTTGTTGACTGTATTACTATTCACTCGCCGAGCTCTGCGTTGCTAAAAAGGACTGTTCCATTAATCATTGGAACAGACAAGCCACTCTTCAACCCTCCGCCCTTTTGACAGAAAAGATACTCAAGGATAACAGACCAACTACCTACACTAGCTCAACAAAAATCTCGAAAATGTCATTCATTGTTTGCAATCCAAACCACGAAGCTATCGTGCGAGTATGAAGAAAGAGGAAGGGGGATTATCCGTTCCGATAGTTTTCAACCAGCAAAACACTGAAATGACGAGTCGCGCTAACTAGTTACGGACAAGCTGTCCCACAAAAAAGGGTTATCAGTAAGGTGACGTACCGAATCCATATGCAGCCTTTCCGCCTTTCTTTGATTTCATCCATGGATAAATCGGTTGAAGGAGATAGTCTGGTATTGGCGCTGTATGATGAGACGGTGAAGGCCTCGCGTCCTCTGTGATAGAAGTTTGTCGTGTTTGTGGGGTACTGAAATTTTGGTGTGTCAACCTTCTGGTTGTAACGTCTAAGAAGGGAAAATAATTCCCTGTCAAATTGATTTGCCGCTCAAATGCCGGGGACAGCTGCGAAGTGTATTGCTGTGCATAAATCTCTGCAGAATTGGGATAAATCGTTGGATGAGCCATGTTTGTCGAATATGATTTATATGGCTCTGACATCTTAACCCTTACAACATGAATTATGACAAATCGACTGGTGTAAGGAATATTTAGTGCTTCACGTGACCACTTTCGGCCAATCAGATTTCAAATGCGGCGTTGAGTTCATGACCCCAACTCTCTTCTGAGTAGCGCTTTTGTTGATTCACTTTCAAAAACTCATCTGGCTATAAAAAGAATTTCAACAGTATACTCAAAGATAAAAACAGCCTAGCCTTGCGTGCATTGAATGCCAACACTCACAGGCTGTTTCGTATTGGAGATCCCTTCACTGTTTATGCGCCTCGCTAAACTGCGGGCGCTTCAGTTTCAACTTGACCACATTGTAACGTTTTCCCGGTCTCTTCTCTTGTGAAACACAAGAAGCGAGAGTAAGTGTTGTGATAACCTGTAATAAATCTTCTATGCAATTGAGTCATAAATCTCCGTCAGTTTTCTTGATTAATGCTCCCGTGCGGAAAAACGCGCCGTAGGGCGGCGTCGAGCCGCCAGCGGTGTTTCTATTTCAGCACATTGTACAAACGGGATCTTTTATCGCGCCTAACAAAATGGAGCCGTAATGGCGTCTACAACTCTACGCTTATGTGGCATCATCCATTGACCTATGATTAATAGCCTGCCAAGAAGCTTCCACTCAATGCGCGGAAGCAAACATTTTGCGTGTTACTGTGTGTAAACATAAATAAACTCTGAACTCTGGCCAAGCTTTCTCACTCAACACAAGAGATCTTCAACGGACGGATTCGAGTGAAAGAACACGTAACGCGCGTTCGCGTTCATAGGATGAATCAAAGGGGCTAGGGGTTGAATGAGGGGAAACTGCGAGCGCAATTCACACTTAGATAAGAGATTATTGTCATAGACTCACGACTGATCGCTCCGCAGCGCTCAAAATCAAACTTGAAGAAAATTCACAAATCCTGTCAGTTTGAAAATACTGAAAACGAAATGCACGAAACTGGCGAAAGCTATCATTAGACTTTCAAGTTTCATCCAAAGATATCTGATAGATAATGAAATCGTAAATCCACAGCCGAATGTGATAGATTGCTTTCTTGAGGGAATGAAACCCAGAGAGCAACGCTAGCTTTAGCCATCCGAGAGCAAGCCAACGTGCCTCAAATGTTTGACCGAAAGGGTTGAAGCGAAAAACCACTGATCAAACTAAATCTTCTTAGTTTTCGATCAGGTCTCAGCGTCAAATGAAATGCACCATTTTGAAGCACTATTTAAACTTTGTTTTCCGTCATTTTGTTTCATTGGACATTGCAGACTCGTACCGATAATTTCAGTTCTGACAACCTTAAACCGACTACAGTCTAACTATTGTTCTGGATGCCGTTTCGTTTGAAGCAACGTTGTCTTTCCGATCGGGGAAATATTTCCCCATATTAAGCCGGATTTTGGTTTCTGCTCTATAACAAATGAAATAAATAAACCGCAGTCTTGCAACTGACTGAATCCTTTAGAGTCCCTATTGTTTGATGTTTTTGCATAAAGAACTATAATCTTAGAGCCATTTTATGTAACCAGACTGAAAAATAAAGGGGGTGGGGTGGGGGGAGATCGAATATTCGACTATTTCATTGTGCTTTGAAGCGAGTGCTTGTTTATGTAATTTTAAGATGTCTGAAAGTGATTCACTAACCTTTCCACTTGTCAGACGATTTGTCTCGATATTGATTAATAGTCCACTAACGAGAAACCGAGAGCCCCGAGTGTTTATTTATTAAATTAACAAATTGTTATAACGTTGGTTCTTTTGCTGATGTCAGTGATATGTCGCCTTGGACAAGGAACCTCCTCAAAGATGTTTCGTGATTTTCAACAACCCTCGTTCGGCACGGAATCAGAGCTGACTCTTGTCTACATCATTCAATGCTTCTTTTCTCAGATTTTCCTTCAGAGACGTTTTTGTGCTGATTTATTCCACAATATTTCCATGCTGACCGCCTCGGACAGGAAATCCGGGAGAGATCGACTTGTTTCGTTTGGAGATAAGAAAAACCTGCGGATTCCACTTATCTAAGCTGTGGTTTTTACTGAAACCACTCACGCTTTGGGCTGTAAATAGATCACAATTACTGCGTTTAATTAGTGTCGGCACCACAACGGAAAGCTTGGAATTACCATCCTTTCAATTAACACGTATTTCATCGTGCACCGCCTTAATGCATCGAGAGCGTCACAAATTGTGCTAGTTGACGAAAGTTTCACGAGTAGCTGATTTCAACAATTTTTACTGAATCACTGTATTTGCTCAGTAAAGATTCCTCCAGAGTGGGAAAATACCCTTGGCTCAAAACAATTTCTTTCATGGTTCCCCTAACGAGATTTACCCACGCAAGTAATTCAGTTATGCAGTGGAAGAGAATTTATCGGCATGCTAAAAACGTTTGCCTCTTCATCTCTAAAGCATCGATTCCTGTTCATTATACAGTTGGCTAAGAACTGAGTTTTACTCGAGATGTGAATGTTAGAATTACCAAACAAAGGAGCAACTATTGCGTGAGATCAGAGTCTTCGTGTTTACGTTGATTTCTAAGCAAGTGTAAACGTGGATCTTTCACTTCAATGCCGACTGGATTTCCTACCGGATTTGTTTCTTTCGTTCACACCGAGAACTAACAAGGCGTGTCTGATGTCTATTGCTTGTTTATCGGCAAACATACGCCAAGCATTATCAAAAGTGAAAGTAATAAGCAAAGGACCGCCAACGATAATGCTGTGAAACGTAGGATCTACAAGAGATCTTGAATCGAGAATTGAGAATTGAATTGAGATCTTTATCGAGTCTCGGTCATGTTGGTGTCTCGCAAAGTCAACTTTTTTCACGTAGTATCAGCCTTGCTTGTTACATGTATTATCAAAAGGAATTTTCATTGTTATTTTGGAGTGTTTTACAAAACAGCAATGAACTAAGGCTACATGTGTTTCCGGCCACAAAACGAAATCTAAGAATTACACTTGACCTCATTTAATTTCCTATTCGGTAAGACCGTAATTCAAATGGGTCAAAGTTAAACGCACTCAAGGGAAAGCTGTAGAGTATTATGTTTTTTTTGCGCTGATGATTCTTCAGTGAACCTTTTTCCTCCTTTTTTCAAACCTTGGAAAAGTGACATGTGGCAAGTAAGTAAGTAATTTTATTTATCCACATATCGCATATGAGCGTAGGCCATTCAAATAAAGAGATTCTGAGAGAGATACTTACTGATAGCGGGTAAGAAGCTAAAGAGTTTAAAACAAGTTGTTTGTTGATAAGACAGGAAATAATATCCAAAAATGGCTCGAGGTCTTGCGGACGATCCGATTATTGTAATGAATGACGGAGAGTGCCGAAGATTGCCGAAGACTACCGAGGAAGAGCCGAAGATATATTCTTACTACAGTTTCGTTCTATTCAGCGTTAGCATTAAGAAGCCGGCGAAATGTTGTAGAATTGTCACATAATCTATATCACCACGTGCCAAAGAATGCTTTAGCTCTTGGTATTCAGATGCTACAACTAAGAGCCGCAAAAGATGATAAGCGCGAAAATATAAATTGTAATACGCGAAGCCCGCACAAAGCTACTCTTCTCAAGTCCCGCTCATTTTATTCCCTCGTTACTATCTTGGAGCCTGGGACAGAAAAGACATGGTGAAGGCATGATATTAGGGTGGTTTGAAGTAGGTTCCCCAGGTCATTTCCCAAGATAGGAATACAAATTCCAGAAAACGATT
>JAEMWC010000406.1:242500-267500 GCA_016490735.1 Pachyseris speciosa
ACGAAGAGCTTTACTGAGATAGCGTTTTTGCGGCAAGATAGCATTGGACCTTTGCTAGCTATTGTTCGGTTTTGTAACAGTAGGTAAATTCGGGAACGAATATCGATATCCCTTAGAGACAAGAACTCAGCAATGAAAACTGCCTTCTTCTCATTATTAATCATGAGGTTTAACTGTCAGTGATTGGGGGTGTAGCCTATTGAGTGAATCGTGCGTTAGGTACAGTCCAGACACCCATCGAAATCCCTTCAGTGGCATTGAATTGCTTAGTTTATGCTGTGTTTGTTTGGAAAAAAGTGAAAGCAAAGCTGTAGCGTTAAACAAAAACAAACTTCTTTCCCATACTGGGAGTCGAATCCGGGCCACCTGGGTGAAAACCAGGAATCTTAACCGCTAGACCCTCATATGAGAATTTCATGGCTTCACATTCCAACAGAAATCCGCATCATCCAGAACACTGCTGCTCGTTTTGTTACTGGTGTGAAGAAACACGACCACATTACTACGCTACTAAAACTCCACTGGCTGCCGGTCTCGTATCGTATCGCGTTCAAGCATCTTCTTTTTGTCTACAAAGCTCTTAATGGTCTCTGCCTTCAATACTTGGCGGATCTCCTGCTCTATTAGCCTCCTTCACAGCCTTTGTTTGTGTCGGTCCTATTCTCCCTCCCCACCAACGTCTGCTGAACCGAGCCGAACATTCCATTCCCATTGTGTCTGAGTATCCAATCAGGAGGGAGAGTAGAACGGACACAAACAGCAGCCGCGAAGAGGCTACGGGAACTTAGCCACCGAAATTTAAAAGCCACGATGTGATTGGTCAGTTCCTTGAATGGAATGTCCTGCTCGGTTCAGCGGCAGACGTTG
The DNA here is from genome assembly GCA_016490735.1 of Pachyseris speciosa. Taxonomy (NCBI): domain Eukaryota; kingdom Metazoa; phylum Cnidaria; class Anthozoa; order Scleractinia; family Pachyseridae; genus Pachyseris; species Pachyseris speciosa. The sequence goes on from JAEMWC010000406.1 coordinate 243,368, forward strand.
GGGGAGGGAGAATAGGACCGACGTTAAAAGCCACGATGTGATTGGTCAGTTCCTTGAATGGAATGTTCTGCTCGGTTCAGCAGACGTTGGTGGGGGAGGAGAATAGGACCGACACAAACAACGGCTGCGAAGGAGGCTACTGCTCTATTGGAAATCGATAAGGACTTTACGCTCGAACTCTCAACACTTGCTGTCACAACCTATGTCTAAAACTAAAACTTATGCTGTGTGTGACCCGAGGATTGGGAACACACTTCCAGTTTTCATATAAGAAATTCGTCCACAATTAGTTTAAAGGTAATTCCTTCCATTATTAGATATAATTTCATTGTATTAGTTAATATTTAGTGTTAATATTTTAGTTTAATTGCTTTATTAGTTTTTGTTAAGCGTCACGAGCAATTAGTGGACGTGTGCGCTATACAAATGTACTATCATCATCATCATCATCATCATCATCATTATCATCATATTTTGATTTACAATATCATTAATTTGATCACAAATTCAAATCATTAGAATAAAAGAAATGATCACTGAGCAAAATTTTATTTCTGTTTAAACATATCCTTCCCGGCTAGCATATCAAGCATCTGGAAGACAAAGGGGAAGGCAAGGATGTAAGCTTATATATTGAGGCCTGTGGGTTAACTTTTTAGCATTAAGATGAAAAATAAAGGCAAATATAGTCCAGAGAAAAAGATGCATTTTTTAGTGTTTCTCACAACCTAACTGGGTTTAAAAAAGTGACAAAGTTGCTGAGAAGTAAATTATCCTTTGAATGTTATATTTGACCAAACCAGGTAACAGCTCCTGAATAAACTAAAATTAATTTTAAATAGTTTCTTCTGTTCCTGTGTCATTAAGAGAGAAATATTTCACGGTAAAGCTTTCTCCATAATCACATGCAACACAAAAATCATCGTTTTAAACCAAAATGAAGAATATCAGCTGCACATCAAGTGTCCCATATGGTCTAGCAGTTAGGATTCCTGATTTTCACCCAGGCGGCCCAGGTTCGACTCTCGGTATGGGAATTATTTTGCTGTTGAAAATTTGTCTTGCATCAGTCAGAAAATATCATAATATTCTCGAGTATAAGGGACGCCAACATGGTGGAAAAATCCGTGTAGTTTTAAGATAATTATTTTCACCATATCTCTGTGCTGGAGAGTACTACAAAGCCAAAAATCTTTCTAAGTTGTTTGTTTTTACCCTCCGTTTAAAACCTTTGGTCTTGAATATTATCCATACATGCAAACGTATTTTGTCACATTGATAATAAATCAAAAAAACGTTTAAACTCTGAATATTCCTCTGGAGATATGCAGTCAAATTGCTGCAAAAGTTCTCAAACTTCTGTTGGTTGTTCGAATTCGAACTTTTCCTTACATTTCAAGTCAATTTTTAAAGATTTCCTTCTGGCATGCGCACCAATGACAAATAGTTTTAATGTTTTTAATCAAGTTAATATTTGCGCTTTTTCCATTCCATTCTCTCTTTTCCTTTTTTTTTTTTTTCTTTTTCATTTATTATTTTGTTTGCAGACCTTTGTTTCTCTTTGGTTCTGCTGGGAAACTTTGAATCAACATTTAAGCTAATAAGTTGCATTCTCTAACTTAGACCTCTTCTAAAGAGGGAGACTTCTGGGGTCGAGAATTGAGCAAAGTGGAAATATTTTCGACTCACAGTTGATGGATAAGTTCAGTTTTTCTCCAATTTGCAAGACAAAAAACCTTCGTTGTTTGGGTGTACTTTTGAGATAGTTCATTCCATGTTAAAAATATAGGAGTGCATTTAATACTCTTTGCCTGCTGCACAGGAAACTGATTAAAACGGATGACGCCAGTGCATATACCTCAAGTCAAGGTTTTTTTTTTACCATATTTCAACAAACCATTCGAGCAATAATTAAATAAACTTGTCTAAAATGATTAGCTTCGTGGAGGACCATTATAATAAAGGAAATGATCACTGAGGATAATTTTTATTTCTGTGTTCAAACATATCCTCCCCGGCTGGCATAGGAAGCATCTGGAAGACAAAAGGGAAGGCTAGGATGCAAACTTATATATTGAGGCCTGTGGGTTAACTTTTTAGCATTAAGATGAAAAATAAACGCAAATATAGTACAGAGTACAAGAAGCTCTTTCAGTATTTTTCACAACCTAACTGGGTTTAACAAAGAGGCAAAGTTGCTGAGCAGTGAATTATCCTTTGAATGTTATATTTGACCATACCAGGCAATGGCTCCTGAATAAACTAAATTTAAAATAATTTCTCCTGTTTCTTCTGTGTCATTAAGAGAGAAATATTTCACGGTAAAGCTTTCTCCATAATCATATGGAGAAATGAAGAGTATCAGCTGTACATCAAGTATCCCATATGGTCTAGCGGTTAGGATTCCTGGTTTTCACCCAGGCGGCCCGGGTTCGACTCCCGGTATGGGAATTATTTTGCTGTTGAAAATTTGTCTTGCATCAGTCAGAAAATATCATAATATTCTCGAGTATAAGGGACGCCAACATGGTGGAAAAATCCGTGTAGTTTTAAGATAATTATTTTCACCATATCTCTGTGTTGGAGAGTACTACAAAGCCAAAAATCTTTCTAAGTTGTTTGTTTTTACCCTCCGTTTAAAACCTTTGGTTTTGAATATTATCCATACATGCAAACGTATTTTGTTACATCAATAAAAACCAAAAACCGTTTTAACTCTGAATATTCGCTGGAGATATATAGTCAAATTGTTGTAAAAGTTCTCAAACTTCTGTTGGTTCTTCAAATTCGAACTTTTCCTTACATTTCAAGTTAATCTTTAAAGATTTTGTTCGGGCATGCGCACCAATGACAATAGTTTTAATGCTTTTAATCAAGTTAATATTTGCGCTTTTTCCTTTCCATTCTCTCTTACCTCTAGGTAAGGGCTCCTGAATGAACTAAGTTTAACATAGTTTGTTCCGTTCCCGAGAAATATTTCACGGTAAAGCTTTCTCCATAATCATATGGAGAAATGAAGAGTCCATATGGTCTAGCGGTTAGGATTCTTGGTTTTCACCCGGGCGGCCCGGGTGGGAATTATTTTGCTTTTTTGAAATTTTGCCTTCCCTCAGTTATTCTGAAAATATCATAAAATTCTCAAAATATTATAAAACCGGTATTATTATTTTTGTTTTGTCGAGTATAAGGGACACCACCATGGCGGAAAAGTCTGTGTAATTTTCAGATAATTATTTTCACCATATCCTTGCCTGAAGAGTACTACAAAACCACTGAAAATCTTTCTAAGCTGTTTCTTTTTACCAACCGTTTAAAACCTTTTTTTCAAATATTGACCATACATGCAAGGCGTCTTTTTTCACATTGATAAGAACCCTGAAGAAAAGTTTAAATTGTGAAAATTCCGCTGGAGATAAGCAGTAAAATTACGTAAAAGTAAAATAATTCCCATACCGGGAGTCGAGCACGGGCAGCCTGGGTGAAAACCAGGAATCCTAACCGCTAGACCATATGGGGATTTCATGGTTTCACATTCCATCAGAGACCAGCATAGCATTTTTATCTACAATATCACTAATTTGATCAAAAATTCAAATCATGGGAAAAAAGGAAATGATCACTAAGGATAATTTTTATTTCTGTTCAAAGATATCCTTCCCGGCTGCTGAGCATAGGAAGCATCTGGAAGATAAAGATGAAGACTAGGATGCAAGCTAATGTTGAGGCTTGTTGGTTAACCTTTTAACATTAAGATGAGAGAAAAAACAACAACAACAACAACAACAACAAACAAACTAGATGCCCCTTTAGGTGTTTTTCATGACCAGGAGCCCATGACCTAACTGGGTTTAACGAAGCCTAACAAGCAAAGCTGTTGAGCAGCAACGTAACCTTTTCCTCTGAATGACTAGACTAAATTTCAAACAGTTCAAGCTCTTGTAACCATTGAGGGAGAAATGTTTCTCCGTAATCATATGCAATTCGAAAAACTCATTTGAAAGCAAATGTAAAGATTATCATACATCAAGTTTCCCATATGGTGTAGCGGTTAGGATTCCTGGTTTTCACCCAAGCGGACTGGGTTCGACTCTGGTGTGGGAAAATCGTATGTTTTCATCCTTGTTTTTTTCATCCTTTAACGATGTCATACAATTGTTTCCATGATCAGTTATGTCAATTTTTTGTCTGGTCAAACACCAGTCCTGTCCAGTATAAAATCTATCGTTTCCTACACTACCACTATAAATTAACTCATTCTACACAGTGGAGCCTCGATTTAACGAACCTCGATATAACGAAGTTCTCGATATAACGAACGATATTTTTCAGCCCGACCTTTTAAAATGTATGGAAAAGGACCTTGATATAACGAACCCTCGATATAACGAACCAATTTCCCCAGTCACCTGGCACTTCGTTAAATCGATGTTCCACTGTATATTGCTGTGTTTCGACGTTATTTGTTTTTGTCCTTTTTTCTATTTGTTTGTTTGAAGCTAAGTGGCACCTCTTTGACACGAATATAGCTGTTTTAGTAAATTGTGGGTTTCAAGTTAATCATTTACCGGATTCGTTTAAATAAGGCTGTTTATCTTTTGTTTCCTCTCACAGAAGCCCTCATGAGAGAGCCAGTAACGTGACAGCAGACGATAGAAGTAAAGTGGAAATAAATTAGAGCACTTAAGTAACCACGCTTTATAGATTTAACAAGACTAATTCAAAACCCTTTATCATCGATTATTGCATGATACTAGCTCACATGTCACCATTGCTAAACCAAGTGTCAGTAGGACTTTGCGCCCAATTATCTTTCAGTAATTAAACAAAACCCATGTCACCATTTAGCGCTGTATGACAAGTCAGATATTTATGATATTGCCAGTGATCAGGAAATATGGTGATGAGTTTCATGGGAAGTCTTTTAAGTGGACAAAGTGACTAGCTATCCTTTTCACGCCTTGTTTGCGCCGACTGGCGGGCGCCGCGCGAGGATTACAAACGTTTCATTGTATCAGACATGTCCTGCGGGGATAAGTCCGGTTAGGAACGCCCTTGTATTCTGACTCACCCTAAAACTAGCTGTACTGAAAAGGCAAAATCGTAATGGCCGCATTTCCAAGATTTTCACTCAATACGAATTGGAAAGGCAATGTAGTTACGACGAAGTATTGCTCTTCTTTGAAAGAAGAAAAGCTAGAATCACCTTATTCAGCATAAAGAGAACAAAGGGAACGTTTGATTTTAGTAATCACAGTCCAAAGACTTTATTTATTCTTCTGGTAATAAACAGCACCTTAGGAAAGTACTTACTGTTCAATCGCTTTCACAATAATGATAAAATGTACACTATAGAGTGTACGAACGCATGTTTATAAGCCAGAACGCATGAAATTTCACCCAGAATTAAGTTGAAAGTTTCAACGGTTATGTTCGTGAACTGAAATCAAGGTAGATATCGCTGTGATTCATCTATTTATAATAGTGAGAGCACATGAACGCATTGCATGAAAGCTGTATCCAGAGACAGCCTACATGTTACGCTTGCAGCTCTCATTAGCTTACCTCGCTGCTAACAGTCTCCATGCATGACACAGTTTTCCTTTCTTCACAGATGACACGTTTTCATTCAAGTCCTTCTCGTAAAATTCTTTATTCAATCAAGTCATGATCCATCGTTCATTCCCTTCCATGAGATGTGTGTGATTTTCACTGCAAGATAAAAATCGACAAAGAAGATCAGGCAAATAGAAAGTTGGCTGACAACTTCAGTTGCATACAATACGTTATCCGTGCCATAATTACTAAAATCCGGTGAAATTACAGGTAAAGGTTTTTATCGAACAGATCAACGATAAAAAGCAAATGATGTTAGGCTGTCAGCTAGTTCTCACAAATGTGAATGAATCTTTTTTGTATGTTAAGGATTGTTTATCTTGGCTGAACAGATACCAAAATCACCACACCTGAACATCGGAGGAACATTTGTTCACCACTTTTTCCCACACGAACCATTAAAAATCATTAAAATCATTAAAAGACATTTTGGAATGAATTCTAGGTACTTGTTTCTCCTTTACATTGGAAGTGCAGAAGATTGGAGGAAAGAGATTGAGCCAAGAGCAAAGGGATGCTTAGTAGCGCCTCTTCTTTGTCCAGAAATGACTGAAACAATTCACCTCTGACTTCGCCATTTAAGCTCCAGGCCTGTTGTTTCATATTTCGCTTGTATTTAGTTTCAAAGTATAAGCCTCTTTGAATCACGAAACTGACTGTTCTTTGTGGCTTAGCATTAACCAACTTATTTTGCCTTGGGGGACAGCGAGTGTAAGAGCATAGGATTACAAAATGTTTACTTCCCTCTAATTGGAAAAAGACTTTCCCTACACATTATGTGAGTCATCGCTGGCGGAAACCTTACCAGTCAGAATATAACTTCCCCATCTATACTGAAAGGGCCTTCTTTCAATCATTAAAGGAGAAACGTGAAAATAAGAGAGGCTGGGACGTCGTTTCAGACCAGTTTATGAAGCCAGTGAGTCTGACGACACAGTTAACATTCCTTACTGACAGAAAGAAACTGGGAAATTTTTACATGATACCCAAATTAATTCTTTCTCGAAGATCTAGTTTGCTCAGTCCAAAATAGGCAGCCTCTTTTGTTGCCACAAGAGAAAAGGTGACAATTTACACGCACAATTTCAATGACGAAAAGTAATTGATTGACCACAAATGGCTCAAAACTTGGAATTAAGAGACCATTGCCTGCTTGAGCAGTAAAAGGTTAACGAGACGATCCACCAGCTGTGCTACTTCTGTTTGATCAAAGACTTAGGAAATTTGGGGTTAGTTTTTTATATTGATTGAGAAGGGAAGCATAAAAAAACTTATACGTACCAAAAGGGAGGAAAAATCCGTTTAAAATGTCGATATCGCAAGGAACACATCCCAGTAAAGCAGAATTTAAGAGCACTGACATGCATTCCTCGAGGTGAATGACGAAGTGTTACGATCCCGTGCCAAAAAATGCAAGGATAAAGTCAATATTTTTAACTTAATTGGTCTAGAATAGAAAGCCACATGATAACAAAAAGTCAAAGTAAAAACAAAGCATAATAACTCAGTTTTTTCAACTCGAATTTGGAAGTGTTATTTTTTCGTTCAATATATATTTCGAGAAGAGATTCTCCGATTTAGGAATTATACCTGAAATTCTATGACGCATTCACTCTAATGAAACAAGATTTACAAAGTTTAATTCCACAGGAAATGAACTTGTTTTCTACGTTTGTACTTGCGTAATAATGCTAACGAAAAACAAAATCGAAGAGAGAGAATTCTATTGCGAGAAGAAAGCTAAGATGTATGAATTTTAGTTACTACTGAAACTCGTCGACAGCACAAGGTCTCGCAGTTCTTTACTTTGACTAAAACAGTTAAACAACTAATTATACCACTTCAAAACTAACGGAGTTAAAGCAAAAATGATTTCTATTAGAGCACTATTTTTTTCAACATTTATCGACTTTTAATACATATGTTGAACAACGATTTCCAAACAGGTACTAAGAACACAACTAAAAGAGGGGCGTGTTAACACACTAGCGTGTCGAACCGGACAGCTCAACTGATAAACTGTGGTTTGAAAAGATGCCGTTATTTTCAGTTTTCAAAAACGAGACATAAATTAGTCTGAAATCACTGCGAAGCGATAAAAAGAGTAATTAAAAACTTAATTAAATGGCAGGTATACTCCGAAGCACTATTGTACCATCGAAGTGTGCGCCTAACCACAGGTTTTATGGAAGATAATTACCAAGACAACTGTATAACTAATAATTATTGCCAAGGAAAATGTGTGAAAACAAGGACGGCTGACGTACCTCTCCTTAGAGAAAACTCGCGTGTCTTCACACTATCTCAAGTACCGTTCAAAAAACGTTTATTTTATGGTGCTATGTCAATTCACGCGATGTCCAAATGGTCCAAGGTAGGAAAAGGTCCACGAAGTTGTTACTCCCTCGCATGCATTGCAAAATAATTGCTTATCTTGTTTCACAGAGTTTCTCCCCTGACAAAAACAGGCTGGAGTGATATGAAAAACATACGCTAAAAGTAGACTTTTAGTCTCTTCTTACCTGGCGCTCGGCCCCTGTCCAAGTTAAATCATAAATCAATCGCTTTGGCTTAAACTGCCTTGCGCAGCTCCAACACACGAAACACTTTTCGTTGACAACGTTTGAAAATAAATTAATCAGCTAATTTCAGCCGTTAACAAAACTGAACGTTTTTAGTTAGATAAAATAATTCGTCCTAAAGCCTCTGAGGAAAATGAAAGAGGACAGAATACTTCGAAAGATGAATTTTATTAGAGCAAATTAGAAATAGTTTGCTAAAAACAACAACCGCAATTCAATGATATAGAGTTACGGTGTTAGTGAACTGTCCCGCAAAATGATTTATCATTTAAATGCTATCTTTAACGTTTCTTCTCTAGATTGCATGGTATTTTCTTTGTTTCAGGTTTCCCCTTAAGATGTTACCCTTTATCGACATCATGCGGTGTTTTTTTATGATATCAGAAATGCAGCGATCACTGCAAGGGACAATTACTTTCAAAATCTAACAACTAATCCAAACTTTGAGATATTCTAAGAAGCTCACAAACGAAGTGTGTTCTTCATACTTTGTTAAGAAACTGAACTACAAACCAGTAAATTTCTCTTATGTACGAAACGATAAAACTTGCGAGAGGTACTGAGAGGTTAGCTGCTAAATCAACTCAGGACGGCCCCATTTCACTTTCCAGGGGGAAATAACACGAAAAGTCCTTCCGCTTCTAGATATAAATCCACCGCAAGGGTATGTAGACAAAGTTATTTATGAAATTCAATAATGCGATCTGACAGGCTTTTCCCTGCTCATAACATATTTGTCTTTTAAGTCACAGAATGTGACGGGCGATCAACGTACGTAAAATATGGTTTTGACTCCAAGGTACTTTAGCTAACCCTTTTAAGGGTCAACCTTTAAATAAAAGACACGCTAAGACGTGTCAATAATACGAGTTTTCTCCTGCCTCTGGGCATGTGAAACAGCATGAATATCTTTTTCTGTGACTTTCTAAGCCCAAACCGCTCCGTTTGCGTTGGGAATGCACACATTGTGTCAAACCTAGTACGGCATCACTGTAAACAATGAAAGTGGAATAGAAAGGAAGTGAAAGGTAACATTTTCTTTCATATATGCAATGTTAAACGACTATAAAGTCTTTCCTGTAGTTTAGGTTAAAATTTCGTGTATACCTAACTAAGTTTCAACATTGATTTATGCTTGGCATGTTTTTGATAATTTCTATCCTCATGTACCAGTCATTCTGGGGCGTGGTGTTCATCTGTTTTCCTTCGCAAGTGATAAAATTCGGCACAGATTATGATGAGCAAACCACGTTAACATGGTATAAATTAAATTAACTCATTTTCCTCTTCGAGATAAATTGTTTTTTTTTTTCATATAATAAACTCTGCAAATTATTGTGGTTTAGGAGAGTGTTGCACAATCGTTAGAAGTGTAATTGTTGAGACCAGGTTTGAACTAAGGACCAAGGACAATTGTTCAAGCGACCATTCTTCCCGTACCCCTTCGGAGTAACAATATCATGCGTAATTACATTGAAATCTCTTTTCGCGTTTCTAGGCTATGAAGCTATTTTCCTAATTTCAATAATATCTCAATGCTGCAGCAAAAATTGTCTCAACTACGCGATAAAAATAGTTTATAGCCTTTTGAAAGAACTGCGAAATCCAACAAACGCTGCGTGAAGCCGAGGCATTACGACCCAAACAAGATTTATTAAATTCCACGTTTTTTTTATTATTCTTGTCCTCAAAATGTTAAGTATTTTGCTTTAGCAAATCCTGCTATTATAGGTTGTCTTTTTTTTCTTTATTCAGTGCGACATGAAATTTCTTGAGACGTGGTTTCCCCGAAGAAAATGCAGAACAATATAATACACAGAAACCAAGGGGAACCCTTCCACGGCATCTAAATACATTCTCGTTAGTATTTTATCAAACGTACACATTAGAATTCATTCGAGGCGTATTATTTTGAAACTGATTAGGCCTCTTTTTTACTATTTTAGCAGTGATAAAAGCTTCTTGTGCTTGAAAACTACCAGAATAAAAACTCATACTTAGTTTGCCTTCGTGCTTGGGTCACAAAACTAATTAGCAAACTTGACATTTTTCACACCTGAGAAGAGAGTGCGTATGTTGGGAAAAAGAGCTGTTAATCACATTTCGATGACTAAACAAATCTAACTTACAATTCTCGGTCAGTTTGAGATTATAGCGTTTAACAAACGAAAGAGAATTGAGCCAAAATGTCCGAGTCGGTGATGCCAAAGGTCACCATGCTTTGAGTTGGCCAAAATATTTAATAGCGTCAGATGATGTATGGTGCGTCCTTAGCTTAAACTTTCGTTCACTTTAAGGTTTAAATGAAACCACCTAACTCGAGGTTTATACTTTTTAGTTCATAAACTATGAAAAAGTACTCAGTGAAAGTGGTGAACAGTTAAGCGCAAAAAACAAACGAACACAGCACATACTACATATCATGATATGTTAGAAATTTTATTACCAGTGGTAGACTAGGAGCCTTTTTGAACGACTTGAGAGATCCCTCAAATCTTCACTGTTCAGAAATGTTTTTAAGGAAAGAGGAAGGCCTTCTTGTGTTTTAAAGTAGCTTGCTATTTATTTTTTGCCACTCAAAAACTGGAACATTCCACTTTGTTCGCAACACAAGCAGCTATTTGTTTTCAAGTCAACATCAATAAATTTATCAATCAAACAATGAGTACGTTTGTTACATTGATGGCAATCAAAACCTATCCACACGGCCATATATTATCAAAGACTGCTTAGAAGTTAAAATTATACCTTATAGAGCCTAATAACGTTGATAATTTGTCCATTGAAAAGTTTGCGCGCGACAAAGCGATGTGTGTAAAAAATGGCGACCAAACTATTATTGCCAAAAGCTCTGAGTCTTATGAATGAGACGCTTGTATGATCTTTATCGCTAAAGCTCATGTAAATTTGTTTTTTAGCCTTCGAGGCATAAATGCGTGGTTTTATATTTTCTTAATCAAACAGATAAGGTTGCAATATATTTGCCGTTCATTGACCCATGAAAAGTAAATTGGTTCGAAGAAGAACGTGGTCTTGCCACTGCAAGGAGTCCGGCACTGTTTTGATTACCTTCCACAGTTAGTTATTTTAGGCGTTAAGGGCATATACTCGAAGAAAGCGTTTCTATCTGAACAGTGTAGTATTAGAATTAATTTGAATAAACGCAATTTGAAATAAAAGTTAGCATTTTGACCAAAAAACGTTCTTAGGCGGAGCGAACAAGCGAGCAAACGCCATATTGGAATTATTTCTTGCTAACGGATAAAAATTGCTCTCCTTTCCTTCTTGGAAGAAATGAAGTTTTTAAGAGTTTAAGTTAAAATAAAAAGACTTGTCTTTATACAGGAAGCCAAATGAATTAACACAACTGTAGAATAAACGAAAAGACCGTGAAGTCCTCGCTGCGGGCATAAAATGACTGAACGAGGGTAACAAACCTTGGTTCAGGAGATTTATTTGTACATATATAGTTTTATACAAAACTTTTAAATAGTCAGTAAAGTGAGAGTAAATATGAATGTAGCTGAACGACGTTTACAGTCGTACTACAATGCTTTAACCGCTGGGACACATGGATAACTACAGCACTTGCGGTAAAAACTGTTCTTCACAATTTTGTCCCAATTCTCGCGGAATCAAGTCTTTTATACGAAGCAACAACACTAAGAAAGTGAAGAAATAACTGTGAAACTGTGTTTATGATGTTCAGCCAACAAAAGTGATTGTTACGTAGCTTTGCTGATGAGAAAAAACAAAGCAAAGAAACTGAGAAATGGAAGAGCCTTCATGTCTCTGTTTGAAAGAATCGGCTTAACACCTCATCTGTAAGCCACAGACGTCTGACGGAGTCCTCGTGAACAATCCTTCATCTTTTATTTACACTTTTCGAATATCTGATACATTAACGGCAATCTTATGCCCTCGCAAAGTTTGGAACAAAAAAGACAGTTCAAAAGTGCCATCGCAATCAATCCGCGCGAAATGAAATATTACCGCAATTTGTTACACTATTTCTCCTCGGCATGCTTGAGTAACACCGCGTTCGCCTGGCAAGTGCGAATCATCAATTTTTATACACCTATGCGTCTGTGGTAAAGGGATTTACGACAATTTGTAATTGATAATCTAACAAATTCAAACAGGTTTGCAGTCTATCTAGTGCACCCTCGCCGCATTCCTCGGCTTGTAGGTATCACCGGCTTGTTGTCCTTCTTCCATTTCATTCGTCGATTTTGAAACCAGATTTTGATTTGACGTTCGGATAGTTGTAACATGGCCGACATCTCGGAGCGCCTCTCCTTGGTTAGGTATCTGGTGAAATGAAATTCTTTTTCTAGTTCCAGAATTTGATTTCGTGTGTATGCCACTCGTCTTCGATGCTTGAACGGTTGCTTGTAATGCCACGGAACGTCTTTGTCATCTTCCCCATCTAAATATTTAAACAAATTTGAATTTTATTTGGTATGGTTTCCGCGAAAGTGTTGTTTAAAAACAAAGAAGACTTAAACTCAATTCTGAGAGCAATTAAAAGGTTTAGTAGCTTAATCAGTCTATTGCCAGTATAGGAAAGGGATTTTTTTCTGTTTAGAAATGTATTTTATTGATTGATTCCTTTCTTTATTCTAAGTGACCCGTGAGTAATTGAAGTGATTGCACTTTCAAACAATGTTTAAAATCTGTTCAAATTGTAACTTCATCCATCACATCGAAACGTATAGTCATACACGTGTTTAGCTTTGTGCACAAACTGTTTTGCAACAATTGAACCGTACCTGTTTTTTCTTCCGATTCACTGGCATCTTTCGAGGATTGGCAGGCCTCGTCGTCGGCTTCTCGGCTACACGTAGTTTCATGAGTAAGTTCTGGAAAGCTATCGCTCGGTGAGTCTGGTGGAGTTCGTGAAGCTGTTGATAAAGGACTTGCGTTGCTTTCGGAACTCGTCATGGGGTTAACAGCGCTTTCTCTTAAAAGAGGCGGACTTCTAGATGTTACTGGTGGTCTGTGTATCTCCGAGCTGCATCCCACAGGGAAAATCTGCGGAGAATAGTACGTTGGCATCCCATAGCTGTACATCAGAGGAGGCGAGTTGAAGTAAGCAGGCTGTCGAATTCTACTAGCTTGGTAGAAACAGTCCATGTTGCGCGTGTGTTGACTGCAAACAGTTCAAGGTAGTTCAAGCTACTAATGAACAAGGCACCAACTTGTCGAGAGCAATATTCTCTCTCACTAGTCACAACTCAAGGCTATAATTAGATAGGCAGATTAATTTCATGATTGGCTAGTTAACAAACGCCCTACGTCATCGCTATGCATGCTTGGTAAATCGATGGCGCCTGCAAAACGGCGCGTGCTAGAGACGGAGTGAGCAGAGACAAACTGGTGATAAATTTAATTAAAAGCGCGCTTTTCATCTCTTTGCCGATAGCTTTAAAAGGCGTGGAAAACAAAAACCAAATCTTTGTTTTTAAAGAAATCTATTGTAATGTTCCCTTATCTTCTAATATCGCGATAAATTTTGCTATTTCACGATCTAATGCTACGTGAGGCTTGCTCCAGTGACGCGGGACTCAGAAAAGCCAGGTGAACATTTTAGCACATCATAATTTAAAAAAGAAATTGTTTGAAATATTTTTAAATACCAAACCATCCGAAACGATTTCTTTTAGACCTAATGCAATACTTAGTCACCCCTTGTTCGTCTTAATTTAACTTAATGTAAGATGTTGTTAAAATCTTATGCTGCACTACAGAGAGCAGTTGTCAGTGAGTTCAGGGTTTTATCAAGGCTTCTTAAGATGACAGCGGGTTGTTAGCAATGATTTTATTGACTGGACAACTGGAAACCCCACTTGCACCTTAAACGGAAACCAAAAGAATGTACTGCGGGCAGGCGAGTGTAAAGTTAAGAAGAAACAGCGGTTTTGTGTCTTTTAAACCCGCAGTTCTTAACAACTATAATTAAACCTTGATAGAGATCATGAATACTTTATTTAAGTTAAAAATACAAGTTTACCTTTTATCTTAAAACGTGTGATTCATAAATTATAAATGTTTGCAACTGATATCTCAATTAAACTGTGCTACGGGCAGCTAATTAGCGACTACGGATAATGAATTTGTTTGTAATGGGAATTAACTGGATGCTCTGAACAAAACATGCGGTAATTTAAACAAGTAGCTCTCTCTGTTTTTATCCCATTAAGAAATTAAACCAACCAACCAGCGTAGGAGATTGCAAGCTAACAACATCGAAAGGCGGTTGAAGTTACGCCACACCAGCTAAAGCAAAATGCAAGACAGAGCTTCCTCAGTGACTCCAAGCAAGTGTTGCGGTATTTTGAACTGTCTGCGGAACTCAATGCCTGGAAATGTTACGAATACCCGCTAATAATGTGCGAACAGTCATCCCGTGCCAATTCCGTGTAGCTCGGGTATAACGACCCTTGTGCTGGGCCATTGTGCGTGTTCTGAATAGACTTAAGAGAATATATAAGAGACAGGAAAAATTTCATTTCCAAAGAGAGCCGGCCAGAAAAGGAATATTACAAAGTAGCAAGACTTAACTGTTTCATATCCTTCGATTTCAACGTTGTTTTAATCCAAATGCCTTACTTTGAGTACACACTCAAGACAGCTAAGGGGGCCTCACTGAGGAATTGGAGTGAATTTTAAACTGAATTTCCAAGCCTACACTCAACCAAACAGTCCAGTAGAGACTGAGAACCCATCAGCACAAACATATGAAAACTTTTCAGCCTAAACCCAGTTTCATTCTAGTCCTAAACAGTCCAGCGCCTGCGCATGTTAACAGGCTAACAGTCCTTCGTGTATATTTCCGTTGGTTTGTTGGATATCAGGCTGATCTTACTCTTAACTGCGGTTGCGCTGACGTTACTACGAAACGAATTTGTCGAATGCCCAAAATCCAACAGTATTTCCGTGTATTTTCTTTCGCTGGAATTTCCATGCGATCTAATTGATCCACGCGTGATGCTCATTGTTTAAGAAAAGCCTCTTGATCGTTTGTTCTGGTTTTCTGTGTTTTCAAACACAGTTCATTCAATTGTTCGACGCTGTGGCGCCGAGGAGGAGAACACATCAGAAACGCCGCGCACCAAACAATCCCGGTCGGTCTTTTGTGTTTTGAAGCAGTCATCCATCAAATCTGACGAGAACACAGAGCTAGCTTATTAAAAAAAAATTGCTGAAGCCATATCGAGCTCCGTCGGTTTTACCTTGCGTGAATTTTGACAGCTCGGCAGTTCAAATTGATAGAACGACGTCTGCGCGGGGTCACTGAACAAAGCTGGAAAAGTTTTTACGACCCACCGGAAATGTGTTAAACGGCCTCATCTTGTTAATCGCTACACGATTTTGTCCTATTAGAGCTTAATGAATTACTGAGCGTTCAATCAAAAAGACAGCTTGCTAATGGCCGCATGGTGAGCTCAGCACGATACCGCAGCCATCAGATACAATCACAACACCATTACTCGTGTTTTGGATGGGCAACCCGTAGCAAATATCTGAGAGCCTGGAACTGGTTAGTAACCTGTACCCAACAAATCACTATAATTTATCTTATGGATTTCTTCATAAATTCAAACAAAAGTGATTAAATAGATTTTACTTCTGTTACAATGCTCAGTGAAGCCTGTTTTAACGGAAACATCAACCGGCGATATTGCAGCTATACAGTAAAAACTCGCGTATAAGAACCTGGGTTTTTAGAACCTGTTGGGCTAAAATGTTCATTTTAAGCCCCCTCCACATAAGAACCTATTAAGGCTAAAATTTTAAGTTAGGTTCTTATCAGTGGAAGTGCTGTGAAAGTGTATAGGTAGAAACTGCTGAAGTGGCTTTTCAGAGAACTGACTATGAGTTTGTTTGAGCATAGGTTTTGTTAAGGACATACCTGGACTGTACTGCCTTTAGGCATTATGGTATAAATGATTTCTATTGTATTATGAGATGATATTGATAATTTATTTAAATGAAACTCATATGAAAATATAAGAACCTATTTTAAGAACCTCGGTACCCTAAATTTTGCTTTACGTACCGTTTCAAAATAAGAACCTGTTTAGGCTAAATTAAAAAATCCAGGTTCTTATACGCGGGTTTTTACTATATTTAACATTCTAGGACCTTCTGAATTTTATTCAAGTTTGCGCGATAATTGAATGCGAAGTATGTGTTAGGAATTTTAAGACAGAAGGTAAACCAGTTTTTAAACTGGCTGGCTGAAGTTAGCAACGGTCACTTCAGTATTTTTTAAAGGTATAATTGCCATATCAGTTAGTAAGTTTTTCTTCGTCGTTTTCATGTTTGTCCCTGAATGTCTCCTTCATTTGCTTTTAAAAACAGACCGATTTACAAATTTATTTTTGTTTCGACCACGGTTGGTTAGATGCCAAACTTAGTTATCTTTAGTTCTAAAACCTCACTTCTCTTTCGTATACAGACTTCGTAAAAGTAGATATTCCCTCATGCAAGACCTCCACCCTTAAGATTGCGGATTTATTCGAGTCCGATCAAGAAGCAAAAATATAATGATATAAGTATCGTTTGTGTCAAACGTGATCTGCAGCAATTTGTTCCATCTGTTTATCACTCTTTCATTAGTTTGAATATTTATTTTTTGTGATCAATAAAGGCGCTTGCACCCAAATGTACAGCTGGCTTACATTTTCAGTGACTGTACTTTTTCCTCAGGTAAAATCGATGCCTTCCTTTACCGCAGAGTTCTAACAAAATAAATTACCGATCAAAAATAAAATTGCTAGAGCTTTCATTCCTTTTAAAGTCTCTGTCATCAAATTAACATTAAATTAACAACTTGTAACTAAAACTGAAAAGATAAAGGTTTTGTCGGTTGGCAAGCGGAATGGCTGGTAACTTCTGTGGTAAACCAACATCCTGTTATGATAAAACCCGAACAGCCTAGAGAACTTATTTAAAGTCCGTTAAGGTTAACTTACAGCAGACACAAACAACCGTTGTGGAAAATATTATATTTTATAGCTAATTTGGCAATCAGGAAACTGATCCTCAACCCGAGAAGTTGAAAAATTATATTTGTTCACGTCACGCCACTCTATTGCATCTGCTGGAGCTCTGAAAAGCATATGTTGATTATAAGCCTTCAGTAAGAAGCTGTTTTTCGGAAAAGTCAATAACTGTCAGTGCAGGCGCGGGTGAGGTCGGAAGCGGGGTATACTGAAATAATCTAACAGGATACAATTAAACAAAGTTCATACTGCCTTTGCTAATCAACAGCTACGAGGGATGGCCTGACACATTGTACCCCTGCTTATCAGGCAGTCTGCCATGCATGGAGCTCGCTGATTCAGGCAGAGCATAAAATTAAGATTTTGTAAATAACTACGATGCATTGGAATAATGCATTTAAATTGTTTTAAAATAGATTTCGCTTCAATGGTGTGATAGTATCAAGCCGGCAATTCTGTTGAAAACTACACTCGGAGGTTATTTGACTTTACAGCACGACTGAGTAAATAATATTACCATCCAGGCATCCACCACAATCCAATTCCGTTTACAAGGCTTAGCATATCCAGAAGGGCATATCCTAATTAATTTGATATTTTTACTTATCTATGTCTCTCGTTTGTTCGACTACAAAGGTGCGGAAGGCCCATTCTCCTAACTGTTCCGTTATGTGCGCTGGCCGCGATCAAATATCGCTATGGTGACAGAGGGGCTGTGAATACAATTCTACTGAAGAAAAGACAGGAAGCGAAAGACACAAAGAACTGCTGATGGACTTCTACATCTTTGTCATAACTTAACATGAACGATATTTCCGGTTCTAAGTCTGTTTCGGACGTTTCCGTCCCAGGGAAATGAGTTCTTTTGTTATTGAAAGTTATTGCTGTTCTACGATACAACCAGTTGTAAAAATGTTGAGACACTCCCAATAAAAAACACACTGTTCTCCTAAACCTCTCCCTTGAGAGTTAAACACGACAGGCAAGACTCCCCTCCCCCCTCCCCTAATCAATTTTGCCTGGACCACATTTTGTGCCTGGCCTCGCATTTGTAACAACATTGATATTAAGGGGAGGGGGGAGCAGAAGTTTGCGCAATCATGGGGACCTCTTTTCGGTCGGAATTAAGTGTATTGTCTCAAGTATTTGTGCATCTGGTTGTAGCATTACCGTTGTCATAACGGCTACACCAAAATCACGCGAAATGTTACACCTTTGCGCAGAACAAACAAACAAACAACAAAGGGACAATACTCGAGAACGAGTCCAAACTTTCATTTCTTCAGAATACTAAAAACGTAACACATTGAAAGTAAGAGAAACGGGGGGGGGGGGAGGGGGGGAGAATGTCTCCACATGAATAGTATATAACAGCTTTCGTTTCATTCAAAAGCCTTAAGGTCACCTTTAGTATTCGAATCTAACGTGATGTAAGCAAATGAAAAGAAAATTTGTGAGAGAGATAGACCTGATTTACCAACAAAAACTTAGTTCTAATAAATTTCCTAGCTAAATTTATTGGCCATTCCTCCTGAAACAGATGCACTTTTGCGCGCGCGTGTTATGATTATAGAGTGGAAAGGGTATCTTTACGAGGAGGTTCTTTGTTCACATTAGAGAGCTTAAGCAACGACGACGGCAACGGCAATGGAACGTCATGTCAAAATGTAACTTCTCGTAATTGTAACTCTTAAGCGATTTTTCCAATTTGTTTAACTTGTAATATGCTGGCGACTTATCCTGGGGCTAAATTAGTAAAAACGGCATTGAAGTTGGGAAAAGAAAGAAGAGTTCACCGTCATAAGCTCATGTTCTCCACAAAACCTAAAATTTGGTCATTTCACGTTACTGTTTTGCTGAGGACGGCAAAGATATGTACCAAATGTAAAACGCACGTGCAGGGCTATTGTTTTTGCTCATTAAGCCTATTGTTTAGTGGCGTTCTCGTTGCCGTTGCCGTCGCCGTCGTCGTTGCTTAAGCTCTCTATTGTTTGCTTCATTTAGGCATACGTTAGCGTAAATGGCCAAACACGCTGCAGATAAATGCACACCAGAAATTGAAAGCGCTCTTCAAACTTAGTATTCGCCAAAAATTTGAGACGGTCAGGCTCAATGGTTCAGTTTTAGAAATGGACGTTTCAAATGTCAAGATTTTACAAAGAATGTATGGCTGGGGATTGAGTTGCCATCAACCATACAATTCCTTCGAAAAGCCAATTTCTTCGACAATATTCAACGTATCACACTGATATTCCAGGGTCGATTCCAGGGGCACCCAGCAAAAAGTTTCGGTAGGTATCTGTTCAGTGGAGGTAGTTCGCCTTAGGCTTTCTGGCAATTAAAATTTCAGCTAAGGAATCCGAACAGATCGCATTCTTCAAGGTAACGAAAACACCACTTTAAACGGACTTAAAACTGCCTTTCTACAGCTTTTGGTTGATTTAACTCTTTGGGTGCCCCTGATATTCATACTAGTTACCAAAAGTGATATGCTCTGAAGTGTCCATTTGTTCGTAGTTTATGGTTTGTTAATAAGGCAAAATGTAAACAATGACGTCAGCAAAGATCAATACTCATTAGTGCCTAAAAAGAAATTTGTGGGATTAACCACACACTTTTCAAAGATAAAATATCTCCAAAAAGATTAAAAATGCCTAACTAAGAGTGGCTTTTTTTTTTCAAATTAAACCTTAATTATCCGTGTAAAATTCGCGGTTATATGTATTTATCATGAGTTACGCAATCCATTGTCAGGGGTGTTGCATGGTATGTTGTACAATTGCTTCATTAGCGGAGGGCTGGTATATATACTGTGTTGCTTTCAATCATATTAATCGGCGTCATACGAACGTCTCCGCGTCTTCAATATTAAATACCCAATGAAGGAGGACTGCCAGTTTTTCATACGTATATTTACAAAGAGTATGCAGTATGCGATCGGCTCCTGTATACGTCTATTTCTTGTTGTATTTTGAGCCTTTCAGAGTTTCTGTAATTTTGCTTGTAAGACATAATAAAGAGGGTCTCACACGGCTCGTGTTGACACACCCCAACTATGGTTGCTTATTACATGATAAATTTTTTATCTTCGTTTTAGCGCGGTAACGAATTAGAATATACTGTCTCAATATTCTTTTGGATTTCAGTTGCCCTCACATAGACCTGCTTTTTCCTCATGGCTATAAAATGCACAAATTAACAATTGGTTAATGCGTCAGCATGCGTTTATCGAGATATGAAGCGCGCGGGAAGTCTGGACAGTTTGGAGCTTGTGATTCATATCTCGATGAACGTATAGCTGACGCATGAGCCAACTGTTTTATTACATTTTCAACGCGGTAGTTTAAAGCCGACGCCACCAGCTTGCACAATGGGAAAATAAAGCACGCTCGCGCAAATGAATTTGATTATACGAATTTACTAGCTATGTTATAAATAATAATTAGGAAGCACTGTCCTCAAGAAACCCTTGTTTCTCAGACAATCCCGAGATTTGCGTTATGTATGCGCATTGACGCCTAGAACAAATGTCGGTTCAGTTCTCTTGCTTCGGCAGCTGGATCCGTACGGTTGCAAGTACGTTTTCCCGCGCACTTGACGTCGGCTGCATCACTGGGTTTCCCGATCCCTTCTCATAGCTTGCATTGCGTGATTTCGTTCGTTTGAACGTATGGTGCATGTCTGTGACCTCGCGCTTAGCATCGGTTCCATCAACGGTTTTCGCACTTAGTCCTTGGATTGTATTTTCCCTTGTCTTGACACTGCATAATTCCAAAACAGTTTTAATTAAGGAAAACGTTTGGGGAGATGCTCTACGCTTTGGGAGGTATTATGACAATTTTTAGAAGAATCTTTTTATTGTTAATACGGTCAGGGGTTTATCATACTGGGGAACAACTAAACATGGCCAAGAATAAAGATGATTTTCGACTTCTTTGTTTTATTGCCAGCGAGTCAGAAGAAGCTTTTTATTGTCGTGTTATGTGCCATCACGCTTTTTGTAGTTACTTCTGATTCGGCAAGAATTCAGAGTAAAAAAAAAGGCTTTCAGACTTTTTAACTGGAAAAGCAGATGACAATAAAAGGGAAAAAACAAAAGGCATATAAATCGGAAATAAAATACTGCAATTCTGTCACACAATCATCCAGACCTCGTGAATTGCTATGACAACACTCATGAGACTGTGTTGAAAGCAAAGTCCACTGTATAAAGTTAAGTCGCATCGGGCCAAGGTCAATGAGATTAAAAAATGAAATGATTGTAGTGAGAACAATTTTAGAAAAATCGTTTACTAAATATCAAAACCAAACTAAAAATCAAGGGTAGCCATAGCTAGTACCAAGCTTGTTGACCAATCAGAGCTCAAAACAATAACGTAACACGTGTGCCAAGGGCGGGAAACCGTGCAACCAGCGCTAAACGCAGGAAAACGAAAGATAGTGAGACAGCAAGTGTTTCAGATGACTGCCATTGGCTGAATACTGAGTCTAATATCACGAGCACTTAGAAGGAAGTAGTCAGTAGCCAATAGGTTGCTAAGCTTAATGATTCCTTAATGATAATTGTGTATTTTCTTTTTATTTGAACTTCAAAATTTCCGTGGCACACTGAAGTCAGTATGGCACTAATTATCTATCAACGAAAACTTCTTTGCTTTAATTTTGCGATGGGTTTCAAGCTACTGAAAAGAAAAAATTCTCTAAACTGATCGCTTGAAGGTACTGCCCTATTAAAAGTTTAGCGGATTTTAAAAGCCTCTAGCGTTGATCTTGAACGGGGGTATTCTTCATTGCTTCATATTAGATTGCTTTATCAGCTTTCTTTTACGACACTGTCATTGGCGAAGGGTGTTTTCACGTGGCCGTAAAGAGAAAGTATTGTTTTATTTGACTTGCAACAAAACAGAAAACGCGGCGGACATAATTTTCCGCTAAGAATAGTGATTTGGATTATGTCGCGTACAGTGTATGTCTGTAAAATACTTAGGGCCGGTTCATTTTCCCTCCCTCTCATGTCGAGCTCCTGTCAGTTAAATTTTCGCATTATGCAGCAAATATTCTGATATACCTTTGCTGAAATGTGTCATTTGTGACTTATTCTTATAATATTTTTTCGGCAAGCAATATAGCCTGAATTTGCTCTTGTGATAGTTACAGTTGACACTGCATGAAAAGTCGTCGAGGACAAACATATTCTTCAGTCAAACACGAATCCTTAATTCAGAAATATTCTTATTCATTATTACATGTTTTGATTTAAAACTCACTTCGTTGATTCAGCTGCCATCCCAAAGCAATATTTGTCAATGCAGACAGAAAGATAGTTCCGTTTTATATAGTGTTACAAGGCATTTGGATCAGTTTAAGAATCTTTTAGAAGTTCAGTTTTGTAGAATGCTCCACAAAGGGCATGTAAACATATTGAGGGATTTTAAACCAAGCGCGCGCACATTCTCCGCGGGTACTCTCTTGGTTACCAAGGCTTCAGTCACAAGACTGTCATTGATCTACTTATTGACGTTTACGGTACACAAAAAAATCGGCGGAAGCACGTGCTCTGCCAACCAAATATGGAAACCCACTGTGCACATGACCAATCAGCAATTCCCGGATGCACGTGAGTCTTGTTTAATACCTTGCGTTGGCGGGAAAGTCCAGAGTACGGTGACCGTAAGCAAACCCAGATCCTGTACAACCGGTCTGGCACCGAATCCAGGCATATATTACAAACCCAAACTTTATTATTTCCCAAAACATTTTGTCTCGGTGGTTTCATTCTGTGAAGGGTGAAAATGGATTTTTGTGTGAAAATGTTGAACGACTACGAGTCGGTGAACTCAGCGAAACGACTTCTGTACGATGTTTACATCCATGAAATGGGCTGGGACTTCCGTGAGGACAGCCCGACTGGTTTTCGCATCGATAAAGATAAGCTAAACGAGCCGATTCTCTGCGACGCGTTTGATGATACTGCCATCTGGTTTGGCGCGTACAAAGACAATAAAATCATTGGAGTAACTCGCGCTGTTCAACGAAGCAGTGCCCTTGGGAAGCTGGACCTAGAGTTGTACCCAGCCGGTGAATTACCCTCCATGAGAAGAATTTTCCGGGGAAATAAAGGCCGTCGCCTGGTTGAAGTACAGCGAGGGGCGGTAGCCAAAGACTACAGAAACACACAGCCAAGCATCATTCAGTTACTTCTTATATTCGTGTTTAGCTACGCGCAAGAGAAAGGACTCAGTGTAATTTGCCCCACTGTATTTCCTGTGTTAGAGACATTATTCAGCCGTGCCGGCATGTACCTGGTGGAGAAGAATTTCACGTACGGCGAGGGCGAAGGGGAATGGCCCACATTTATCTTCTACTGTCCCTCAGCAGAGCTGGCGAAAGTTGTAAAGAAGCTAAAGAGCGCAGGAGAAAAGAGAAAATCGAGCTTCCTGCAGGAAAGAGGACAGAAAGCTAAACGAAGTAAATTTCTTGTGGTCTAAAGGCTCCAATTTTTAGAGGGTAGAGGCGTGGGTTGCTGGGTGATGAATTATATTATTTTATTGTGATATTTTTGGAAACTCTGGCGGATAAAGAAAATGCTGAATAGATTCGTTTCATTTCATATATAAGTGAATTATTTATTTGGTGTTATAAGGAGGTAACCTTTTTTGCTCCTCAAGAAGCTCAGCATTCTCACAAACAGACTGAATAGGAATTCTTAACAATAATCAGCGTGAATTGTGTAAAATATCGCACAAGTTAATAAAGAGAGCTACACTGGATTGAAACTGCATGACCAATTCCGTACTTAGAACCTGTCAAAGGCCTTACATTTTTTGCACTTCTCACATTTTGGTGCGCGGCAACAAAATAGAGGCTCAGTCTTTCAAAATCAAAATGTCAGGTTTAGTGACTTGAAATCCGTTGCATAATATTTAA
>JAEMWC010000406.1:270000-312500 GCA_016490735.1 Pachyseris speciosa
TTTTGCAACTTTTTGTACTTTTCCCAATCGCGTTGATCATTCGATGTAATTGCTTTTCTTTTGGCAGCATCATGATCACGCATGCCCTTCTTTAATTCTGAATTGATCCAGGGTACTTTATTTGTTCTTGCGCGTCTGGTTCGGAGTGGCGCATGAATATTAACAATATCCAAATATTTCGTTTTCCAGTCAGCCCATAAAACATTTGGATCTTCAGAATTATTACAGGACCAGTCTTGTTGAGCGATATCGTTACAAAAACTCTCTCGATTAAAATGTTGGAAATTTCTATAAGAAATGGTTGAATGCCCTTTTGAAGGAAAAGCGAGAGATAATTTCCTATAAACATAAATAAGGCTATGATCGCTGATGCCAATATGAGAGACTCCGGAACAGACTACCCTGTCAGTATAGTTTGTATAGATTAAATCAATTAATGTTGACGAGGATTCAGTTATGCGAGTAGGTTCAGTTATAAGTTGTTGAAGCCCAAATAAATCAGAAATTTTACATAAGCGTCGAGTATTTGAATCATATTGTGGAGAGGCCAGGTTACAGTTTAAATCACCTAACAGATAATATTCAAGGCCGAGGGAATCTAATTTCTCGAAAAGGATTCGTAATATAAAAGTAAATCAATTGAGGAGCACGGAGGTCTGTACCTAGTGGCTATCAGAAAAGGCCTTGAGTTTGGTTTTCGAATTTCTATACATAAATGTTCAAGATTGAGTACATTCAAGTCACAGCGAACTGCAAAATTAATCGAGGTTTTTATATAAAAACCTACTCCTCCTCCTTGTCTGTTTCTATCACGACGAATAAATTCATAGCCTGGTATTTGGACCTCACAACTTTTAATAGAGTCTTCAAGTTTAGTTTCATTAATTGAGAGAATATCAATAGAGCAATCAGCAAGGAGAATTCTCAGTTCATCAATATGCTTTGTGAGACTATTGATGTTTAAACCGGTTATTTTAAAACCACGTCCAGAAGGAAGAAAATCAGAAAGATTAGGAATATTTACAGTACTTTCAACTGAATCAATGTTTTGATTAGGAATACCTGATGATTCGTCACTCGGTTGAGAAGCTAGCGTGGGCGTCTCCTGTTGCGAGCTGGAGAGGGAAAGTTTCCCAGTTCCATCAGAAGCTTTCCCAGTTGTTGGATAGCTGAGGACTGAAAACCCTTAAGAGTCTGATTATACTTGTCAGAACCAGATCTTAAAAACTTAATAAATTGCACGGCCAGCAGTGATGAACCTTTGGCATTCAGATGAAGTCTACTACCATTTAATGCTGAGGCGTCAATAACTGAATTGTCAATATAAATAATCAGTTATTATCATCTACCATGAGCTTGACCATCTCGTTGACTTCGATGCGTTTAGCATCGATGTTGATATCTTCTCTGTAGACTATACCCGAGATACCAGTGCTTGAGTTAGGAATCTTGTTCTTCACTCTCAGTACAAGGCTCTTGATATCGGCAACACATGATTCGGCAGACTCCGATGGAAGATTGTTTTGTGCCAGTGTGGATTATGACATGAGATGGATCGGATGGGACGGCGATGTTGTCAACAGCTTCAGCTATTTCACCAGTTGTTTTCCCGGGATATGAAAATTTGTATACATGTCTTTGCGAAAGCTTTTTTGGATCAATGTGTTTTATCACTGAATCACCAATTAGCACTATGGGTCTTGTTTTTCCGACTTCACCGCTCTTGGAGATATTTAAATTAGTTCGTGAAGTATTTACGTGAGTTCCAGACTGATGCAGTGGCCTCTCAGAGGATACTTGACTCGAAGGAGAAGAAACATGTAGGGCCTGAAAGCGGTTATGAGTGGTTGGAATTGAGTCAAATACCCGGTTCGCTTCAGATGAATTAACATGTGATTGTTGCTGTTGCTGTTGTTGTTGTTGGCGGGTAATTTGAATATCGTCATTCTTATTTGTGTTCGCTGTATTAATCTCCTTGGTCATGATTTGAAGTGCTTTGCGGTAGGAGTCCCTTTCTTCGGTGATTTCTTTCAGCAAGTTCCTCTCCTCTTGAAGTCGATTTTTCAACGTGTAAATTTCTTGAGAAAGGTCTTGATTTTCTTGTCGTAGAGTGTCAATAAGGTGACTATTATTCATATCACCTTCGCTGAGCTGATTGATCTTAGTAAATCTATTATTGAGGGATTTGATTTCTGTCCAGATTTTCATTACCTCTTTTGTAAAAATGGACATCGATACCACATCGGCTGGAAGTTGTTCCTTTGCAAGGTCATCTTGAGTCACAGGATTAAATTCCGACATGGCTTCGGTTCCATCTGAGTCAACGGCAGTGGCGTCGTTTGAAGGGAGAGAAATGTGGCTTTCGCTTTTGTTTCCAGAATTAAGTAACCCACGATTCAAGAAGGCTTTGTACCATGTAGCCTGTGGTCCTTGCAATTGCAAAGTTCCTGTGGACTCATACCAGTTAAGAATGAGGTGGTCCCCTTTGATAGATTTCCTGTTTTCACTTGTTTTCCAGCAGCTTCGTCGTTTCACGATTGACATTGAGGTGCTTTTCGGCGAAATCAATAAGTTCTTCGAAAGAACCCAACCAACCTTAAGGTGCGGGTACATGTGAATTTGAGTGAAATTTTAACGAGTTTGAAGAAGGGATTGAAATAGGGTAAAAATGTTTTGAAATACCACCAGACATTTGACACCCCACAAGGGCAGTGGAGCCGGGTTAAATTGCTAGGGAAATGTTTTGTGTCCGTGTACTAATTTCTAATTTCAAATTCCAATTTTAAACCTTCATTAAATCTTCAACATTTCCTATTTTCCAAAACTTAACTAATCCTTTATGAGAAAAATTATCTCTTCTCAAATATTCCAAAAATAACCAAAAAATTCACAAAATATTCCACAACATAGCTTAGTGAGATGAGCTTAGGGACTTTTAATTGCTTGAAACGCGAACGGGATATGTTTAGGTGAAATCCCGCTTAACTCGGCCTAGTCCATCTCTGAATTAACGGATTAAACAGATTAAGTTATTTAAAATGACAGCAACCAGTAATTACAATGTCAATCATCCACTTTATCAGGTTAAAGACTCAACTTGACCCTGTAGTAGGTCTTAGGCGATGCAATTGGTTTTAATTGAAGGGCACTTACTGTATCAAATGTTTGATTTTCTGTCTGCGTTTTCTAACCCATGGAAGCGCATTCTGCCAAGCTTTCCCATTCGATAAACCGGATTCTTGGATTCACAGATGATGGAGATCGCTCGGTAGTGAGAGGCTCTTCGTCGAGTATCACATTGGGTAGAACAGAAGACAGTCGCTTGTGTGGTCAACACGAATCTGCACGACAAAGCAAATTCGAATACTCATGCAAGGCAAATGCGCAGGGCAATGAACAAGTGAGTCGATGTATATATCCCTGGATGACTGTCAAGAGGGCGCCCAAGGCAAATGCAAGGAGAAAGAGAAGTAAGGAAAATGTTGTTGTTTATCACTGAAATGCAGTCAGTGGTCTTGTTAGCGCAGACATTAACAAGACAGCTTGACAAATCCTTGCTAACGAGGCGACTATCATAACAGTTTTTAGATACGCGTAAGAATTTCAACATCAGTTTTTCGCTTGGACTAAGGAAAATATCAGCTAATATCTGATCAGAGCTGTGAATGGTTGGAAATACTAACTTTATCTGAGGAACACATGACAGTGTAATTTGCAAATACTGAATATTTTTCTGTCATAAAGGCCGCGGAACGTTTCATAATCTCTTCACAGTGTACCAAATCGATGGCAACGTTCTACTGCTCTGGTGCGCATAGGGCTGGTTTAGTAATATTTTTGTTAAATATAATGCTGTCATATGGCCAGTTCTCAAGTAAAACAGAATAACCACAGCCGTTACTGAACCACACGTACAGTAAGTTACCCTCTCCAGCCGCAAAACCTTCGTTGATGCTTCACCAAATGATTTGCAGGGTATGACAGACAAGTCATAGACAATGCTGTTTACGACAAGTTCCCTTTGTAAATGAGTTACCGTATTTCCTCGAATAATAGCCGGGGGCGATTATTGTTTTTTTTCGCACCAAAAGGGGGCGATTATTCGAGGGAGGCGATTATTTCAAATATTGCTCACTGGAAGTGATTCCCTAAATATTTTTTTTTACTATCCCATTAAATAAAAAAATAATCACATCAAATAACTGAACACGGGCTTTTTAAGTGTTCCAAATTTGGTTCCTTGATTAATTTTCAATGTCAATTTTCATCGAAAGCTTGTTTGTTGCCCAAGATGTCAATTTTTAACTTGACAGGGAGGGGATAAAAGAAAGAGAAGATGGCGAGAGGGGTGGGGGAAAGGCGAAAAAGTGTATTCGAGGGAGGCGAGTATTGTAAATATTTCCGTCAAAGGGGGGCGATTATTCGAGAGAAGCGATTAATCGAGGGACAGCTATTATTCGAGGAAATACGGTAGGTGTCGTTCTCAGCATGCACATCTAATATTTATCTAAACCACATTTTTACCTGACAGCTTTTAACAATGAAACAACGTTCGTTTACCTTTCATCACTCTCTAATTTGATCCTCCTCCTCTGGAAAAACATGACAGTGTTATGAATTCTTTGTACCTACCTTTTCTAAAGTTTCTGTGAAGAAAGAGTTTATAATTGATACCAGCGAGATACACAGACTGCAACAGCTTCAGCCAGTCGTGATTTATGGGTATGTTGTCAGAGGAAACCACTGAAATTTAAGACTTGACACCTCTGCGCAAACAGTGACACATTAAACTCTCTTCTTCCTGTTACAGATGCTTTTATTTTAGCATTGTTGATTAAAATCCCTTAGC
This sequence comes from Pachyseris speciosa, assembly GCA_016490735.1. Lineage (NCBI taxonomy): Eukaryota > Metazoa > Cnidaria > Anthozoa > Scleractinia > Pachyseridae > Pachyseris > Pachyseris speciosa. The sequence goes on from JAEMWC010000406.1 coordinate 274,850, forward strand.
TTTTTGTTTGATTTTAGTGCGCGGCAAGAAATCCATCTTGCCATACAATCACTCCGCATCAGTGGCCATCGTGTAAAAACACATAAGCCAGCTTCAATACCGAATAACACCGAAGTTTCGGCTTCCTCCATCAAACTCTCCTTTCGCCGCTGATTAAAACACATACATAGTTATGAGAAATGCGTATGAGATCAAGGTTAAACACTCTTTTCCCTTTCTTGGTGTTTTGCAATTCTCCTTACTCACCTGTATGACAAAGTATCGATACTGTGAGGGGAAATTACTTCACGATCGCTCGTAAGAGTAAAAAGAGGCGGGTCTTGCACAAAAAGTGTTAACACGGGTACGGGCGCTTCGCGTTCTCTCCCCACGCTTCGCACGCGCCCGCTTTCTTTTGAGTTCCAAGCTTTTATTTTCTCTACAAATTTATTTGTGTTGAAAAGACCATTCAAAAAGCCTGGTGACAAACTGAAAAGTCAAAACTAGTTTGCGCCGATTGCCGGAGTAAATTATTTGGCAACCAGTTTATCTCAGCTCTTTTTTCGCTGCCTTTTGATGCGTTTCTATTTGCTACTTCTTATGTTTCTGCTGGTTGACCTTGGCCCCGCTGACGTACAGGAAGACCACGTTGCAGGCTATGGCCGTACTGCAACTCTTTAAGCCCAATATCATCATGCTTCTCAGGATATTTTTCACAATATTATTATCCCTATCTTCTCGTGACCTATTACTGTGTGTGTTCGATGAACTGATTGCTCGTCAATATTTGGGATTCGAATAGTTAGTAAGAACGAAAGTCCACAGTCCTTGGTAAATTATGCATTCAGGTACCGACTCAAGCATGGTCGAAACGGTACTCGAGATTGTTTTGGTCGAAAATCAGTTCACGTGATGACAGAACATTACCACACATGGCGCGGGTAGGTCTTGCTAATGCCCCCGCTCTATCCCTGGTGGGTAAGAGATAATTACTAAAGACAATTATTCATCGAACAACCCTTTCCCTCCCCCTCCCCCATGAATTTACTATCAAACTCAGAAGAACACCTTTGTGGTGACCTGCGATCAGGCGTTCTTTTTTGGAGATGGTGGGGGATGGGGTAGGGGGGGGGGGGGGTGGAGGGGGCGTACAAAAGACAATGAGAACGCCTGATCGCAGGTTACTACTCACCCTGAAGAAAAGAGCCAAGAGTGGTCATTTTAAAATACCGGCCCTTGTTCCCATGTGATGTCATGTGACGTTCTAATTTTACAGAGGCGGAAAAGCTTGCGCAAGCGTATGAAATTTGTGACAAGTAAAAGCGATTTTAAATCTTAATTTGATCACCTCACACCCTTTGCTCTGTTTGCTTGTCTCCCCGCTTTACTTTGAAAACGAATCATAGCACACCTGTGCCATTTGAGCCGGAGCGGTCTCACAGCTCGATCGAACTAAGATACCTGTCTAAATTTATTGTCTTGGGAGCACTCTTTTCTGTGGTGCTGTTGATCATTTCCAACAACCTACTTTAGGAATAATCCGTCAAATTGCTTCCTTGGTAAATGAAGCATTTCGCATTTCGCATTTGTGTTTCTATTCACTAAACTTTGCGCTAAGGTCCTACATGGTAGCAGTCGTGTTGTCTATCTATTTTCACAACTCAGTTGAAAGGCGAGAAATTGCTGCATATAATTAAAATTTCCTTCGCACCATTCGCTTAAACTAATTGACTCCAGACAACAGAGCGCCTGCTTTGTTTTACAAAAGAAAACCGGGTTTTCGTCACTTGTTTAGACTACAAACGAACCTTCAGAAGAACATATCTCGATCTGAATTACGAAAAGGTCACCGTATGCCTAAGACACCAAAAGATAGCGAGATTTATGAGGAAGATCGGATTTTAATTAACGGATTTTAAAAGACTGTTGACACGGGCACCGCAGTTGTTAGAGTTTTAAATTGTCATACATGATGGAGTCACCGGAGTCTACATGTCTAGCCTCAATTCTTCCTGGAAAATTTAAATCTTAAAGGAAAAATTCATATTTGAGCAAACTGCGGAACGAGCAAAAGGCTATATTGTTGCATAAATCCTGTTTACAACATTTCAGTTTGCGAATACCGTACGAATGCAGACATCTCGCAAATCCGGGTTAAATACCGGTGTCATACCTTACCAGCGGGAAATAACTGGTGGTCAATAAGTGATAATCAATTAAGCCAGTTGCTGTCTTCAAGGATTTGAGAAATGATGGAAACCACGAAATATGCTGGCCTTTGTTTTCAATTCTTGCTGCAAGTTTTTATAGACTTAAGCGTAAAAAACAGTTACTAAACTAAAGCAAGATTTCAAAACAAGAATAGAGAACCTCAATTTTGTGAGGAAATTGGAACTCGTAACGTGGCGATATAGAATTCATACAGGTCAGTTTTACCACGCTGCCTATTTTTAGAAAAAAAAATTAGCTGACTTTCCTTCACCTTTTTGGTGCCAATTTGCCCAACTTCGATCTACTTTAGATACCTTTCTGCCCGACACCGCTATGTCGAAGTCTGCTTCATAGGAAAAGCGCATAATAGAATTAACAAAATTTGCGGCGAAAGGGACCCACTTTTGACAGTGCACTCTTTTTTGATCGATGAGGTAACAAACCAAACTACGCAAAGGCAAAAGAAAAACACGTTCCTTTCACGAAACACCAACTCCAGAAACGACTTTTTCGTTGTTTTTTTTTCTTCCGTTATCCTCATCGAAGTTGTTTACAAGCCTATTATAGCATTAGCCTTTTAACATGAGCTTAAGAAAGATTAAACTCGCTAACAGACATTTCGAAATCGTGAATGGAGCGAACTTTGTCGGCAGAGATTAGGGCGAAATTTAAAACAACCTAAGTACAGGTTTTGTACATTGTTGTATTTGTTAAAGCTGTTGAAAACCGTGAAATAAAGGAACCCTTGAACCTTCATAGCCAACTTTGTTTCTTTGGCTCGAGCCATCGGGTTAAACGTTTCGACGTCTAAGAAGATTTATGTTTCCGCTCGGCATCTGTAAATTCCTCTACAAAGCGACAAGTTGTCCTAAATGATGAATCACTCGGATAAATGTACTAAGATCTTTGTGTATCCCATTACATGCCAAAACTGAAGTCTTGAGGCATTTCTAAGCTGCCTGATTGGTTCAAAGCAAGTCACGTGCTCAAAAAACATACATCATTCTTTCTTTAGTTGGAGGAGCGTGGGACAACAATACGGCTTTACCTATCGACTCTTGTCAACAACGGGGCTTGATTTCCATACAGAGGTCAAAAAACTGGTCAACTTTGTATTGTCTACTATCAAAAACAAATTCATCTTGTTCAAATTCCCCATTTAAGAAGCTCAGTGTGTGGACAAATGGAACAAGAGTTAAACACACACGGTTGCCAAGCAAAATCGAAAAGTGATAGAGGCACAGAGTTCAATGTGACGTCGGCAGAGTCGGACTCGATCGGTAACGAAAATTCATGCGAAGGCTTGGAGACCGCTAGTTCACCAACAGATCGTACTTCTCCAGAAGAGAAAGCTCAGGAAATCTACCCTTGGATGAAAGAATTTCGTTCAAAAGGTACGAAGCAAAATTCATGTTTTACACGGGACGTCTAGTGGGCGTGGGTCCAATGCAAACCCCGTCCACTTCTTGTGCCTGTTTCTCCAGCGATATTTCCAAACTTGAAAAAAAAAACCTCTGAAATTTTGACGGATGCTTAGGTTGAGTTTCGTTACAGCAATTTTAAGTTCGTGTGAAGTTCATTAATTGTGGATTAGCGTAGACGAATGGCTCGAAGAATGACCTCGCCAACATGGCGCTTTTGCATTGTACGGTCGTTTCACTTTTCTTTCGAAGGTGCGAATCACTTTAATTGATAATCTTACTCAAACAATTCCACTTTAGAATCTCGTTAAAAAGAAATGCTATCATTGTTTTGTTATGCTAAGCTTTGAGGCCATTTTTTCTCTGTTCCAAAGCGTTCTCACTTCATTGGCGCCGGTGCAAAAAAGAGACTCATCATGACGCCATGTTAAAAAAGTGTTGTAATCCCCGAGAGCTTACTGTGCGACGTTCGAAATCTTGTTCCAAATCCTCAAAATGTCATAATTAACCACAAAAGAGTTTCTTCTCAGGTACTTTAGCCTGCCTTTCCAAGGATGTTAGGTGTTAAAACCAGCAAGATCCGATAATGCGACACTGAATATTTTGAAACAGTTGTTCGGTCCCCCGCGCTCACCATTAATCTAAAAATATTCTCGACCCGTTTTTCAACCAGCTCTTTCCAACTTGGTCAAAGCGTTTATGATCGTTTCTCTAGTTTCTTTAGAAATCTCAGAGTAATCTGAAATTTTGTCGATCAAGTTTTTAGCCGTTTAAACTGGCCAAACGATAGAGGAATAAAATCAACATTTACATGTTTTTCACGATCCCGTTGATGAAGAAAGCAAACTTATTGCAATGGCTCTCATTATTGACCCGAAGGATTCTTAAGTTAATCAGTATGAACGAGATCTAAATTTTTCAATGATACTTCTCTGTTGTTCTTTTGTGTTCAATAATGAAGTTTTTCAGGAGATACATTTGATTATTTTTCACTGAAAACGGCTTATCGGCAAATTATTCAACTTCGAAGCAAATGTTCTTCAATGTCTCTTCACCGGAAATCATCGTTTTTAGATCTTCACAATCAAGAAACATGTACGACACAATGGCTTTAAGCTACATAAAAACGCTTAGTTAATAAAGGGGCTATTGGACTCAAATAAAAGTCAATTCCTCTGCATTGTAGCAGGTTAAAATTATTTCATGATCTTGCGAAGGTCTTTGTCCCGGCCTTCGCTCGCAATCGCTCATGATACTCAGTTCACTGCTAACGAACGCCTTTGTGCACTGTGTACTTGCCTTGAAAAAAACGTATAAACCTAACATAAACAAGATGCATCAAAATGGATGAGCATTTCAATCAAAGCAGTGGCTGTGTGCTGTTAGTTAGGCGGCATATTTTAGTTTGCAGAAAGAATGTCTCTGATATGGTAATATAGCTTTATCGAGTTTTATGTAGGCCTCACTGGGTAATAAAGCGGCATACAGTTATAATGTCTTAGACTCAGACGAAATCAGTGACTCTTGTTTTGTGCTTATTACCTTTGAATCCTACAGCATGGGTATTTAAATGAATAGCAGTTTTGAGTGGTTGACTTCCCACGCATGGCTTGCGTCCCTTCAATTCTTCGTGAGTGAAAATAATTTTAAGTGAGTTATATACTGTAAAATTCTACGAATGGCTAGATTAAACGATTTTTCTTTTTCTTCAAGGGGCACCGCAGGAAAAGGATGACAAAAACCGAACTATCTACAGCACAAGACAACTGGTCGAGTTGGAGAAAGAATTCCATTACAACAGATATCTGTGTCGACCCAGAAGAATCGAAATCGCGCAATCGCTTGGGCTTACGGAGAAACAAGTGAAAATTTGGTTTCAGAACCGAAGAATGAAATGGAAAAAGGAAAATAAAGTGGTGGAGAAAGCTTTGGTGAACGAAATTCAAGAGCGAGTTCGACAGCTAAGCGCTCAAAACCCGAACGGGTTCGGAAGTTTGACAACGATGAACAACATAAACATACAGTATCCGAATTCATTCACTGAAGTAAACTCCATTCAACAAGTCAGAGGAAGTTACGGGTTTTCCTCTCCGATGCAAAGCTATAACAGTGGATTTGTTGATCGGCAAAGACTGTGGAGCCAGGGACCTCTTGAACATTTTAACTCTTACTGACTTCCTTGAAGATTTTATGAAAACTAAAATTATGAAATTTCACACCAAAAAAATTGAAAATATCACCGGCGTTGTACGGGAAACCACTGGTGAATAGCTTTCGTTTGAATACACACACTTCAGAATTTCATCCACGGATTCAAAAGTTAGAACAAGCTTGTGCACCACAGGATAGCACTGCACTGATGTGAATGTTCACACTTTAGGATTTCCTCCATGCATTCAAACAATGGAAACACCTTGTACATTATAATAAACAAAACCACAGACAAATTCTGCACCTTTCTTCGTACAGTCGCAATTTTTAATTTTATCCAAATCTTCTGAATTTACAAACACATTTGCGGTTGCAGTTAGATTCAAGGAAGTGAAGAGTTAATCTCAAATAATCCTCAGAGTTAGCAGTACATATTGTTGTTCATATGTTTTTGAGAAACTGTGCGTTTATGCAATGTTGCTGAGCACATGGAGTATAGATATTCCCTTGAGGGCACATTTTGTTTTGTTGCTGTTTCAAAGACTCGTGCTTTAACTACGAGAAAAGTATTTATTGACCATGCATAAGTAAGTTTTTATTACTGAAATGAGTTATTCTGAGAAAATAATTAATTCTGAGAAAAAAATTAATGGCAGTTATCATAATTCGTGTATTGTGATTTTGCCGTCCTATGATTTTGTATTTATAACGATGCAGTTCGCAAATTGTTTTTGTGTTCGTGTCGTCACAACTGAAAATCTATTTATGCAAGCAAAATGTTGAGTTTTGTTGCAATTTTGCTACTAACGAAGGGATAATTGAAATGCTGCTTGAAATAGAATCACCACAGATAAATGAGACTTCAACCCAACACACAGCCTTTCTACACCGGTAGAACTTTATCCATAATCTGCCGAGATTCAGATTATACTCATACTGTAACAATTTCTTTCCTTTTTTACAGCACCCGTATGTTTTCCCTTTATTTGCAACCTTATGAGGAATATTCCTTCCCTAAGAGCAACTTTCACCATTCCCTTGAAGTCAGTCCAAAATCAGTGGCACCATATTTTGTATCTGAGTATTTAAATCGATCGAGACTTTTTAGCTCCGCTGCTAAACGGCTGTATACATTTATCTGAGTATTTAAATCGATCGAGACTTTTTAGCTCCGCAGCTAAACGGCTGTATACGTAAGTCACTAATTCTGATAGTACTTTTAATAACAGAAGATTTTCTCGTATGCTTTTTGTTTGAAGAGAAGGCGAGAAAACATTTTGAATTAAAGTCCATTTTCCGACAATTTTGTATGATAATTTGTCAGTATTTAAAATGGAAGAGAATCGTTTGCGTCATATGGTTTCATATTTTGATATTAATTAATATATTTCGCAGCAAGGAAGTTTATTTACATGAAGAAAAGGAGAATAAATGAGCTCTGCTCAAAAGCCTTGATTTATTTTTCAATCTCTTCGTTTAATTCACCTACCTCACGTGAATTCTTTATTTCAGTTCAAGGCTTTCCATCGAAGCTACTGGATTACTTTGGTGCCATTTCATCCAGTTAAGTCAGCGTCCATGTGCCTTTCTCCAAAATTTTACAGAGATGCAAACGTTCACTGAATGACTGGTTAAAAATAAAGCACTTGAATATGACAACTCACCGAGTTTATAATGCACGCGACACTGCCCTAAAAAGAAGCAGCAAAATGTTTTTCTGTTTCGTCCAGCTTTCTTAGAAATGGTTAGAAAGTGCGTTCCTTTCGAAAGAAGCGCAGTTTTACTTTATTCGGTGAACTTAGCTGTTTATTTAAATCTGGCGCGTGTTTTGGAAAGGTCAGGTTTGGTGTGTAGTCGCCGTATAACGCAAAGCATGTTTGCACGTGATCGTCACTTCAAAATAAAACTAAAGGCCTCGAAGAGGACACTTGGGCAAAAATGTGAATTTCAGTAAAAAAATGTTCATCGAGCGGAAACGAGCGAGCACATGGGAAAGGACTCCAGAGTCTGCAGTAACAAACGTTTTAGTAAAAGTAGTAAGCAAAGGACCGCCAACGATAACGCTGCTAGCTTACATAGGACCGCTAAAAGACGATCGAATCAGACTGACGTTTGGTCAGCGGTTTCTCCAAAGTCGTTTCGATCAATCTTCGTAGATGCCATATTTATCGTAAAAACTGGCTATTTTTCAACCTCGTTACCGGGGTTTGGCTATTTGTACTTGACGTTTCTTGCTCAAATGAGATTCTAAGAACTATTGACTGTTAAAGATAGATATTTAGTTTGGAACTCAGTGGACCGCAAAATCGAAAAAGAAGTCGGGTAAATTGGCCATTTCGGAGTTGCGCAGGGAGCTGGGACGAGTTTCAACTTTCAACTAATCGATAAATTAACACCATCACATGAAAGATAACATTGAGATTGGCCATTTGCCCTAGTTTGATGGTTTTACGTTGAACAGAGACCAAGTCATGGACTTTGAAACATAGTTCAAAATCCATACAAACGTCTCTAATTTTGAGGCTGCGTCCCCCAAAACCATATAAACTCTTAAAAATATTTTTTCAGTTTTGTGACAACTGTAAAATTCTGCCATACACCTACTATTTGAAAGCAACTGAGGAGAAAATCACTTTGTTTGCCCATTTTCACGACTATTAGACAAATCGTAAAAAAATTAAGAGTTTTGGGGGACGCAGCCTCAAAATTAGAATATACATGTAACAAGCAAGGCTGATACTACGTGAAAAGTTGACTTTGCGAGACACCAACATGACTGAGACTCGATAAAGTAGGGCTGCAACCATGGACAGCTGTTTCGTCCTTATTGGGACTCATCGGCATGGTGCAGAAGATTTAAAAGACGCCAGCTCAATGCGAGCGCCAATAAATTGCACAGTGAACCCGTTCACGATATCAAGTTCCGTACCTTGGACTCTCTTGCCATCCGATCCACGCGTTGCCACACCACGTAGCCCGGATAGCAAGGAATCCAAGTGTCACGATGGCGTCTCGCAAGGAAAAATGTAGATTGGACAATACCAAGCTTACCATTAAAACACATGGACAAAACCATGCTAAAAAATACACAGCGTATCGGATCTGTAAAGACCTACGGTTAAAAAAATACCGTAAAGTGAAAGTAATAAGCAAAGGACCGCCAACGATAATGCTGTAAAACGTAGGATCTACAAGAGATCTAATCAGCCAAAAAATAAATCGAATGTGGTCAGGGGCACCCAACGACAAGTTTCGGTAGATATCTGTTCGGTGGAGGGTAATTCGCCTTGCGCTTTCGGCGTCGATTAAAGAGTGCACTCGGATTTTCGTAACTAAAACGTGGCCTAAAAGATTCGAAATTGGGAAATCATAGCCACTAAGGTTTTCGGAAAGGCCGTAATTGCTGTTTTTGGCAGTCAAAAACGTCAGCTAGCATTTTCGGAAAGAAAATAGTTCCCTAGAACAGCTTGCATTTTCTCAAAGGAAGATTTTGTTCCCTAACATTTTCGGGCAATTAAAATTTCAGCTAGGGAATCCGAACAGATGAACTTCTTCTAGCTTATGAAATCATCGCTTTAAACAGACTTCAAAAACCACAAGGCACTTAAAAAGGCCTTTCTACAGCTTTTGCTTGATTTGGCTCGTTGGGTGCCCCTGTGTGGTGTGGCAACGCGTGGATCAGATTGCAAGAGAGTCCAAGGTACGGAACTTGATATCGTGAACGGGTTCATTGTGCAATTTATTGGCGCTCGCATTGAGCTGGCGTTTTTTAAATCTGCTACACCATGCCGATGAGTCCCAATAAGGACGAAACAGCGGTCCAGGGTTGAAGCCCTACTTTATCGAGTGTCGGTCATGTTGGTGTCTCGCAAAGTCAACTTTTCACGTAGTATCAGCCTTGCTTGTTACATGTATATTCGATTTATTTTTTTGGCTGATTAGATCTCTTGTAGATCCTACGTTTTACAGCATTATCGTTGGCGGTCCTTTGCTTATTACTTTCAAAATTAGAGACGTTTATATGGATTTTGAACTATGTTTTAAAGTCCATAACTTGGTCTCTTTTGAATGTCAAATCATAAAACTTGGTCAAGTGGCCATTCTCAACGTTATCTTTCAAGGAATCGCGTCAATTTATCGATTGGTTAAAATTTAAAACTCGCCCCAGTTCCCTGCGCAACTTCGGAATGGCCTATTGTCGAGGTAATTCCGGATGTTTTCGCTCTCCGGAAGATCCTTACGAAAAGTTACGGACCATGTCCATGATATAAAGGTTACTCCCACTTTCTACCAGGATCAATTTCTACCGACGTTCGAGCTGTATTTCTTGGGAAATAGGAATATTGAAAAAATACTTCGAAAACTGACTGAGGCTGTGGTGGATAACGCACACCGAGGCCTTGATAATTTTCGCTATCATGCGAAAACCGAATTCATTAACTCCTTTTTATCCATGCACTTGAGCGTCTGAAAAAACAACAGCACTCCGCCACACGAAACTAAACGTACAACACCATCATGTAAACAACTTTATTTGTAAGTTCCATCATAAAAGTTGCAGTGTAGTCCAGAAGTCAATCTCGTTCCCAGGGTCTCTTTTCTTCCCACAAGATTTCACAAAAGCCCACCCTCAAACATATGCGTTTTGGTAAAATCGTCTTTAAGAATTGAGAGTTTCTTGAGCTTCTTGACGAAACAAACGTGCTTCTGACGTGTGTAAAAATGCCCGTGGGGGGGGGGGGGGGCACTCCCCTATATGGTCTTCACGGGGACGCGCCGCTGGATAGTGTATGGTTTTTGGTCCCTTCGTCTTGAATATAGTATATGATTGAAGCGAGTCCGTCCTAGACGGGGTATGGCTGCAAAACTTCCACCGAGTATTTAGCATTCCAAATTCGGAGATCTTTACTGGTATCTATTTAGAAGGTCACCAGTCAACGTTGGATCATTTTCAGGACTAGATATTAGCTCTAGGGTGGGTATTTAAGGCGGGGATACACCTGAACGTCGTTTTTAGGTCGTTAAACATGGATTTAACATTAAAAACCCGTTCGCGTTCAAGCAATCAAAAATCCCTATGCTCATTACACGACGCTATGGGATATTTTGTGAATGTTTTGGTGATTTTGGGGCATATTTGGGAGGAGATAGTTTTTTCTCAAAGGATTTGTTAAATTTAGGGAAGAAGGAAATGTTGAAGATTTAATGAAGGTTTAAAATTGGAATTTGAAGTTAGAAATTAGTACACGGTCACCAAACAGTTCCCCAGCAACCCGGCTCCACTGCCCTTGTGGGATGTCAACTGTCTGGTGGTGTTTCAAAACATTTTTAACCCATTTCAATCCCATCTTCAAACTCGTTAACCATTTGGAACCCTATACCCAAACATGGGGGCAAAATGGCGCCACTGTTGCAAGTATAAAAATTAGTTTCTGTAGGTATGACGTATAGCCTGTTCCAGACGTTCAGATGGTAAACGGAGCGCGTTAGTCCTGGCAGAGCGACGCGCGAGGGGAAAATAAAGCAGCGAAAAATGGAGGGGGGCTTGCATGGGCGGCGGGAACCTTCCCGCCGCCCGTCCCAAGCCCCCACCATTTTTCGCCGCTTTATTTTCGCCTCGCTCTGCCGGTAGTCTGACGCGCCCTGTTTACTATCTGAACGCCTAGAACAGGCTGTATGACGTAACGAAAACAGTCCCAGCGGGAATAAGCTGCGTGTTTCTAGTCAATCATAATTGACATAGTGAAACAATTGCATTATTGTATGAAATAGTCGTTACCAGGACTTCCAGCGCAGGCATTCTTGAGACCCGGATGAACTAGCCAACAGACATTCGAAATCGTGAATGGGATAGAACCTTGTGTTAAACGTTAACACGCCATAGCAGCCCCCTCTCCACTTTTCAACAGGACAATGTCTCGAGGGCAATAGTTTGTTGAGTTGAGTTTTGTGGATACGTAACTAATTGAAAAGCGAAAAGGTAATTTAATTCTTGTTTTAAAACAACGCTTTTTTGTTGCTGAAAGTATATAAGTTTCACCGCACCATGTTAGTTTTAAATGCATTTTCCAGCCTGTGAGAAGAGACAACCGGAAATACGTCTGCGTTCGCGGGCTACCATTTAAGAGTAATTCCAAACGTTTCGGGCTTGGCCCTTCTTCAGTGGAAAAAGCAAGTTCGTTATAGTTTTGTATGCGCCATACATCATACATCACATTATTTACCCTCGGATTTTAGAGTAGCTTGTGCAGCTAATATCTCCGAGCATTTAATCATCAGATGAGAGATAGACCATCACACCGGGAACTACGTCCCCTACTCTTTTCGAACAGTGTGTGGGTTCTTTTACGTCCCACAGAATCAATTATGAAGAGTTGTGAGACGGGGCCTACGGTTTATCGTCCTTATCCGAGAAGACTAGAAAGTCTAACCATTTGCAGATGTTATTGCAAAGGCAGCACTGTCTCCTCAATTATTTAAAGACCCTGAGTGTTGGTCCGACCGGGGTTTGAACCACCGACCTCCCGCACGCTAGTCCGGTGCTCTACCACTGAGCTAACCGGTCAGCGGTTAATAAAAAAATTCAAATTTATAGCGCGGGCGCGGCCTAAAGAAAACGGAAGTCAGAGTTTAAGCCGCGCGGATGATGGGTACCGAGCTTGAAAATCAGCCGCATCTCCAGGCGTTTTCCTTGCCGATTTCCGGCCGCACAGCAAACGAACGCGTACGTCGTTCCATTGACGACGTACGCGTTCGTGGACTCTTGCTATGCGGTGGGAACTCGGGTTAAACGTTTTGACAGCTAAGAAAATTTCATTTTTCGCTGGGCGTCTGCAAATTCTCTGCAAAGTGGCAAGTTGTCCTAAGTGATGAATGACCCGGAAAAACATACTAAGATCTTTGTGTATGCCATTACATGCCAAAACTGAAGTCTTCCGGCATTTCAAGGCTACCTGATTGGTTCAAAGCAAGTCACGTGCTCAAAAATCATCAATCCTTCATTCTTTAGTTGGAGGAGCGTGAGACAACAATATGGCTTTGCCTGTCGACTCTTGTTAACGACGGACTTAATCTGCATTCAAAGTAAAAAAGAAAACTGGAAAAAAACTGGTCACCTTTGTATTGTCTGCTATTAAAATCCCCCAATTTAAGACAAATGGAACAAGAGTTAACCACACACGGTTGCCAAGCAAAATCCAACAGTGAGAGAGGAACAGAGTCCAATCTGACGTCGGCCAAGTTGAGCTCGATCGGTAATGAAAAATCATCCGAAGGCTTGAAGTTCGCTAGTTCACCAAAAGAGCCGACTTCTCCAGAAGAGGAGACTCAGGAAATCCCCCCTTGGATGAAAGAATTTTGTTCAAAAGGTACGAAGCCACATTACATGTTGTAAGCGTGGAACACAAGTGCATGGGCTTGGGCCAAACTCAAACCACGTTTGCTTTTTGTGCTTACTTCTCCAGCTATATTTCTAAAATATTGAAACATAAATCGCTAAAATTTGGAAGAATTCCTTAAGTTGAGGTTTGGCTGCGACAATTTTTAGTTGGTGTGAAGTTCGTTAATCGTGGATTACCGTGGAAAACTTTGTCTCTAAGAAACATGGCGCCTCTCCATTGTCAAGTCGTTGGACTCTGCCTTCGAAATCAAGCCTTCCCACTTAAGAATCTTGTGAAATAGAAATTACGTTATTGTTTTGTTATGCTAAGGTTCGAGGCCAACTTTTTTTTCGATATTTGAAAGCGTTCACAAGTCATTGCCTCCGGTGCGAAAAGAAAAAAAAAAGATTCATCGCCATGTTAAAAAATGTGTGGTAATCCCCGAGTGCTTGCTGTGCGGCATCCCAAATGGTGTTCCAAATCCCCAAAATAGCATTGGTATCTTAGCCCGCCTTTCCAAGGAGGTTATGTGTTGAAACCAGCAAGATCCGATAATATTTTGAAAACGTTATTCGTTACCCCGAGCGCAACCATGCACTGAAAGCTACAAAAATATTCGACAGTTATGTAGCTTCTTTCTAACTCGACCAAAACCTTTATGACGCCTCTCGTTTTTTTTTTGAGAAATTTCAATGAGATGTGAAAGTTGTACTGTATCGTTCGTGAGTTTCGATTTTTGACCTTTTCAACTCTGCCAAACTTGGGACAATTGAGGAACAAAATTTGCTTCATGAGTTACATGTTGTTCATGACCCGCATGATCCATTGATGTAGAAAGTAAACCTATTTCAATTACTATTTCTAAAATTGAAGGAATTCCAGGGTTAAAATATAAACTAGCTTTGAATTCTTAAGTCATAGTCTCTCTGTTGTCGTTTTTTGTTGGAGTAAAGGCTTCTAGCGACTCCTTACCATGTGATTTTGAAAACTTCGAGGCAAATATGGCCGTTCATGCACGGTTTATTCATCAAACTCAACATTGTTGTCGTTGTTAGAGCGTGTGTCCAAAAGTAACTGAACAACGCGTTCGGAACAATGGCTTATAAACGGACAAATAAATTTAGTTATAGGGTCGTTGATCTCAAATAAAATCATTTCCTTTGCATTGTAGCAGCAAATTATTTCATGGTCTGGCCTGGCGAAGGACATTTTTGCCCTCGCTTGCAAAGTCGCTATGACTTTCACTGCCAACAATCGCCGTTAATACACTGAGTACTTGTTACGAAGAAAAACTTGAAAAACTAATATAAACATGTTTTCTTAAAAGGGATGGACATAGGCATTTCTTCGTTTCTTCCGTAAGGCTGAAAGTTGCGGAAGCTTATTGGTGTCAGATGCTCCTTAAATTTTATCGAGTTATGTCGGCTCTCCTTTACAGGGTTAAGCGCACACGTACTGTTATTGAACTAATAATGACTTGTGTTTATCGCTTATAACTTATGAATCCTGCAGCGTGAGTTGTTTATGAATAACAATTTTGACTGGTTGGCATCCTATCATAGCAAGCCAACCACTTGAGCGGCTAATGGCTTGAGTAGCTGCGATTCCACTTGAGCCGAAATAATTTCAAGAAAATTGAGGAAGTATACTGTATTACTCTACGAATGACTAGATTAAACGATTTCTGTTTTTCTTCAAGGGGCGCCGCAGGAGAAGGATGACAAAACCCGAACTGTCTACAGCACGAAACAACTGGTCGAGTTGGAGAAAGAATTCAACAAATTCCTCTGCAAACCAAGAAAAATCGAAATCGCGCAATCGCTTGGGCTAACGGAGAAACAAGTGAAAACTTGGTTTCAGAAGCGAAGGATGAAATGGAAATAGGAAAATAAAAAGGCGGAGAAAGCATTGGAGAAGGAAATTCAAGAGCGAGTTCGACAGCTAAGCACTCAATACCCGGACGGGTTCGGAAGTTTGACAACGATGAACAACATAAACGTACAGTATCCGAATTCATTCACTGAAATGAGCTCCATTCAACAAGTCGGAGGACGTTACGGGTTTTCCTCTTCGATGCAAAGTGATAACAGTGGATTTATTGATCAGCAAACCCTATGGAACCAGGGACCTCTTGAACATTTCAACTCTTACGGATTTCCTTGAAGTGGCAGATTTTAGCTGTGAGATTTCACACCAAGAAAATTGCAACTGATATCCCCGACGTTGTAGGAATCCCTTTCGTCTGCAGTCACACTTCAGAATTTCAACACGGATTCAAAAGTTAGAACTAGCTTGCATGTGAGAGGAAGTTACGGATTTTCCTGTGCAATGCAAAGTTAGAAATAACCGGTGTATTTATTGATGATCGGCAAAGAATATTGTAGAAGCATACTTCCAGAATAATTTTGAAAATGTGAAACAAGAGAAGGAAGCTATTCGTAGCAAACCATTTACTTAGAGCGGGCGAGCACACTTTCAAAGTGAAATGACGGAGGTTTGCTGGTGTTATGGGGGAGCTTACTAGAAGCAACGACGATGGCGACATATGTGGCAAAATATAACTTGGCGTTTTTGTAACTCTTTTTCGATTATTCACATTTGTTTCACTTGTTTGTCAACGGTGACAATTGCGAAATCACCATGCACAAAAAAAATATGATAGGTTTAACGAGCAAAACAATCTGTACATTTGATATTTTGGTACATTTCGTCCTATTCAAATTCAACACTGTGAAATGATATTATGTTTCTAGGAGTTGTCGAGAACGTGAGCGTAAAATTTGACGGTAAATTTGTTCTCTTCTTCAACACTGTTTCCGAGTCTGAATAATCTCAAAAGAATTAGTAGCTACGAAATTTTTTACTTTTCTTTCCTTTTGTTTTGAATTAAATTTATTGATAAGGTATGAACATAATTAAACGTTTCATACATATACATATATATACTATTCCAACTATTCCTAACTCATTAACAGCATTACATAACAGTCACATATTGTCATTATGCCGTAAGTTAGTATTAGTACCATTATCGTGGTATTTGTATTCCCTCATTGGTACATCATTAAAGGGTGTGACAGAGGCATCTTTCCTGTCACTCATTATTTAGTTTCCATCTTGTATATATGCTATTCATGGTCTTGCACCAGCCTATCTTAGCAACCTTTTATCTTTAAACACTCTAATTATAATTTAAGATCAAATAATAATAATATTCTTGCCCGGCCCGCAGTAAAATCGGCCAAGACCAGTGGAGATAGAGCCTTCTCAGTTGCTGCTCCAGTTTTATGGAACGCCTTGCCGCCAAGCCTTAGGGCTATGGATAATCTTATCATATTTAAGAGAGAGCTCAAAACGCATCTTTTTAGGCAAGCGTATTTTATTAATGTTTCGATTTTATATTTCTGTGTGATGTGATTTTTATTTCTGTAATTATAATATAATTAGCACTTTAGATATAGTTTTACATTTTTAGCATAGTTAATTTAATTTTTAATGATTTTTTATCGATTGTAATAATAGTAAAGCGCATTAGATCACATATTTTCAATGATTTTGCGCTATATAAGTAACAAGTTTATTTCCCGTGAACTTGTCAATAGAAAAGGGAGGAACAGAGGCTTTTTAACGAGAATATCGTGCACGTGTATTAGGTACTCCGAACAGGATTTCTTTATGTCCTCGATTAAAATTCCACTTATTGACCTCATTAAATCATTGAACGATGTCCTTAGTGACCTGTTGCGTAAACTGGCAATACGTTTAAATTTGTGGTCTATGGAGTATGGTTCGCCACAGTATCAGTACCTGACTCATCGTCAGCGTTTGTTCCACATCTGAAAGTTCTTCCCTAGTCACTATAGATAGATAGCAACCTCTTTATTCACTCTTTTTAGCACCAGTTTGCTCTTTTGTGTAAGATTTGTTGGTAAGAAGCCAGTAGAAATCCCTTGATTTCATTTTAACGAAATTTATCTAAATTATCCCTGGTTCAAGGCCAAAACAAGATTGGTCAAAGTCAGACTCATTTGACACCGAAGACTGACACCGAAGACTGACACCGAAGATAGAGTATGTAATAATGTAATGTAATATGTAATGCTTTCGCAGTAAGATTCTCAGGAGCCGCATGGACGACCTGAAACCGTGCAAAATTACAATTGCTTGGCCTTGCTTTGAAGGGCGTCAAAGGACAAAAATCGGCTTTCACTACCCATAAGGTCGCTGATGGTACGAATACCTTTCGAAAGTCACTCTTTGTTAAAAATAATTTCCCTCCAATCAGAATGCCCTTGTTGTTGAGCAAAATTGTATATCCCTCTTTGGCAAGTCGCTTTTGTTCAATTTTTCTAATATCAACACAACAACGATCAAAGAAACAAAAAGAATTGAAAATCTTAAATAAAGGCCCTGGCAAACGAGAACACATTGTAGCGGACAAAATGTTGCGGACACAAATGTTTCTCTGTTTGCCCGCGCTCGCAGCATTGGTTGCGGGCACAAAATTTGTGTCCGAGACACAAAAAATGTTTCTGATTTTTACCAGAAACATCTTTTGTCCGCAACAAATGTTTCCCAGTTTGCGCAGCATGGAAAAACAACGTTTTGCTTTGTGTCCCGCTCGTTTGCGCACCCAAGAAACATCATGAGCAGCAATGTGTCCGCAGCAATGTGTCCTCGTTTGCCAGGGCCTTAAAGAAAGAAAGAGAAACGAGCAAATTGATCAAAATCGATGATCGGAAAGCTATTCGATAAGTCGATATTTGTCAATCGATTAGTTTAATTTGTCGATAAAAGTCGATCATCACAAACTTTTAGGAAATAGTTACCGATTTGACATGAGACGATGACAATTTTTGGATCAAGTGCCAATAAACGTATTAATCGTATTAATGAAAAATTAACACCGAAAAAGCAGATTGTATGTTATTCAATTCGGAATCGAATGTTTACCTCGGCGAGTTAGCCTCCTTGGTTCAGCCGTCGTTTGTTGAGAGTACTGCTGCGTATTCACGCCTTCAGTTCTTTACGTTTCTTGAGCCGCGTTAAGTCAGCAACGATCAGGAGGGGCAGGGGGAGGGGACGTGCCTGAGAAGGGATATCGGAGAAAAGGCTGCGGGATGCCTCGAAAACAAATCCAAGCAAACTTCACCACCTGCGTTACCTGTGTAACATTTTTATATTTAACTTGTATCTATATCAAATAGATATATCTAGCATTGAAAGATGCATGTAAATGTTAATAAAAGCTTTGTAATTGTCTGCCTTTAAACTTGAACTCTCGACTGAACTAAGCACCGTTTGAGTTTCTTGGCAAAACTAACGTGCTTCTCGTGTGTGTAAAATTGTTGTCTGCAAAATGACGTCACTCCTGCGTGTGTAGGAATTATTTTCTGTCGGTAAGACGTATAAACGAAAACAGTGCCAGCAGGAATAAGCTGCGACGGTGTCTGTAGCCAATCATAATCGAGAAAGTAAAACCAATGCATAATAATTACAGTCGTATTCAGTATTCTCGATTCCAGGACTTCCAGCACAGACATTCTAGAAAGATTAACTCGCTGACAGACATTCTCGAAATCGTGTAATATTCCTCCCTGGGTATAGTTACTTTGTCGGCGTCAATCAAGGCAAAACTTAAAACAACCTAAGTACAGCTTTTGGACATTGTTTTATTTTGTTAAAGCAATGGAAAACGCATCAGCGTTGAAATAAAGAAATAGTTGAAAACGTCATAGCCAACTGTGTTTTATCTTTTTTTTATTAGCTCGAGCCATCGAGTTAAACGTTTTGACATCGGCATCTGCAAATTCCTCTACAAAGCAACAAGTCGTTTACGTTATTGACCCGGAAAAACATACTAAGATGATCTTTATTTGTGTATTCTATTACATACCAAAACTTAAGTCTTCCGGCATTTCAAGGCTTTCTGATAGGTTCAATGCAAGTCACGCGCTCAAAAATGATCAATCATTCATTCTTTAGTTGGAGGAGCGTGGGACAGCAATATGGCTTTACCTATCGACTCTTAACGACGGGGCTTGATCTCCACATCTGAGGTAAAAAAAATTTGGTTCTAATTCCCCAAGGAGGCTTAATGCGTGGCCACAAATGGAACAAATGGAACAAGAGTTCAGCACACTTGGTTGCCAAGCAAAATCCAAAAGTGATAGAAGCACGGAGTTAAATGTGGCGTCGGCCAAGGTGAGCTCGATCGGTAACATAAAATCATGCGAAGTATTGGAGATCGCTAGTTCACCAACAGAGCCTACTTCTCCAGAAGAGAAGACCCAGGAAATTTCAAGCTTCCCTTGGATGAAAGAATTTCGTCCAAAAGGTAAGAAGCCACATTGTTTTAAGCGTGGAACACAAGTGCATGGGCTTGGGCCAAACGCAAACCCTGTTTGCTTTTTGTGCTTACTTCTCCAGCCATATTTCCAAAATTGAAACATAAATCGCTGAAATTTAAAGAATTTCTTACGTTGAGCAGGGGCACCCAACGAGCCAAATCAACCAAAAGCTGTAGAAAGCCATTTTTAAGTACCCTATGGTATTTGAAGTCTGTTCAAAGTGATGTTTTTATACTGCTAGAAGAAGTTCATCTGTTCGGATTCCCTAGCTAAAATTTTAATTGCCCGAAAATGTTAGGGAACAAAATTTTCCTTTGAGAAAATGCAAGCCGAAATGAACTTTCCACGAACTTTCTACTGAGGGAACTACTTCCTTTCCGAAAATGTTAGTTGACGTTTTTGACTGCCAAAATCAGCAAGTGCGACCTTTTCGAAAACCTCAGGGGCTATAATTTCCCAATTGCGAATCTTTTAGGCCACGTTTTAGCTACGAAAATCCGAGTGCACTCTTTAATCGACACCGAACTGAGCACAAGGCGAATTACCCTCCACCGAACTTACATCTACCGAAACCTGTCGTTGGGTGCCCCTGGTTGAGGTTTGGATTCGGCAGTTTTTAGTTGGTGTGAAGTTCGTTAATCGTGGATCACCGTGGAAGACTTTGTCTCGAAGAAAGATGGCGCTTCTCCGTCGTGAAGTCCGTTTGACCCTGTTGTCCGAAAGAAAACATTCCCACTTAAGAATCTTGTGAAATGATATAATTGTTTTGTTATGCTAAGGTTAGAGGCCATTTTTTTTCGCTGTTTTAAAGCGTTCACAAGTCATTGCCGCCGGTGCGAAAAAAAATTATAATCATGACGCCATGTTAAAAATGTGTGGTGATCTTCGAGTGTTTGCTGTGCTCTGAATCCCCAAAATAGCATAGGTATCTTAGCTCACCTTTCCAAGGATGTTATGTGTTGAAACCAGCAGGATCCGATAATATTTTGAAAGTGTTGTTCGTTGCCCGGAGCGCAACCAAAGTTGCAAAAATTTTCGACTTTATATGCAGGAAGTTCTTTCTAACTCGGTTAAAGCCGTTATGACCCCTCTTTTGTTGTTGTTGTTGTTGTTTTATAAATTTCAAAGAGATGTGAAACTTGTATTGTGTCGTTCTTGGGTTTCAAGTTTTGGCTTTTTCACTGAACTCTGCCAAACTTGGGACGATTGTGGAACAAAACTTGCTTCACGAAATACATGTTCTTCATGATCCATTGATGAAGAAAGCAAACCTGACTCTCCTTTTAAAGTGAAGGATTCACAGGTTAAACAAAACAAACTAGCTCTAAATTCTTAAAAAATAGTCTTTCTGTTGTAGTTTTTTTATGTTAGAGCTCAACCTTTTTTAAAGACTCCTTACTGAGTGATTTTCAAACTAACTTTGAAGCAAATATGGTTTCATGGTTTCACTTCACCAAACTCAACATCATGGTTGTTGTTTTCAGAGCGTGTGCCCAAAAGTAAAAAATATGAGTTAAATAATTTGTAAATGGGTAAATAAGTTTACTTTTTGGGTTATTGATCTCAAATGAAATCATTTCATGTGCATTGTAGCAGCAGAAATTATTTCATGGTCTGACGAAGGCCTTCTTTTCTTTCGTTTGCAAATTCGCTCATGTTACTTTCACTGCTAACAAACGCCTTTAATACACAATGTTCTTGTCTCGAAGAAAAGGTGGAAACCTAACATAAACAAGCTTTCTTGAAAGGGGTGAACAGTTGCATCAAAGCAGTGGTCCTGTAAATAAAATCTACATATTTAGACATCCTTTCGTTTCTTCCGCAAGGTTCCGAGTGAAATGTTGCGGAAGATCTCACATGCTGAGAGATAATTCCTTAAATTTTGTCGAGTTATATCGGTTTTCTCTACTGAGTTAAGTGGCACACCGTTATAATGTTTTAACTAAGTGAAAAATCAGTGACTTTTGTTTTGCGTTTATGACTTATGAATCCTGCAGCGTGAGTGGATTTGGCATCCTATGATAGCAAGCTTCGGGATTCCTCTTGAGCCGAAGTAATTTTAAGAAAATTGAGGAATATACTGTGTTTACTTTACGAATGGCTAGATTAAACAATTTCTGTTTTTATTCAAGGGGCACCACAGGAAAAGGTTGACAAAAACCGAACTATCTACAGCACAAAACAACTGGTCGATTTGAGGAAAGAATTCCATTACAACAAATTCCTTTGCAAAGCAAGAAAACTTGAAATCGCGCAATCGCTTGGACTTACGGAGAAACAAGTGACAACTTGGTTTCAGAAGCGAAGGATGAAATGGAAAAAGGAAAATAAAAAGGCGGAGAAAGCTTTGGAGAAGGAAATTCAAGAAAGAGTTCGGCAGCTTAGCGCTCAAAACCCGGACGGGTTCAGAAGTTTGGCAGTGATGAACAACATAAACATACCGTATCAGTCGAATTCATTCACTGAAATGAAATCCATTCAACAGGTCGGAGGAAGTTACGAGCTTTCCTCTCCGATGCAAAGTGATAACAGTGGATTTATTGATTGGCAAACCCTATGGAACCAGGGACCTCTTGAACATTTTAACGGCTCTGACTTCCTTGAAGTGGCAGATTTTAGTTGTGAAATTCCACACCAAGAAAATTGAAAATATCACCGGCGTTGTAGGAAATTAAACCACTCAGTGCTGAATAGCTTTCATTTGAATGCTTGCACTTTAGAATTAGAACCCCGAATTCAAAAATTGGAACAAGCTTCAGTGTACAGTGAGAGGAAGTTACGGATTTTACTTTGCTATGCAAAGTTAAAATAGCCGTGGATTTATTTATCGGCATACAATGAATATTGTAGAAACATAGATCAGAATAGTTCTGATAATACTTCACGTATTTTTTTCAGAATTTAAATTTCAGCTCTAATTTTCACCATCTTTTAAAGGTGTTTTTAACTGTGAAACCACAGGCTTCCCAAGCTCAAAATTCGACTCTGCATCAGCTTGTTTATATAGAGAATTGTATGGGAAAGTCGCCGGTTTGTAAAAAAATGTGTAAATAACTATCTAATCAGAAATAAAGTTTTCCTACCTCAAATGTGTCGCGTACTTGTCTCTTGTGCCGATTTTGAAGCCATTCTGACGCCGTTTAATGAAGTTTTTAAAAATCGTTGTCTCTCCTTCTAAAAGAAGTAGAAGGCAGACCACTCCATCGATCGCATCAATCGCTGGCCAGAAGTCACTCCACAAATCGCTCTCTCCTCGAAAGGAAAAGTCCCGAATCGCAATAAAACCAACAGTTCCATAAAGCCCAATAAATTTCACTCCATCTACGTGTGCTTCGGCGGTCAAAAGACTCGTGAAGAACGAAAAATTTGGCTTGAAGTTCGCCTCTTCGGCTTTCCTGATATTCTTGTGACCGACCTCGCGACAACGGCCGTTAACGCAAGGTCAAGTAGCTGGTTTCTGATTGGTTCATTTGAATTTAAGTCACGCGCTGACAAAACGACCCTCCACCGGAGGGAAAGGTACATTTTGTCGCGAATCAAGTGTCACACTAGGGCTGCAGCTGGTTTGTAACTGTTACAGAGTTCACAACTATCAAGCAAATTTAGAACGATAAGATTAGATTTTCAGCATAAGATAGTTATCGTTCTAAATTTGCTTGATAGTTGTGAACACTGTAACAGTTACAAACCAGCTGCAGCCCTAGTGTGACACTTGATTCGCGACAAAATGTACCTTTCCCTCCAGTGGAGGGTCGTGTTGTCAGCGCGTGACTTAAATTCAAATGGACCAATCAGAAACCAGCTATTTGACCTTGCGTTAACGGCCGTTGTCGCGAGGTCGGTCACAAGCATATCAGGAAAGCCGAAGAGGCGAACTTCAAGCCAAATTTTTCGTTCTTCACGAGTCTTTTGACCACCGAAGCACACGTAGATGGAGTGAAATTTATTGGGCTTTATGGAACTGTTGGTTTTATTGCGATTCGGGACTTTTCCTTTCGAGGAGAGAGCGATTTGTGGAGTGACTTCTGGCCAGCGTTGATGCGATCGATGGAGTGGTCTGCCTTCTACTTCCTTTAGAAGGAGAGACAACGATTTCGAAAAACTTCAGTAAACGGCGTCAGAATGGCTTCAAAATCGGCACAAGAGACAAGTACGCGACACATTTGAGGTAGGAAAACTTTATTTCTGATTAGATAGTTATTTACACATTTTTTTTTACAAACCGGCGACTTTCCCCATACAATTCTCTATATAAACAAGCTGATGCAGAGTCGAATTTTGAGCTTGGGTAGCCTGTGGTGAAACAAGAGGAGAAAGTTATTTCCCGTACAATTCGGTTTAAGGTCGCGCAGGACAACTTGCCAGTGAATAAATTCATGAGCCAAATCTCTAAAAATTGAGAGTCGATTCAATTGACAATTAACAGGGATTTTAGTGGATGGTAGAATTACATTTTGATTGTCGTTTTACCAGCGGGTTACGGTTGCGCTTGACGGTGATATGTTAGGCTGCTCAAAGTTTGTGTTCCAGTTTTTCACTGGCCATAGCCTCTTTTGTGATATGACAGAAGCATATTTTGTAATTTCAAGTCTTTTTGAAAGTTATTGGCTCCTGAAGACATAAAAATGCGAAGAGTAGACATTGAAGCGTTCGGTCTTCTTCAGCTTCTTTATTTGTTGTCACGGAGTATGCGTGTCCTGTCTTTCACGACGGTCTCCACGCGTACCTCTCCAAGGAGCTTGAAGGAGTACAAAAGCGTGCTATGCGCATCATTTTTCCTTTTTGCTCATATAATGAGGCTTTGGTTGAATCAGGCCTAATTAAACTTTCAGATCGCCGCCAGGAGCTAGTTGATAAACTATTTAAGGAAGTTATACAGAACGAACAGAACAAGCTCCATGACCTTCTTTCTGCTCGCAACACATGTACCTTGAACCTAAGAAACATGCGGAAGTTTAGCCCCGTTTTCAAGACGAACAGATTTCGTAACAGTTTTATTAACTTTAATAATCTTAAGGCCTGAACGAATTTTTAGAGTTTTATATCTCTCCGATACATTTTATTTTAGTACATATATACAGTGTCTTTATTTTTTGTTTCATTTACACATATACCACTCGTTTTAAATTGCTGGTAGTCTTTTTAATGTAATTACTAATATTGTAAATTATCGTATAATTCAACTTTTGGTTGCAAAGCGGTTATCAATAAACTATCTATAAATCTATCTATCTATCTAAGAAAGTTATTTTTGCAATTCCTCGTCCGTCACATCACAATACGGTATAAGTTCGTGTATCACTTCCTTAAACTCCATGCCACTAGAAAAGCTTGGACAGAAAATCGTAACTTTTCTGTCTCTGGAAAGTATACGAGTCGATAATGTCAATAATTTAGTCATTAACGTCCACTTATAAAGCTATGAGTCGGTAATTATGATAATTCAGTGCAAGTGCTGTATACCGTATCCAGGAAAAGGAGTTTCATTTTGACTTTCATTTCGTATTTATCGTTTTAGGAGTAACGAGCTCTTAAACGTAAATTTCACTGATGAGTTTTGAAATGCTCAGAAATGTGCGAGACGTTTTTGCTTCAACTAAGATTACAATCTCACGACCCCGTATGATTACTGATGCACCGAAAACATAATCTATTGAATAGTTTATACTTATTAATACAGTATGAAACATAATTAAACGAATACACGCATATACAAATATATACTGTATAAATATATAATCACAACTATTACTAACTTATTTTATATATTAACCAAATCAATCCGCGCTCTCTGATTGGTCAATCATTTATGGAAATTTCGCGCGTCTTCTGGATTATTATATAAAAGCAATATACCACAATTTTCTTGTTGTTGTTGTTGGAAGAACACTCGAAGAATCCGTAAATCACTCGCCCGCGGCTCGTGATTTACGAATTCTTCGAGTGTTCTTCCAGCATCCCGCGTGGTTTATCAGCCTCTTTAACAATTAGATTATGGGCTTGAGATTTCTATCGCGTGATAGCTGATGAGGGCGCAGCCCGAATCAGCTATCACGGATAGAAATCGAGAGCGAATAATCTAATTGTTTTAGTATAAATCTACTAGTCGTTCAAAACTAAACAAGTCAATCATCTAAATCCTCCTTGTAGACACTTCGAAAACCCGAAGAAGCGGCCGCCCTTGTGTTGACAATCGCTACTTACCAACTATCACAGAATAGATAGCGAGTAGCGTAGCCAATCAGAGAACGGCATTCGTGATAGAACGCTAGTAGATTTATACCAAAAACCGATAGAAATTTGTAGTATATTGCTTAAATACAGCACGCATCACATAGCGGTCATTATCTTTAGTACCGTTATCCTAACATTGTAATCCTTCATTGGTACATCGTGACGTGAAAGAGTGTGGAATCTGGGAGGAAAGGGTCGTCTTCCTTCAATTTACATTAATTTAAAGGAGTAGAGTTCAGTAAAAACAACGGAATATATTTAAGCTATTTAACAAGATTATCACGGGTAATACTTACTTCAAACAGGGTTTGTTGAGGCCCCGTCCAAACGTATCTGTTTTCATTTGAAAACGCAACTATTTTTCTCCGTTTTCAAAAAAATTCGCATCGTTCTCGCCCGTCCACACGTATACGATGAATCGGTTTGAAAACGATAACTTTTTAACAATAACCCGACTGCGCATGCTATTATGAGCCCGTCACTTCTTGTGTGGTGAAGGTTTATATTGTGCTGACATTCTTTTCCTTCGATATGTGGTCTCAGGTTTTCCGCAAGCTAAAATATTCCCTCCATTCTTCTTCGATAACTATTTGGGCTACCAAGCGCAATCACACCAGGTCTAACCCAAAATCGTCGAGGTCTTGGCGGACAACCATCAAGTCGTTTCAACCTTCCGCCTCTTGACACCGGTAGGGACTAACCTAATAATGTTCTGCCGCTTTCTGGAATAGTCAGCTTGAAGAAATAGCAAAGCTAAATCTGCTTGAAAACAGGCAATTAGGTTTGAAATAAGCCCAAGTATTGAAGACAAGAAAATGGAGCGCCTGTCCGCCATCTTCAATAAATTTATAATATCGTGCCGGCGGAGTGGATTGGAACTGATGAATGTGAAGTCAGCGTTTTCGAAAAGTTCCGTTTTCGTCCGTCCATACGTACACGTTTTCCTGAAATTCTAGATGACTTCGGAAACATCTCCTGCCTCAGATTAAACAGAGACAAACCGCAAGCTATGTGGCTGGGTACCTGGGCTGACAGGAAAAGAGAAACCGTTGGGCTTGAAACTAGCGAGGATCCCTACAAGATTTCTAGGAATATATCTGAAGTACGATAAAAAGGGAACAACTTTCATAATTTTGACCGAAAGATTCACAAGCCGAAATCAAAACAGGAAACTTGGAGAGCGAGAAATTCAATAACCTTGTCTGAGAGGGTGTTGATCTCATGGAAATCTGTGGGGATATCACAACGCGTCTACCGGTATTCCATTTCAAACGGTGAAGTCCCAGACTATGACTATCATAAAACTATTTGGGTTTCTTTGAAAGAATAAAAAGGTGAAGTAAAGAGAACTGGCCTTTATCAGGACTATGGAGCAGGTGAACTAAGTATGAGTACGTGTAATTTCGAAAATATTATTGTAAGGTGCCAAGGTTGGCATGGATCTCAAGGCTCTTGTACACTGGACATTCAGGACCAGGCCCCAGTTCCTGGAAAGCCGATTAAACTATCCTCCGATTAAGGGTTAATGCTCACAACCCATGAGAAACAGAAACACAGACAACAATAAATGTTGGGAAAGGGGTTTGGGAATGAAGTACTCCAACAGGCAAGTATCACTAACAGAATACTAGTCTAGCTTGGTAAGATGGGAGGGGTCAAAACCCCCATCACCCCCTTTTCTCTCTAGGGGTGCAGGTCACGATCCCCTAAGAGCTACTCCTCTTGAGGGCTGCAGATCACAATACCCTGCAAGAGTTCCTTACTCCTCTTTGGGGCTGCCGATCACAATACCCTAAAAGAGGTCCTTACTCCTCTCCAGGGCTGCAGGTCACAATACCCTGTGAGAGGTCCTTAATCCTCCTCAGGGCTGCAGGTCACAATACCCTGAAAGAGGTCCTTAGTCAGGTAAGGTAGTTAAGACTCATGGTTACCATGGCAACCAATCCATTCTGTGAGTCTATGGTGCAAAGAGTGACCTGTATGGGAGCACTTCATCCCAACCCAAAGTTTATTTGTCTATATGAATTCAACGTTACAAAACATAGGAAAGATCTACACCTAAAATTAACTCTAGAGTCCAATTGTGTAGATCTCAATAGTAAGCATAGCTAATCGGTTCGTCATGCATCTTATGTGCAGAGAAACTGCTGAAGTAAAACTGGAACATAACATAACTGCAGACCGTATTAACTTATATAAGAGCGTAATGATATTGTGAGATACTATAGAGTAACAATATGTTGAACCCGGCAAAGGCCTAACCGAGGATTCGTTAACAATTCATTTCAAGAAAATATGCAACAAAATACAATGGAACCAAATCTTAACCTCAAAATACAGGTATATACATAGTCTATGAACGTAGACAGGGCTACTCTATTCATTAAGTGTCTATGATGCAAATATGCAGCAAATCTAATTAGCGTTGGCTGCTAACTGTAACTTCTTATATAAATATAAATATATATCCATCTCAATTTAACTTATAGCAAAATATCTTGTGTATAGCATTTTTAGATTCAATATCTCCTATATGTAACATCATGTATCCTAAGTCTGGATAAGAAGTAAAGTATAGTGTGTGTATTATAGTGCATGACATGCTTATGACATAGGGAGGGGGAGGGTGGGAAAATAATTGTACTGGAAATCAAACTAAAGCAGGCAAGATGTTTGCCTGCTAGAGTGATGGAATAAATAAACACGAGGCTTATGTTAAATGCATTAGGAGTTGATTGGCAGTGAAATAAAAACTATCCTGATTGGCTCAGCCTGTAGATTGCACTATGGACACACATGATCAGAATTGAACTTTGGCCTGTGAAACCCTACTCTATGTTACTGCATGTCACGCAATACAGTAGTAATTCTCACGGTTGTCCCATTAACTACAATTTATGTCTTTGAAGAAATAAATTGGTCTTTAATTCAAGATTAAATATCTTAATCTCTGGATAACTAATCAGGGAATAAAAAGGCGTTCCTCAAAACAGATTTATCCTTCGATTAACTATCCCTCGATTAAACTCGGAATAAACCAGTCAGACCGGTTATCCACAAGCAAACGTGCGCGAACGTGCGCGAAAATGACGATGCGCGGGAAAATGCCAAGCGAAGATGTCGGCGGTTAGCGTTTGTTTTGAAGAAACCAATAACAAGCTGCGTAAGAATGGAAATCGACACCCGATGCACGTGCATCGTCTGTGAAAATAATCCCGTGGTCGAAGTCCTACTTTCCATAAATTGGAAAATGAACTATGATTGGCTAACTGCCGCGAACGGAAGTGGCAGTTCAGTTCAGCAGACGTTCGTGGGCAAGGAATGCGTGACGAGCCCAAAGACGTCTGCGATGGAGGCTAAAACTCGAAGCGTTGTTTTCTGATTCACAGAAAGAACGGCGTCATAAATTGTATTAATCAAACCTTCTTATTTTGTCATAGTTTAAGAAAAAACGTACATTTTTGAACAAAAAAAAACTCTTACGATATTGTTAAAAGGAAACGGAATGGAAATAATTATTCACTACAAGGCGGCTTTGGTAGTCAAGGAAAATAACCTCTGTATAAAGCGAGAAATTAACTTGTGGCTGGAATGGGTGAGTTAAGATCTTCTTGATTCTTTCAGTGTCAAATTCTAGCTGCAAAAGCATTGGTTGAATCTGTATATTAAAGCTGTAAATTTTGAAACAACGTTGTTAATATAAATCGGTTGAATATGTACAGAGATAAAATAAAATTCTCTTTTTGAAAACAATAAGGCGATGTTAAGTTTAGTTTAGAAAAAATGCCTTTTTATTTCCTTTTAACTTCTTTCTAATGCAGTTTGCTGCAAGAATTAACTTAATCAAAAAATTTGTATTCCTCAAACAGGCGAAACGTTATGTCGAAGGGTAAAGGAAAACATACACAAATGCAAGTGATAAAAAATATTTTAGTCGTTGCGTGTTGCCTTTCTCTCGCGTTCAGCATAACTAAAATCAAAGCTTTGCTGGAGCTTATTTTCTGCTTCGTGAAGCCTCTGCTAGAATAGAATAGCTATTTATTTTTAAGATCTTACCGTTTAAAAGAGTTAGTTGACGATGTTGTTGCGAATGCTTAAGCTTACGAATAACTTATCAATTTTGAGTAAGAAAAAAATGTAAGATTTGCATGTTTTGTCCGCCTTGGTTCGCCATCGTTCACTTTAGATGACTGTTTTCTACCGAAAATTCGATTTATACTCTCCTGAATTTGAATGGACTGAAAGTTCTCGGTTGTTCAAGTCTCCAAGACGTATTATTTGTGGGATAAGTTGTTTTCCCTAATTTCCTGCACCAAATTCACGAACGGTTTATTCCGCTATTTCGTTTGTTTTGAAAAATTTTATTCCGTGGTTAGTGAGTTAATCCACCTCGCTAGGTGTGTTAAATTTAACCCTTGGTTTGATTAGGGTATTACTAATCGTGCTTTGTGGAACAGAATCTAACCGAAGAATAAATTCTATTCCTCGATTAGCGGGATTTATCCGTCGATTAGCGCTAATCGGCTTTCCAGGAACCGGGCCAGGTTGTTCGAAAGCCGATTAACGTAATCCAGGATTTGCATAAACTTTGGTTTCAGGTTTTAACTTTTGTATGAAAGTTTCTTTTGCTGGTTTTGTTTCTTTGGGATTGACGTCCTCTAATTTAAAACTTTGTAGAATATCAGCGTTGAACAACGTTCGTGGATCGAGAAATACACTCCTTTGTTAATTTTTAATCTTTGATTAGGGTTAATCGGCTTTCGAAAAACCCGGCCCTGGCGCACGTTTCTCAAAACTCCCGAAAACGTTTCGGGCCCGAAAAACTATTTTACGTGCACTAGGTTCGTCACTAGAAATTATTCTTCTAATACTTTTAATAATCTTTTATGAAAGCTTGCTATAAAATTGATAAATACATTGGGCTAGTTTGCCCCCAAAGCTAGTAGCAATCAACAGAAAAGTGAGTTGAAAAATACTTTACGGCCCGAAATGTTTTCCGGAGTTTCGAGAAACGAGCGCCAGAACTGGAAAATTGTCCTTAATTACTTCTTTGGGCGATTGGACGGAGGTCAAGGACTTACACTTAACTGCAACTCTGACGTTAAGTTTGAAACCTCCCAAAATTTTACCAAGAAATTTGGAGCACGTAATACCCGTGATAATCTGATCAAAAAGCTTAACTATACTCTCTTGTTTCAATGGACCTTTATCTATAAATCTAAATTATATTGAAGGAAGACGCTCTGCTCCTCCCAGATTTTATTACTGAACATGCTCATGGGAAAATACAAGCTTGAAATTGAATGAGTGACAGAAAGTATACATATGCCACCACCACACTCTTTCATATTAAATGTGCCAATGAAGGAATAAAATACATAATACCAGAATGAAGTTACTAAGGATATGTGACGGTGGTAATACTGAACTGTTGTGATTGTACAGTACAATATATGTATATGCGAATGTACGTTTAAATCATGTTTAATAGCTGTATCAATAAATTTATTTGAAAAAAGGAAAAGAAAAAAAGAAAAAGAGAACGCCAGTCAGTGTAAGTCTTTCGAGATTATTCCTACTTGTTGAACTTGAGAAATATGAAAGATCTATCCAGGAACTAAATTAGCAGAAACATTATTGGAGACAGAAAAAAATACCGTCACGCGCTCACGTTCTCGACAACACCTTGAACTTGCTCATTTCACGTTGTTTTGAAGACGGGAAAGTAAAGAAATGTATCAAAATTCAAAATGTACGTACAGAGTGATTTATTTTGCTTGTTGAACCTATTGCTTTGTGTCAGGGTATATATGGCGACTTCACGATCGTCGACGTTGCCAATTCCCTAAAAAGAAACTGATTGTTCATTTTAAAAAGCGGAAAGTGAGCTCTAAGTAAACGGTTTTCCACGGGAATAACTCAGTCTTCTCTTGTTTCATAGTTAAAAGCACCTTTTAAAGATAATCATGAAAACTACAGTTGAAAATCAGTCTGATAAAACTGATCATCCTCTCCGGCTTAAACTGATATACTTGATGTATGATATCTGACTTTTACAATACTCATTGCCGATCAACAAAATGATCCACTATTATAACTTAACATGGCAAGGGACATCCGTAACTGTTCCTCTCCACATGCAACCTTATTGCTACTTTTGAATCCGTGGATGAAATATCTAAAGTGGAAGCTTTCAGATGAAATAAATCTATTCGCCAGTGTCTACCTACAACGCCGGTTATATTACCAATTTTCTTGGTGTAAAATTTCACAACTAAAATCTGCCACTTCAAGGAAGTTAGGGCCGTTGAGATGTTCAAGAGGTCCCTGGCTCCATAGGGTTTGCCGATCAATAAATCCACTGTTATCACTTTGCATCGGAAAGGAAAACCCGTAACTTCCTCTGGCCTGTTGAATGGAGTTCACTTCTGTAAACGCATTCAGATACTGTATGTTTATGCCGTTGTTGATCGTTGTCAAACTTCCGAACCCGTCAGGGTTTTGAGATAGCTGTCGAACTCGCTCTTGAATTTCCTTCTCCAAAAATGTCTCCACCATTCTACGTTCTTTTTTCCATTTCATTCTTCGGTTCTGAAACCAAGTTTTCACTTGTTTCTCCGTAAGCCCAAGCGATTGCGCGATTTCGATTTTTCTAGGTCTGCAGAGGTATTTGTTGTAGTGGAATTCTTTCTCTAACTCGACCAGTTGTCTTGTGCTGTAGATAGTTCGGGTTTTGTCATCCTTTTCCAGAGGTACTCCTTGAAGAAAAACAGAAATAGTTTAATCTAGCCACTCTATTAGTAACGCAGTCTATTCCTCTGTTTTCTTAAAGTTATTTCGGCTCAAGAGGAATCGAAGCTACTCAAGCTATTAGCTGCTTGGCTTCCTAGATCATAGGATGCCAACCACTCAAAATTGTTATTCATAAACACTTATGCTGCAGGATTCATAAGTCATCTTAGTTCAAACATTATAACAGTTTGCCGCTTAACCCAGTAAGGAGAGCCAATATAACTTGATAAAATTGCAAGCGAAGCGGCAAAAATATCCTTCGCGAGACCGTGAAATAATTTATGCAGCTACAATGTAAAGGAATAACTTTTATTTGAGACCAACTGAACCCTATAACTAAACTTTTTTTGGCCCCTTCATAAACCATTATTAACACGGTTTTGTTTTTTGACACACACACTAAAAACGACAACAATGTTGAGTTTGGTAAAGAAACCATGAAGCCATATTTTCTTTGAGGATTTGAAAATCACTCAGTAAGGAGTCCCTAAAAGCCTTTAGCTCAAACAAACAATACAACAGAGAGACTATGATTTAAGAATTTAGAGCTTGTTTACATCGTTTCACCTGTGAAGCCTTCGGTTTTGTAAGAAAAGTCATTAATTGAAATATAGGTTGCTTTCTTCATCAATGGATCATAAAGAACATGTAACTCGTGAAGCAAACTTCCTCTGGGGTCCCAAGTTTGAGCAGTGTTAAAAAGGTCAAATATTGAAACCCACGAACCACATAGAACAAGCTAAGTTAAATTTCTCAAGAAAAGGGAGAGGCGCACATACAGGCTTTAATCGAGTTACAAAGAACTTGCAGCAAAAAGTTGAAAATATTTGTAGCTTTGGTTGCGCTAAGGGCAGCGAATAACTGTTTCAAAATATTGTCGTATTATCGGATCTTGATGGTTTTAACACATAACATCCTTGGAAAGGCAGGTTGAGAAGAAACTGTTTTGTGGTTAATTATGACAGACTGGGGATTTGGAACACCATTTGGGACGCCTCACAGGCAGTTGGCTATGACGCATCGGGGATTACCACAGTTTATTAACATGGCGTCACGATTAGTCTTTTTTTTTTTGCACCGACAACAATGACGTGTGAACGCTTTGAAGCAGCGAAAAAAAAAAAGCCTCGAATTTTAAGATAGCAAAATAAGGATATCATTTCTTTCTACGAGATTTTTAAGTGAGATTACGGTTTGCGTTAAGATTACAAAATCGTGCGGTTCGAACCTTCGAAAGCAGAGTCAAACGACTTCACAATGAAGAAACGCCATCTTTCTTCGAGCTAAAGCCGGTATTCCACGTTAATCCACAATTAACGAACTTCGCACCAACTAAAAATTGCACAACCAAACCACAACTTAAGGAATCCTTCAAAATTTCAGCCATTCACATTTCAATTTTGGAAATATCGCAGGAGAAATAAACACAACCGAAGAAGCAAACAGGGGTTTGACCCACGCCCATCCACTCGTGTTCCATGCAAAACACCTGATGTTGCTTCGTACCTTTTGAGCGAAACCCTTTCATCCACGGGAAGATTTCCTGAGACTTCTCTTCTGGAGAACCAGGCTTCGTTGGTGAATTAGCGATGTCCAAGCCTTCGCATGAATTCGCATTACCGATCGAGCCCAACTTGGCCGAGGTCACATTGGACTCTGTGCCTCTATCACTTTTCGATTTTGCTTGGCAACCGTGTGTGCTTAACTCTTGTCCCATTTCACGTACTAAGCTTCTTAAGATTTGAACAAGATAAATTTGTTTTTAATAGTAGACAGAACAAAATTTTCCTTTTTACCTCAGGATAGAGACCAAGCCCCGTCATTGACAAGAGTCGATAGGTAATTTAAAAGCCGTGTTGTTGTCCTCCAACTAAAGAAAGAATGATGCATGATTTCTGAGCACGTGACTCGGTTTGAACCAATCAGGTAATCTTGAAATGCCGGAAGACTTCAGTTTTAGCATGTAATGGGATACAAAAAGATCTTTGTACATCTTTCAGCTGAGTAATTCATCATTTAGGACAGTTTGACGATTTGTAGAGGGATTTGCAGATACAAAGCGGAAACATAAATCTTCTTAGACGTCGAAACGTTTAATTTTAAACCTACATTAAATCTTCAATATTTCCTATTTCCCTAAATTTAACAAATCCTATGAGAAAAATTATCTCCTCCCAAATATGCTCAAAAATCACCAAAAATTTCACAAAGTATCTCACAAAACAGGTTCAAGGGAAGAGCATGGGGATCAGTTTTGGATTGCTTGATATTATATCAAATCCATGTTAAGCGACACAAAAACGGTGTTTAGGTTAAGTCCCGCCTTAACCCGATGGCTCGAGCCAATGAAAACAAAGATAAAATACAGTTGTCATGGCTTTGACTAGCCTCCTTCGCAGACGTCTTTGGGCTCGTCACGGGTTCCTTGCCCACGAACGCCTGCTGAACTGAACTACCAATTCCGTTCGCGGCGGTTAGCCAATCACAGTTCGTTTTCCAATTTATGGAAAGTAGGACTTCGACACCGGGATTATTTTCACAGACGATGCACGTAAATCGGGTGTCGATTTCCATTCTTACACAGCTCGTTATTGGTTTCTTCAAAACAAAGGTTAACCGCCGACGAACGGAAGTGGCAGTTCAGTTCAGCAGACGTTCGTGGGCAAGGAACTCGTGACGAGCCCAAAGACGTCTGCGAAGGAGGCTAGGCTTTGACGTGTTCAAGCATTTCTTTACTTCAACGTTGATGCGTTTTCCGTTGCTGCAACAATTAAAGTGGCTATGAGCCACTGAACTCAGAAAATTAATTATAAACAACTCGCGGATATCAACAACAACAACAATCTTTATTTGTACATTTGAACTGCGGAGTACAGAATGAATATGTTATATATGAGAATTAATATATGAAAATTATAGTCATAAATTTTAACTACGGATTAAATAATGAATATGTGAATGATCATCCCAGTTATGAACACTACATAAGCAGTATTGAAAATAAAGCCTGAAAAATTCATTATTTAATCCGCAGTTCAGATATAACACTGAATAATAACAATAGTAATAATAATAATAATAATAGTAGTAATAATGATGATGATGATGATGATGATGATGATGATAATTAAAAAAAAAAGCTTATCTAATAACTTTCACTTGCTATTAATTTCGTGGATTTAAAATAAATCAAATACACAAGAAGAAAAAAAGATAATAATATCGTCATCATCATCGTCATCATCTAATAATAATAAATGAAAATATTTATACAGGATAACCACTTTAGTTATACGACTGCTATGAAATAAATAAATAAACCGCTTTGATGAACCACACGACTGCCATCTTACATGGGAGAAACACATTGATCATATATGTTCAATTGTAAACAGTAGATTGTCCCTCTTAAGAAGGATCAAACCGTTTCTCAATCATCACTGTGCTCTACGTTTCTTCAACTCTTGTATTCATAACCTCTTTATGTATTGTTCGAGTGCTTGGGGTAATTGTTCGAGTTATTTATTGTCTCGACTT
Source organism: Pachyseris speciosa (assembly GCA_016490735.1). Lineage (NCBI taxonomy): Eukaryota > Metazoa > Cnidaria > Anthozoa > Scleractinia > Pachyseridae > Pachyseris > Pachyseris speciosa. Next base: position 310,904 of record JAEMWC010000406.1, read on the forward strand.
CTTCGCCTTCAAAAACATGCAGCGAGATTGCTTCTTGATGCCGACTTCAACCAACCATCTGTAAGCTTATTTTCCCAACTCAAATGGCTTCCTATTTTCGACCAAATGAAACTAAGAAAACTTGTACTCTTATTCACTATCCTTAATAATCCTAATGCTCCTCTTTGTCTTAAACGTAAATTCAATTTCTTGTCTTCGGTTCGTTCAGCTGGTTTGCGCACAAGAGCTTGCGCTTTTAATCTTCAAGTTCCCTACCCGCGGTCTAATTCTGGAAAGCGCACATTTGCTTACTCTGCTGCCACCCTTTTCAATTGCCTTGACACTGATCTTAAGCAAATAGCATGTGCATCTCCTTCTCCTATTACTCTTTCATCTAGATTAAATAATTTTAAGCATAAACTCCTTATATTATTCATTAAGTTTGCTAGTAATGTTCTTCATCTTGAACAATTAATGTGTCATGAGTGTCGTTTTTCTCTTTATTGCAACTGTATTAGATGGTAATTAGCGTATATCACCTTATATCTATGTTAAACCATACATTTGACTCGTTTTAGTTTCTCTTGTAGTAACTTGTATTTTGCTCATTAGGTATTGTTTTATATGTGTATTTTGTACCGTTGTGAAGGCCGTAAGTTAGATAACTCATTGGGTTAATTACGTCACCCTCGTTAAATAAAGAATATTGTATTGTATTGTATGTTTTTAATGAAGACAAAACATGTTTCGGATGAGACATCATCCATCGTCAGTTGTACAATGAGGAATGAAATGAAAATGAGCAATAAATATTATACTAAAGTGAGATAGTAACAAGAAAACAAGAAAACAGTAAAACTATTTATGCTAAGAAAGGAGACTAATTAATATGAAAGGGATAAACTAAGTTAGTTTTGCTGAAGTTTTCGTAAAGAACGAATTTGAAGAAGGTTTTACCAAAATGGCGCTGAGCTCATTCAAAATCTTTGTTTTAATTTTAAGCTTTAAATATATTTTTAGAGTGGGCTTTTGTAAAATTTTACTGGAAACGTTTGGACTGCGCTGCAACGTTTAGGTCGCAAGCTTGCAAATAAACAGAACTTGTTTACATGTCGATGCAGCTTGTACGTGATGTTGTTTTTACAAACGTAAAAAGTGTACACATAAGAAAACAATTATAGAATTCGGTTTTCTCTTGATAGGAATGATAGCTACAGTTATCAACGCCTCGGTTTGTGTTATCCAACACAAACTCAACCCTTGTCTCCATTGTAGCCGCTCGGGTCGAAGTCACGCAACGCTCCTGGTGGCGAGGAGAGTTGCGTGACTTCGACCCGAGCGGCTGCAAAGGAGACTAACTCAACCCCGAATTGGACCTTATTCGAATTCTCTGTAATGAGCTGGAACTAGCGTGCACACGAGGCTAAAACGGGGGAATCTTTTCATATGTAAATGCATTTCCCAGCAAGAGCCTCCACTTCGTGCTAGATCCAGTTCAATATATGTCTGTTCTCGCTGTCACGCTCAGCCAGCATCCAATTAACAATTATCATTCGATACTTTTTCCCTTCCTTTTCATTGGCCCAGAGCCTACCACGTGAACTACAAATAACTGCCT
>JAEMWC010000406.1:315000-372500 GCA_016490735.1 Pachyseris speciosa
ATGTATGATAGAGGGTCTCAATGGGGTAGTGTCTTTTACGGCTGACGGTTAATTTTTTTCCGTTATGGTTAACGGATCTGTTAAAAATTAATTACCATTGTTTAAAAAAGTTAAAAACTAATTTTCGTTGTTGTTAAGTCTCAGGAACATTCTGGGGTAGAAAACACTGTGGTAATATTCTACCACGATAAACTATATCTGGTCTATATCTTCATTCCTTCATGTACACTGCGGTACTTCGACGAAAACAAAACAAATAAAATAAGAAAGTATATTTACTCGTATTTTTCAAACCTTAATGATAAATGTGCCCAATGAAACATTTGAAATAACATCCATGCTGCATGGGTAGCAGTTCTTCAATTCACCTTAATGACGTGGCTTATCGTTTTGTGACCGCCTAAACATCAAACCGTATCCACGCTTTGATTTGTCTTCCCGACCTTGTCATCACAGGTTTACCAGTGACCAGTTCCTTTGAGTCAAAATCTGCTGAATCAACATCACTATGATCGGAATCGCTTTCGTACCGCCTCAACCTGGTTGAAATCAGCTTCGGACGCGAGCGCGAGTTGCGGAACAATGTGTATCACTTACGAAACATATTGCGCACCCTTCGTCAGCAAAACAGCGGTTTTCTAAGGAGGCAGTGTGCGTCGGGTTAACTTGGTTGGCTGGAAAATGCACCCTTGTAACAGCGTTAGGACTTGCCTTTGCATACACTGCCGAAGGAAGAGCTCCTGTCTTATCTTTTGTGGTCTCGCTCCTCATTGTACTCTGCCGTACTGGACGGTAATTCTCCAGCCACTCCTTCATTAGCCTCCTTCGCAGACGTCTTTGGGCTCGTCACGCGTTCCTTGTCCACGAACGTCTGCTGGAACTGAACTACCAGTTCCGTTCGCAGCGGTTAGCCAATCATAGTTCGTTTTCCAATTTATGGAAAGTAGGACTTCGACCCGGGGATTATTTTCACAGACGATGCACGTGAATCGGGTGGCGATTTCCATTCTTATCCAGCTCGTTATTGTTTTCTTCAAAACAAAGGCTAACCGCCGACGAACGGAAGTGGCAGTTCAGTTCAGCAGACGTTCGTGGGGAAGGAACGCGTGACCAGCCCAAAGACGTCTGCGAAGGAGGCTACTCCATCATGGTCTCTTCTGCTTTTTTTTGTAAGGGTATCAGCAGGCAGTGGAGTCATGAATTTTGCATCTTTGAACGACATACCCGTTTGTGGCACCGGGTAGTACGAGGATGGATGGGTAAACAACCTCGTTCCCAGGGCTTTTCCCTAGAAAGACCCTGGGAACGAGGTTGATGGGTAAAGTATCCCCCCTCCTTTCTTTAGTCGCTTTAATGATTCCTTTGATATAGTACCGAAGTCTGTTTAACAAATAGATTCCATGTTGCCGTGCGTCTGTTTAGTAATAGATCACAGATGACGTCAAAATGTGGTAAAAACAAAGAAGTGGCACACGAGCCGCAGGCGAGTGTGTCACTGATGTTTTTACCACATTTTGACGTCTTCTGTGATCCATTTACCAAACAGACGCACGGCAACATGGAATCTATTTGTTTTATATAATAAAGAAACAAAGCGAAAAACTTGTTTATTTTCACATTTCTGGAAAAAAGTGGGTCGTGATGACGTAATCTGTGTATATCTGTCCTCTAACAGATCATAGCTAAGAACCAATCACAACACGCGAACTATTCACCTTATTGCCCCCGCAGGGTTAAAACTAGGAGTTCCCACGTAAATATATACAAGGAATTTAAAAAATGTAAGAAATGTGTTTGTAGTATGGGAAGCGTTCCCGATTTGATGAAACTAGGCGCGCAGGGTTGTGCCGGGTAACATTCTTGCTTTCACATCAAAATGGCTGCTAGCAGCCGATTATGCCGTTCTCAGAAGGAAGAGACAGCTTTTTAAAACTGTAAATCAAAATAACAAGATCCACGGAACACTCGACAGCTGAAACAATGGAAATCGGTTAGTTCATAGCGAAGAAATCCCTCTTCGAGGGCAAATGGTGGCGAAGAGACATGTGCTTTCACTGCGAATCATCACAAGGATAATAGACCTTTTCCGAAATGTTTGAGCGCTTCTGGGAGTCTATCTTTCAAAAAAGTACAAGTTTGAATGTGAATTTATACCGTACTTTATGTGTAATTCACCGATTTTTTGTATTCCAAATAACTTGAAGCGAAATTTGCGAAAAACATGCTCAGTTCCATTCAAGTAAATTGTCCTCGTATTCGCTTGCTTCGTCTTCGCGAAGATTAACTCGAGGAAAAAATTACATTCAACGCGTTTACTTTTCAGGCATAAACTCAGGCTCATCTAAATAATTTGTTTTATTCAGGAAAGCTTATTGCCTGTTTTTCTGTGTGTCTCAATTCACGGAATTTCGTATTACTTGATCTATACGTAAACAAACCCAGCGAAATCCGCGCAAACAAGACACTGAAACAGCCATCTAAATCTCAATTGTTGAGTAATGACACTAAATCAATATTGTTTCTGCCATTGATGTACTGGAGAAATATGCTTCTTCCACGTGAAATTTCCAGAACTGCTTTATTTCACTAACAAAAATACAGAAATTTCGGACAAGATTAACTCAGCTATCATTTGAAACCACGACGACGAACACCTTTCATAATAATGTCTTCATTATTTTAATATTTACAACCACACAAGGGACCGTTCATTTTTTATTGGGTAGGGGGGCTGGTGGGATTTGGAGGAGTGTAATTTGAAAATTGTATGACCCCCCCCCCCAATTTCCGATTTTTTTCGCATGCCCCCCCCCCCCTCATCAGAGTAATTTTTTGGAAGGCCCCCCCCCATGAATAAAAAAATACATAAGGTATTAAAAAAGTTACTGCATTACAATTTCGTTTTGTTACATTTCACGTAATTTAGTGAAAGAAAGCTGAAAGCTAGAAAGCTGTTTTTAACAAATCCTCACTCAAAAGAATGAAAAGTCAATTTCAGCTCTTCTTGTTACTGCTCGTCCTGAGCGTGTTGTAGCTGGCCTCCTCGTACATATTCCTCGTCTGAGGCGATAAAACCAAGAACGACATCATTTAATCGTCTTCAGAGTCAGGGGCATCACTCTTGTAATCATCATCAGTTTCTTCTCCCTCACTGCTTTCACCACTGCTGTCTACTTGACCTGATTCATTGCTGCCTCTCACTTCGGCTTGACCTGTTCTGAGAGTATTCATCTGCAGGAAGTGTCCCATAATTGTCTTCACTTTGTCATTCTTGCTGCTCTTCTGATGCTGTTTTAATAGCCAATGATGTTGTAAGTATTTGTTCAGAGAGGCTGTTGAGAAACTGAAAGGGCAGTTAAAAATTCTGAGTGATCATGACTCCACGCTCTTCCAGGCTTCAATGTGCAGCACATCACTAGGATTGAGGCAAAGCAGCTCAAGGTTTCAGGGGAATTAGAAAACCTCGAAAAAAAGGAGACCTTTGACCAGGTCTTCAAGGGCTTAACAGGACACTATGTGTCAAAAAAAAGAAAATTAAAACAAAACCGTAGGAAATCAAAAGGCAGAAAACGCAAACGGTTTGAAAACAACTTCCTACGCGTGTTATCATATCTGCGTTGCAAATCCCCTTGCAAAAGAGCTTCCCAATTGTCTTCTTTATCCTCCCTCCATGACAATTCCAGAAACGTGCATAAACGATGAAGATGTAGCAGCATTGTTGCTAACACGGGATGCAGCATTCATCGCTCACCTACTGCAATCAAGCTACTTCAGCAACGCGGCACAAAGCAGGCTTATTACCAACCTTAAGCCAGAAGTAAGAAACAGGATGTATTGCTTCCTGCATCCTGAAGATTATAGCTCAAACGTCGGAGACACGAACAAAGAGGAAGAAGAAAACGACGAAGAAGGGGAAGAAGAGGAAGACAACGAAGAAGAACAGGAGGAAGAAGAAGAGGAACACAGCGACGACGAGATCAAAGAGAACGTCGAAAATGAGGAAGGGGACACCTCGTAGTAGTTTCATGCCCCTCCCATTAAATTTCTCAGAGAAAAGCTCTGGTAACAAGGTCAGTTCCAATTCAGGATTCAAATTATTGGTTTAAATTATATGAGCTTGACAAAAACATCTTTATCAATGGAAAGAAAGTTGTTGCTATTCAAGACTGTTATTATGGTATGTTCACTGTCCTTATAAAATATAAAAGCTGTTGAGAAGTTTTCTTGTTACCCTGGAACTGTTTTAAATAAAAGAGCACAATTTTTCTTCCATTTGTAAACGTCTCTTATCTTATTTTTAATCTACTTTTTTCGTCCGACCCCCCCCCCCCCTTTCCTTCATTTTTTTTTGGCTGGCCCCCCCTTTTAAGCCAATTTTTTTCGAGTGCCCCCCCCCCCCCCCCAAATCCCACCAGTCCCCCCTCTCTCATAAAAAATGAACGGTCCCCAACTACTCAAAAATTAAAATACGGGGGCAGCTTTAGTGAAAACTATTTCTAGTTATATAAAGCATGTTGAAGAGCATCTAAGGTTTCGTGCTTGAAATGAGAAACTGCGTGTAAATTCTCTGCTATTGTTGTAAGTAAAGTTTTTCGTGGCTTTGTCGTTTAGTTCAAGAAAATCGATGACATTTTTTTTCTAAATGAAAGAAACGCTCTGTGTTGTTCCTCAATTTTTATCCTCGCCTTGTATCTTTCAATGGGTTTTTCTTCACCAGTGCGATAAAAACTAATAACAGCTTTGACTACGGTCATCGCATCGACATCGCGAAGTCGTCAAAACTGGAGATGGTCTAAAAATAGTAAGAGCTGTCAAAACGTCTGTCATCTCGTGCTACGGACACCGTTCGGCGGTCGACAGACAGTTTCAACACTTCCGGTTTGCTGAATTAGTGAGAGTATCGGCTCGTAAAATGACCTAAAATCAGAAAATTCAAGACACATTAAGTCTTCACACGAGACCTTAGACTTTTATTTTTAAGGCCAGAATTTTTTACGGCTAATGGTTAATTTTTTTCAATTTTTACGCCTAACGGCTAGATTTTTGCACGTTAATTTCGGCTAACGGCTAACCCCATTGAGACCCTCATGATAATGTATATAAAGCAAAGGAAGATAAAACTGAACCGAGGATAAAATTAAACCTCAACAGGTATACCATCAACAAAACGATTCTGAGGGTGGAGAGATAAAGTAAGACGAAGATATCCCCTTAAGATGAAATGAAAAAGCGTTGCACATTTCAATTAAGATTTTCTTGATGGTTTGGATCAGACATTTCGAGACTGTCATCTCTAGACAATGCCACAATCGTTTCTTTCCTTTGGCTTTAAGAAACGGGGAACGGGAAAACGAGGGAGAAAAGGACAACTGATAGGGAGGGGGTGAGGAGAAACACCGAGACAGAGAGAGGATGAAAAAAAAAAAAAAGAAAAAAAAAAAGCCATTTTCCCGCCCGGCATACTTCATTGTTGTTGGATTTCGAGTTGAAGGAAGGCAAGAGTGCAACATTGCCTCTTTTTCAAACCGAGACTTGGTTCAGCCAAAACTGGCGTGCACCTTAAAGATGGAGCACTTGTGCACGCTTTGATGACGAAACTGAAGAATCTCGAAAATGTCTTTTTAATAACAGGTAAAGCTTGCTGGGCTTAAAGATATGAAATCAAACTAGATCTTCAAAAATGCTTTATTTACTATTTTGTTGCGAATACAAGTTACAAAACCTACTGGGCCATCACAAATACGTCGCATATTTCCACCCATCACTGGAATAAGTAAAACGCTGCCTAGTTCCTAGGCCTCACTCATTTTCTTATCGGTCAATCCGTTCTCGGCTACGTCACCGAAACGAATTGATCGCGAGGGCCTCGAAGAAAGGCGTACATGAACCAGGCAAAGTAAAACGTTGATTACTACCCACAATCAACACCTGCTTCTACGATTTTACTGATTACCTGACGTTTGAAAATGCATAGCATTTTTATACCTTTTACTTAATTCTAAAATTCTACAGTTGCGAGGGTTACTAGTGGTTCGTACAGCGTTGACCACACGAAATTCAAGGCTTTTTCACAGAAAACTACATTTCGAGCAACGCATAGATATTCTTTCAGGCCTAAAATTCTCACTGAACTTGGTTTGATACATTCTTTAAAAGTAGGTTGTACAGTGTAGTAGGGGACCGCTTGCAAATATGCAAAGGTTGTAGGAACCACTTGCACGTAACGGACGGCAAGACTTTTATAATTCGTTGTACATGAAACGCAGACAAGAATAAAATACAAAATACTTCAAGTTAATAACCCTACGCCTCCAATTGTTAACTTCATACTACAGCCGTAAGCAGTCGTACTATCACAGTTGGCCTTTAAGCTGGTCCAGAAAATGAATACTACTGCTACAGACATTAAGCTATGCTCATGTGTATCGCACAAAGAATGGGTACTTCCCGCGTAACGGACGTTGTGAAAAACAGCGAGACAACTCACGACGGTTTATAGAAGAATAGTTTCCCATACAATATTATATCCTGTGCTTTCATGCATGACAAAATAGAGTCTCAGTTACATGTAATCAGCTACGTGTAGACAAGATGGATACAAGCACCTTCGATTTGGCCCTTCTGTATAACTATCAACAAAACTATTGACAAGGCTTTGCTCCCTTACAGCATTTTCCCTTTACATGACGCGAAGCAAATACCTCGCCCTTAAAATGAGTTCTAAGATTATGCACATACAAAATAAACTAAATACAAACTCGACGGTACAGGTCCCTGCTTTGATAGTTATTCGTTGGAGCAACACTGCGAATTGTCATAAAAGGCATTTTGGAAAAATTTGCATTTCATAAATCTCAGGCACGACTGAATATTTATTTAGCTCTGTGGAATGCTTCCAACGCTACTTCTTAGTTAATGGCGATCAACACCGACTGAGAAACATTAGCAACGGCTTAAGGTGAAGTTGGCAAGAGCATTGTCTTAACTTTTCAGGTCCAACTCGGAATAGATAACACTGACATGCTGTATTTAAAATATACTCCAAACTAACCCCACCCGTAACAATCAAACGTTTTATCCTGACGGCTGTTCTGAAGTCCAACGGCAATTCCACCTGGCTAAAATTGTCATCCTTTTCCCAAAAGAGGCGCCATTGAACCAAGGGACATGACGCGGTATCCGTTCATTATAATTACTAACTACAAAGGGTCACCGTGCAAAACTTTTCATTCGAACACACTCCCTCTTTTGCTCAGCATTCACAAAGTTAAGCCCGAGATTGTCTATTTGGACAGCCACAAGTCGTGCAGTTTCTTCACCTACCAAAATAAATGGTCTTGGTAAAGTATTCCACGTCCTTAACTAAAATAAGTTGGCATGTTACACAATAACCTATATATAAATTACATACATCGTGACTAGGTTTAGCCTGCTACATTTTTTTCTTTCGTTCTTTGCTGGTAATGCCCATAAAAACCAAAGGCACTACAGAGACAGATGTTGCACATGTTGGATTTATAGCCCTGGCTAAAAGGAAAATGTTTGGTGACAAAACATCATCAACATTGTTTGGTGTCCAAACATGTGATGTTTGAAGCCCTGGCCAAATGGTTAAAAAAACACGACCAAACACGCCCAAACACGACCAGACACGACCAAACAAGACCAAGCAAGGTGGCAAAACAGTAAAATGTTTGGTCACCAAACCTTCCCCATTTAGCTGGGGTTTAAAGCCCCGGCTACACGTTGAAACACTGTTACAAGAACACGTCCCAACATTGTTCTAAGAACGCTTCTAACAATGTTGGATACGCATATAACATTGTTGGAAACACGTCGCTTCGGAGGTCTGACTTCAACAATTTCCACCTCTGCCATTAGGCTCTCGGATTGGAGACTGGGCCCTTAACTCTGATTGGTCTTTGCAATACAACATTGTTGAAAGGGCGGCTACACGCTTTTGGAGAAAATGTTAGATCGAAATCAAAACATTCTTTCAACAAAAAATGTTGAACAAACTTCATTCAACATGCATGCTACACGTTCTAACATTGTTCATCCAACAAATGTTTTATAACAATGTTTGAAGGTGTAGCCGGGGCTTAACTCTAATAACAGGACTCGATCAGTTAAAATTAATTCGTCTGCCTTCACAGAAAGCGGTGGGTTCTGAAATGAGCCCGCTCTGGCAGACAATTAAAACTACATGTAGCACATTTAATTCAATCTAATCAAAAAGGTCAACGTGCTGACCTGTATTATTCCAAATAATTAATTTTATAAATTGCATACTCAATGCCGAGATTATATCAAAAGCAATACAAGTTGAAATCAAAGCAAAAAGGAAATCCAGTGACGAGCCTCAAAGCACACTTGCAAGTTCCGTTGAATGAAGCACTGTATGGTCTTGACTGGCATGGCTTTATCAACTGGTAAACACTTTAAACACAGGGCTAGTCGAAAGGCTACATTGCCGAAGATGTCTCAAATGTACCACTCTTTCTTCTTCTCTGTTTCCTCTCCGTGTGGTTTTTTGGGTGCTGCCAGGTCGATGTAAGGATCGGTGCCCTTCAGGTCTTCATCATCTTCATGGGTGTGGTACTCTCCCTTATGACGTGCCCAGTACCAGTAGATGACAACCACCAACACCACCAACAGGAGGACCAGGATAACCACAACTACAACAATAATGGCAGTTTTGTTGTCATCCTGAGCCCGCTTTCCAGCATCTGGAGAGGTGGGTGGGCCCGTGGTAAGGTCTTTTGGATCACCAATAGATCGTGGGGTTGGGATTTCAGGTACATCTGGCTCTGGACCACACTTGGCCTTGCTATTTCTGGTAATGCCTTTGGCACTGTATCCATCCGTCTTGCCATCATAAACGAACTCCTTGATGGGTTCAACCGTGCTTGGCTTGCTTCCGAACGTCCACCCTGAGACTTTAACACCAGTTATGCAACCCTTGAATCCATCGCCACCAATCTTGATCTTTTCCATTTTGGAGAAGAGCCCATTGAGCCTGTCTAAAACCTTGTTCAACTGCTCGACTCCGTCAACTGTATAGTTCACCTTCTTGACTCGGCGACTCAGAGCAATAGCGTGCCTATTGTTGCAAAAATCCTGACCTTGCTGGGGAGTTATGTCAATGGATCCAGGACCTCCAGGACCTACAAATGAAAACCTGAGCGCCTTGCCACTGTTGACAAGGGAAAGCCCGAAATACTGTCCAGTATCTTTGCTATCAATTCGTATGATGTCGCCACCGCAAGAACTCTGATCTTTCACCTTGAAGCCAACTACAATGTCAACATTAGGAACATCAAGTAGATCGGAGTAGGTGTAAATCAACTGACTGTCAGTTTCATCAAAAGATGCACCTTTATCTGAAATAAAATATACAGGACATTATTAATATTGAAAGATTTAAAAATCAACGTTTCTGAGTCATAAATGACAGCATTATCAAGAGAAAAGAAGTATAAGAAAGCCAATAATTAAGTAGGCTAGAGCTTGCACAGTTATGCAAGCAATTTAACTATTGACATGTGACTAGTTAGTATGGTATTGTTAGTTCTTGTTTTGTTGGCGCAAGCAGCCTGTACTGTAAGAAAGTTCTTTTTCTCAATAAAAAAAAAGTTCAAAAAAGTAGGCTATAGCTGAATAGTAACATACTAATTAGATAGCTAAACAAACACTTAAGAGCGAATCGAATCAGTTTTCACTTCGGTGATGGCTTGGGTTTGCGTATGAAAAGCATCTCATGAATGAGGCAATCAAATTGTTGGTACATTTCGCAAGCACGTGAAACTGTTATAAAAAGCACTGAAGTAACTGAACATCATGTTGGAGCTGGAGAACGACTTTCTTTTGTGCCCGTCCAAGCGCTCATGCAGGTGCCTCATGCATATACCCCACATATAATAAATATATATACCAGTATACATTAATTTATTTATTATATTACAGAACATGTAATTTAGCAATAACACTCTTAATCAAAACTATAACAAAATTCTCGAACGTGATTGGTTATCAGCAACCCGATTTATAATGGTAATAGGACCGAGTAGAGTCCAATTCGGTCTGTAATGATACGAGTTATTTACAAAATTGGACGACCATGAAGCGGGAGTCCGATTTGTTAATCACGAGTATGACTACAGACAGAATTGGACGACACGAAGTCCAGTTACCAGTTAATCGAAATAATGATAAAATTTGAGAAACGAACTAACCATCGGTTGAGTATTAAACGGTTACACGACGTTATGGATTCTGAAAAACATAACAGTTTACTCAACAAAATGCACGACAACAGCGTGTGCGTAATGACGCGTACTGTCCATTTATCCAGGCATCACATGTACACTGTCCTATTACACTGTCCAATGACAAGCATGACACTACACTGTCCTATTAGTGCTCAAATCAGGCTGCCTATAACCAATCACATTCGAGAATTTTGTTATAGTTTTGATTAGAACACTAATAGGTGTACGCGTCATGCTTGTAATTGGACAGTGTAATAGGACAGTTTACACGTCATGCCTGTGTAATTGGACAGTACGCGTTATTTTGCACGCACTGTCGTTGTGCATTTTGTTGAGTAAACTGTTATGTTTCTTCAGAATCCATAACCACGTGTAACCGTTTAACGCTCAACCGATGGTTAGTTCGTTTCTCAAATGTTGTCATAGTTTTGATTAATTACTCGGGATACTGTAAGTATACCGAGTTACATCTCATGTCAGATTACAGTCTTTTTTTTCCTGTGCAGCGAAATGTACGATACAATTATGTGGCAGTGTTTTGATTGGGCAATGCACAATAGAAGGCATGTGGCGTTGTTTCATCGTAGTCCAAAGTGCAAAGTATTGCATCATTATTGCAGCATCAAGAACCTTGAGCTACATGACTCCTAAATCACTTTCTGTTCAGCCTTTGTGGAGGACTGTCATGCTTGGATTACTAAGGATGTTACGATATCTTTGTAAAAGTTGTGAAGACTTTAATCCAGTAGAGTTTGTCCAAGTGAAAAGGTTTGCTGAATTTAAGACAAGGTTGGAAGCGTCGCACGTGCTGAGTATGGACTCCAATTAGAACGTTGTGACAGTTCTATATTTAGAAAATCGCAAAGTTGTTTTGATGTAGTTTGATCCGGATGATATCACAACTTCATCGCTGTGACAGTTCTCTATTTAGAGACAAGTTTGCGAATTCTTGGTTTTCATGTGACGACAGGAAAAAACTAAAATTAAACATTCAGATTTTTTACCTTCATCGGGTAAATGACATTCTAAGATATATATGCTGGCCTGTTTTCAGCCAAGTAACACGCTTTGTTTGAAAATAGAGCAGTTTGAATTTCGAGGGTTTTTTTTACAATGCGTGACATCTGGATTGCTTCTGAGAAACATGTCACATACACGGAAACGATTCGCCTTGTATCAATATGTTAAGAGAAGTGTCTATGCGAATGTTTTCCCACCGAAAGGAAGCCCAGGAAATTCCCAGCAAGAGAAAAAGAAAGCGAGGCAAGAAAAGCCAAAGAAAAGGGGAGGAGAGAAAGCGAAAGGTAGAAGGAGAGGAGGTGGTAAAACTTTTCTTTTTGTTTTCTGCGCATGCCCGAACTTGGAAAGCTAATATTAAGCATCCGAAACAGAAGGGCGCGATGAACTCCACCAGCAAACAGAGGTTTGAGCAGTTTTGGTTATTTTTGGATAGATTCTGGCCAGAAAACGGCTTGACGAGCTTCAAAAGGTGTTTTTCGGCAAAATGCTAGGTAGTCAAACGGTTAACGCACTTTGCTCATACGTGAACAAAAATGCCTTATCCAAACCCAAAAGCAAACCATTAGCCGGATAGTTTTCGAGAATCAGAAAGCGCGTGTCCGACTTCTACATCACAAAGGTATCCCAAGTAAACGCTCATAGAACGTCTTGTTGGTAACTGGACTTAGTGTAATCTAATTCTGTTTGTAATCATACTCGTTATTATTACTATTATTATTTCTGCCATCTAGCCTTAGAAACCGTAGGAACATTGACTTTTTTAAAGTACAGTTGAAGACTTATCTTTCTAAGAAAGCTTTTAATTTGTAATTTTATTTAGTTAAATGTCATTTAACAAAGTTAACCGCCACGAGCTTAGCGGGCACCTCTGGCCAGCGGTAATCTGTTCAAGTGCAGGCTCACATGGTTCGTTGCAGCTACGTTTTTCCCTTCAGCTCGTGTTCTTGTGATTTTCTAGCGGTCTTCTACAAGCGTGCAGCGTTTATCTTTTGGCACTTCTTAGCGGTTTCTTCGCCTCTCACAGCAGCTCCAAGCGGTGTTTCTCAGCGTTTCAAGCGGTGTTTTTTTCAGTGTCCTACAGGCTGTTTTTGAATCCACGGACAGGATGCGTACGACGAACAACAGTTTGTCTACGATGTCTTCGCCGGTTTCTTCGCCTCCTCGCTTTCACAGCAGCTCTACGACTTCTAGTCAGACCGTCCTTACGGCTTCGCCATCGCTCCAAACTGCCCCTTTGCTGGACAACAACGCTCTTTCTCAGGCGATCTCAAGGGCTCTTGCGGACTCGTTACCTGCCCTATTGTTGTCCCTTCGAGAGCACGTGGGGGAAAGTACTGGCTCGTCTTCGGGGTCTGTCACTTCATCTATCTCTACACCGCCGCCGCTTGCCTTGCCTCCCTCCGATCCCAGCCAGTCTTCCTTGTCGTCAGGTACTCTTGTCGTTCCATCGTTTATTTCAACTTACAGCACTTTAAGTTCTCCTTCAGTTTTTTCCTCTCTCCTTCCCGCCACATCTAACACGAACCCGCCATTAGCGGTCGGGGGCTCTTTGAGTGGGACCTCAGCGAGTTCCTCCTCGCCTCCTACACTTGACAAAGCGTTTGTGTTAGGTCCAGGTTACACTTCAGTCCCTTACAAGCTGGTGGCCAAAATAACAGGAGGGCAGTTTATCGAGTTGGCCGACTTACTATCAGACAACATACGGGCCCAAGATGCAGAACCCCAAGCCTTTCTGGATGGGAAGCTAGTAGTGTTGGGAACCAAGAAGCAGGTCACCAAAATAACTGACATTGTTACCTGGATAGAAGCCTTTTCAATTTTTTGTTTGGTGCTCTGCAGTTCTTTTCCTTCTCGTTGGAAAGATCTCACTCAGTACATGCTGCTTATCATCCAGACTGCAAGGCGTTTCCACGACAAGTCTTGGTTAAACTATGATGTCGCATTTAGGAAAGAAGCAGCTACCACCGGATCCACTGATTGGTCTCGCATGAATGCAGATCTCTACAATTTCCATACCAGATCCCCCCTCCCCTCGTCCCCTACATCAGGCTCGGCAACACCTCCAGCCTCTTCGTCCACTGAGCCACTCGTATCGTCAGGCAACCCCATCTCTAGCCAACACTGCCACTCGTGGAATGATGGGCGTTGTCGCTGGCCGTTTGGGCGGTGCAGATTTCGTCACTCATGCGAACAGTGCAATGGAGACCATCCCCGCTACCGTTGCCCCAACTGTCTGTTACACAGAGTTCGCTCTCGCTCCTGCTCCCCTGCACAGTCAAAGGGGGATCGCCGCTACCGCTAACTCTACGAGCGTAGCCACCTCCTCTGTACATAGTTTGTTTTCTCCTGTTGGTTCTGTTAATGTTCATCTGTTGCAGTTGCGTTTTCCCCCAGTTCCAGTTTCTCGGCGGAAAGGTCTGTCTCAACAATGTCCCCATCAACTTATTTCATCATCGTCTCTGGGTATCACTTCCACTCCCCCTGCAGCTTGTCCCTTGAGGCCGGTCTCCCTGCTCACCCCCATTCTTGTGGACATACTCCAATACGAACTTCGTGGCTACCCAAACCCAGACAAAGTCGCCTTCGTCCTCCAGGGTCTACGTCAGGGCTTTCACCTCGGCTTCAATCACCATATTTCCCTAAAGTCAGCATCAGGAAACATGGCTTCAGCTCTTTCTAATCCCCAGGTCATCGACAACTACCTGTGTTCTGAAGTACAACTAGGCAGGGTGGCGGGCCCCTTTCTTCAGCCTCCTCTTCGCAATCTCCACGTGAGTCGTTTCGGCGTCATTCCCAAACGCAAACAGCCGGGAAAATGGCGCCTTATTCTGGACTTATCAAGCCCAGCTGGTCACAGCGTCAATGGCGGTATTGCCAGTGAGGATTACACTTTACAGTACATGAAGGTTGATGACATAATCGCGGGCATCATGCAGTTCGGTCGGGGCACCTTCATGGCAAAATTTTCAGAATGCTTAATCGCATCGTGCCAGTTCATCCGGAGGATCGTCAGTTACTGGGCATGAAATGGCAGGGAGCGTTTTATGTGGACATGTTCCTTCCTGTTGGCGTCAGGTCAGCTCCTTACATTTTCACTTGTATTGCACACCTTGTCGAGTGGATTGCCAAATGGAATTACGATGTCACCTTTCTGATGCATTATTTAGATGACTTCCACACTCTTGATCCTCCTGGCTCTTCCATTTTTCAGCACAATCTGGAAAAATCCATCAACTGTTTTTCTAAGCTTGTCATCCCTCTCCACCCAGATAAATTGGAAGGCCCGTTGACCTGCCTGATAGTCCTTGGGAAAGAACTAGATTCGATACATTTACAGGCTCGTCTACCGAAAGACAAGTTTGACAGGACCTCTGCTTTATTAGAAGAATGGTCTCACAAACGTTCCTGTAATCGGAAGGGCCTGGAGTCACTGATTGGTCACCTTCAACATGCCTGCAAAGTGGTTCCCCAAGGTCGCTCCTTCTAACGACAGATGATTAACTTACTTTGCGCCTTCCGCCGTGATGATCATCCAATCCACCTTAACCGGGAGTTCTTTCTTGACCTTCACTGGTGGCGAGAATTCTTTCACTCTTGGAATGGCTGCAGTTTTCTTCTATACCCCCCAGACCCAGATTCCTCAGTAGCTCCTCATGGACCTGGCTCTTCTCTGACAGACAAATGTCGTTTCTACGTAACCCATGGTCTTGCTCCCTCAACACGGAAGTCCTATTCATCAGCACAATGGCGCTTCATAACCTTTTGCATCCAGGATAATCACCTCTCTCCTTCTGGTTCAGCGCTTCCCACCAGTGAGGAAACACTAATACGTTTCTGCTCCCATCTTGCACATACCCTGCACCACTCATCCATCAAGGTTTACTTGTCGGCTGTTCGATCCCTCCACATACAAGAGGGTCTGCCTGACCCTCTAGTTGGTTGCCTCCAGCTGCAACGTGTACTGCGGGGCATCAAGCGCCACCAAGGTTCAAACCAGCCGAAGCGTCAACCCATCACAAGTGACTTCATGCGAGTTATTTATCATTCGCTGGATTTCTCCATCCATGACCAAACAATGCTCTGGGCTGCTTGTTGTCTGGAGTTTTTCGGGTTCCTTCAAGCTGGCGAGTTTACGGCCAACTCTCCCTTTGATCCCGCCGTTCACCTCACAGTCAACGACATCCATGCGGACTCATTGGTTTACCCCTTCAGCTTCAGGATCCACATTAAATGCTCAAAGACAGACCCCTTCTGCCTGGGTTGTTACGTCTTCATTGGCTCTGGTAAGCAAGACCTCTGCCCAGTGCTTAGCGGGCACCTCTGGCCAGCGGTAATCTGTTCAAGTGCAGGCTCACATGGTTCATTGCAGCTACGTTTTTTCCTTCAGCTCGTGTTCTTGTGATTTTCTAGCAGTCTTCTACAAGCGTGCCGCATTTATCTTTTGGCACTTCTTAGCAGTTTCTTCGCCTCTCACAGCAGCTCCAAGCGGTGTTTCTCAGCGTTCCCTCCCCCACTCCCTCGCCCCTTTTTTTCCTTCCACTGATTCATGCAGTGTTGACGGGTGCCTGGAATGGGGGCTCATGGCTGGGTTGCGGGGATTTGCCAGCCATGGGGCGGTATTCTATCTAGGGGCTGGCTGGCCACAGTGGAAGCCCCTGGATACCCCAAGCACCCACCTTCCATTTTAGCGAGGCAGCAGTTAAATATTCTTATTACTATTATTATTTCTGTCCATTCATTGTACACATATATTTATTTTCTTGTACATATTGTAAAGCCCTTTAGAATATTTTAATAGTGTAAGCGCTATATTAAATGTAATAAATTATTATTATTAAATCGGACTCCCGCTTCGCGGTTGTCTGATTTTGTAAATCACTGACATGATTACAGCCTGAATTGGACTCCACTCAGTCCTATTACCATTATTAATTGGTTGGTACATATTAATGGCAGAAAATTATTGGATCTTCATATCTCAAATGCAACTTTGCAGGCGACATCAGTGACTATGGTATTTCAACAGTTGTTTTCCACACTGAAGAAGGGTTATACATCCGAAACTTCTGTGTTATTAGACAATTTTGACACTTCTTGATAATTGCTACTTGCAATATCAACTCAATCTTTTACTACCAAGTGTCACGCATCTCCTACGACTTTTTAGTCTATTTATTTATGTTAACAGTAGTTTGTCACCAACATTTCAGTGACATGATTACCAAATGTTGTTAGCACATTTCAAACACAAACTTATCATTACCTAAGTCTGATAACTTAAGTGAAGAAGGAGTACAAAGGAATGTCTGTAAGTCTTAAGGCATACTAGAATGCAAACAGTTGGTTTTTGTTTTCTTTTTTGAAGGCGAGAATTCTCGCACACTTTGCGAGAGAGCCTCAAATGGCAAGAAAGAAGTGTCTCTTCCCAGTCTCACTTAGGGCCTGTTCACATGGCGGTGGGGGACCCCGGGAAGGTGAGGTACCCCATCTACCCGTGGTCAAAAAAAGGTGGCCTTCGCATGCAGCCCTGGGGTGCTGGGGTGAGGTTTAAACTGCTATCACGTGGTTGCTAAGTACTTATATTAACAAAGAATTCAGAGACAATTGTCTGGATGAACATCACCCCACACCACCTCCAGCATTCACATGGAGAAAACGCACCCCAGCTAAGCAGGTTACCTGCCCTGGCTGACCAGACAACCCACCTTGGTGAGATACCCCACTTCACATGTGAACACTATCAAGAAATAAAGAGAGATTGTATGGAGAGATTGCTAACCCCACCTTCCCGGGGTCCCCCACCTCCATGTGAACAGGCCCTTAGACTGCAAAACAGCCATAGTTTTGCATTGGTTGAATGTGGTCTAGTCAAGCGAAAGGTCTGAAGCAAGAGTGAAAATGTAGAGTGAGAATTCTGTGTTTCCACCCTTGCTCCAAACCTTTTGCATGATGAAACCTTGCATTTGACCAACACAAAAATACAGCTGTTTTGCAGTCTAGAGCCATACACATGTGTTGCTTCGTTTATAAATGGACAAGAAACACCCAAGATCAATCGCATTGGGGTCTCATCAAGAATATTGAACAGTAGAAGGTGTTACAAGTTACATCCTTCAATAACAGCTGATTCATGTAAATTAAATATTGATAGCCAGCCAACATAACTCCATAACCCACCTAGTTGACAAAAGTAACCATAAAATGGAGTCTTGCTGCAATCACAGAAGTAAACATTGTAGTTATCCAAACATTTTCCACCCTGCCTGCACGCATTTTCTTCACACGCCGCTCCACACCCACTTTTCACATAATCTGAGTGATTTGCCATCACTCTCAAATCCTGAACTTCACCGTTGATGACCTGTTAAGACAAACAACCAAAACACTAAAATTAATTTTAAAAAAATGAGCATCATCATGACAAGTGCTGTTTTGCAGTTCAATGCAGGGATGCTACGTTTTGGGCTACATGCTGCACTGAGCCCAGTTGCTTGAAGCATGGTTTACGCTAACCCAGGTTAAATACCATGACAACTTATAGATTTTAATAGATCTTAACCAATGGTTAGTATTAACCATGCTTCAAGCAACTTCGCCCTGAACTAACATGAGACTAAAGTGTTACTTTATATGGCTGTACAAAAGTACAGTCACCATCAACCATGGCATCAAGGTCTTGTCAGTGTCAATTATGTTGTTAAAGTACATTGACAACACGTCTGACAGGTTACAACCTTTTATACACGTAGAAGCACTGTAAAATTTCTCCTTCTAATGGTACTCAATGTAAAGATGACATTTCGCAAGCTATCACAATGTCAAAAGATCCCACATTTTACAAGAGCTACATCATGGTCTTTGAATTTTGAATAGTATAACCTCAATTTTTCAAAAAGGTCATTTGTAATCTGTTTCAATCTTCTCCGTCCTTCACCATCCTCGCCATATTTGCATTACCAGTATTTTATTCTTGTCTCTTTGACGCTTATCTTCCCTGACAAATTGTTATTTTTCTATTTCCCATTATTTAAATGCATTTTTTATGTCTCTAATAATGACCCAAAATATTGTGACCAAGATCCTTTAAGTTATGCAAAGCCCTTGAGTGAAACTCTCTCAAAGGTATAACTCACCCATCCTGAGGTTGAAAAATGTATGAAACTTATTTCTTGAGATCAAGCAAGAATAACCTGTGTTCTTGTTAAGAGCCAGTAACTGGTTAGTTTTACTGGCTATTCACAAAAATGTTACCAGCTCTTTAGTGAAACAGTTACCAAAATATTTCCCAAACGTTATTTGCTTCAAAAGTCATTGCATTTTACTAAAACAGCTCTTGCTTTTTTAAAATATATAATTATTATTCCTTTCATTCATACCTATCAAATGTTATTGCTATTTTGCTTTTTTATTGTTTTTTTTTTTTAAATGCATCACCTCATGATATTTAACACGCTCAGTTTAAGGTGGTATGGTACCCTAGAAAATGTATGGAAATCATAGGTGTTAAGCTAAAAGTGAGTTTGGGGGTGGAGCATTGAAACTCATTCCCCCAATATTTTGATGGAGGACTGGGTATTGTTATCCATGTACCTTGTCACATGACCGCTGGTCATGTGGTTATGCTCGGCTCATTTGAACTCACTCTCTGGTCAGTTGAATCATTTGCAGAATTTACCTTGGAATGTGTCAAAATTACCCTAAATTACTGTGTTTGGGGTCATTTTGTTAGTACCGGAGCTCATCAGCAAGGGCTGAGAAGGCTTAAACCTGGCCAATTCCAAAGAACCGCTTATTGACACTGCGAATGCAACAAACTTTGTTCGAATGCCTGCTTCAAACTGATGACAGTTTGTTGTTCATGGACAAGGAGCCTGAAAGCAAATGAGCCTTGTCTCACCAGTCTTCAACCTTCACTAGGGGAAGTTTCATTGAATGCTGAAGGTGCCCGAACAACTTTTGGTGCAGGATTGAAGCCTGGTTGGAGACTTAGAAGAAAATAGTAAATTGTTTGGAGGAGCCTTTCCCGCTCAAAGATATGTGGAATTTCCCAGGATGCAATGGGGTTAGATTCTTGCTGTTTGGCTGCTTGGTTGAGGTTGCTGATAAAAAGGGAGCTGAGAGAGCTTTTGTTTGCTCTTTTTCCCCAAACTTCCTCTTTAATTTGGAAGCAGAAGAGCTGTTTTGTAATGTTTACTCTCTGAATAAAGGATTCAGTTGAAAAAAGATTTGTCCAGACTGCTCGTTTGTGAGGTAAGATTTTCATTTAATTCTTGCACTAGTTTTGAGCTGATATGCTGTTTACATCCAATCTCTATATTATTACTTTGTTGGAGAAGTGCATTGGCATGCCTGTTTGATTTTTCCCCTCTGCTTCATGTGTGAAAAACACTTTTGCTCTGATACCGCTGGAAAAGATGGCAAAACCTGACCACAGCAATTTTTTTCATGACCCTATGCAGGTTTGAAATTTGAAACTGGCATGGAATTTGTAGACATCCATGATTTTACCAGCATTTTAGGGATCAAATTTGAGGTAGACAAACCATCTATGCAATGAGCCAAAATAAAGCCAATCTGTAGAATTGTTCTAATATTTGAATTGTTCTAACATGTGAAAGATTGATGGTAGGTATAGGTAGATAACACTCATTTGGTAAAGTGAAAGTTTGAAGATTTTTCTCTCTGCAAATAACTAGAGCCAGTCCACAAGTTTAGGTTCATATCATAGATCAATACAAAGATAATTTGTTACAGAGGAAGCACTATTTAAGACATCTGACAAATGCTTGTTCTGTTACCATGGCAACAAGAGACTCAAACATCATTGTATTTGTCATCATTCATGGCAACGAGTTGCATGATGGTAATTTCTTCTGCATGAGTTTGATTTTGGAGAAAAAGGTAGTCTAGGGTACCTTTGCACCTTAAGCTGTAAAAAAATTAAGTTCAGCTTCTGCCACATTAGCTTCCCATTATTTTTGAGGTCAGTGCAAACTCCCATCATTCCTTGAGAAACCAAAATTGTGTCCACAGTTACCTGCTATATTCAATTTGTTACTTCCCATTCAAAAAATACTTAGCAAAAACCCTGATAATATGTTAGGAAATGAAACCCAAGACGTCAATTGTTCAGCTGAACAGCTCAGTGACTTTGTTTGGGTGCAGTGTATTTAGTTTGGGTTGCTCCATCAAATTGCATTCCACATACTAGCCTGTGTTGCTGGCAGTTTTGTTTGGGAGCATGCAAGCGAGCGGTGAAGCTGCAAGAAGAATGGAGCACAGAGCAATGAGAAACCACCTGCCCGGATTACGGGCCTTTTCGTACCGTTTTGATTGGATCAGATTCTATGCATGTCATTGAAATATTTTGTTAATCTCCCAAGGGAGAGCTCCAAGGCACTGTGTAGAATTTTTCCCTGGCAACAGGGTGAGATGAAAATGAAAAATGCTGCCGAGAATTACTAGCCCAGGGCCTTGAGGAGCTAGCCCAAATTTATTTTTTTATATACCGTTAAAATATCTATAAAGTTTAAGACGGGACTGAACATTGAACACCGTTTTGGTTTCACTTAACATGGATTTGATGTTGATATCTCGTTTGTATTTCAAGCAATCAAAAATCCCTTTGCTCATCCACAAAGCTTTGTTGTGGTATACGTTGTGAATTTTTGGGTGATTTTTGGGCACATTTGGGAAGAGATAATTTTTCTCAAAGGATAAGTTAAATTTAGGGAAACAGGGAATATTGATGATTTAATGAAGGTTTAAAATTGGAATGTGAAGTGGAAAATTAGTAGATGGATACCAATTTAAAAACTGCCCTAGCAAACTTCTTAAACAACAGTCAATGACTTCTTTGCTGCCTTAACACAATTAACAATTAACTGTAATGTTTTCCGTAATTATTTGTATGTCTTTAATATTGTAATTACTGTAATATTAAATTAATGTAAATACCGGACCCCATTTAAACCAGCCTTTGCTGAACTGGGAACATCCTGTTAAAATATTTGTTCAAATAAATAAATAAATAAATAAATAAATAAATAAAACAGTTCCCCAGCAACCTGGCATGGCAATTGATTGCAGCTATCACAGACGATCGATCACAGAAGAAAGAGCGATCGATACAAAACATACTGTATTTATTCACTTATAAGGCGCACTCGGTTATAAGACACACCCTAAACTTTCGAGGACGATTGTGACAAGTAAGCAAAATGAAAATTTCACCTAAATACCCTGTCATAAGGCGCACCCAGAATTACGGGAAATTTTGTTGACCACGTTCGCTGAACTCACAACAATTTTGCTTCCAAAAGGTACTAATTACGGTGCTTTCATTCTCAAAACAGAAGCAAAAAAGTCACACATGGACAATAGCATAAAAGTCACACTCTTTAATTCACGCAAGTCATCCTTCTCAGGAAATAGTGTTTTAAGTTATGAATACTAATTGTCTGTTTTACGTTTATAAACAATACTAATCTGACAGATCTTTCGCTCATCAGTTGCAAAACTCATCTTAATCTTCGAGCATTCTTTCAGTGTACCGTAAATTTTCAGTAATTGTGCCAACCACTCGTCGTCATTCCTATGATCTAAACTTCAAGTTGAAGATCGTAGCAGAAGCGGAAGCCATGAACAGCAATCGTGAAATTGCTCGCGAATACAGCATATTGGAATCGATGGTCCGTAAATGGAGAAACCAACAGCATGTCTTGTTCTCCGGCGAGTTAAAGATGCTGATATTCAAAGGCGTTCATCAGCTATGAATTGAGGTGCCCAGGAGAATGCTGGTTTCTGTACACAAGAAGGCCTGGATGGACGAAGAAGGTTTGTTCTTTTCGTTTATCATTTTTGGAGTATTTAATAGCGGCCATGACGATTTTTTCTAATGATGCCTCATTCATGGGAGCGAGGTTAGGAATTTGTTCAATTATTTCTGACGTCAATCATTTCAAGCACGTGCTTTTTAGCACGTTCGCTCATTGCTGAAAATCACCTAGGTTTTGTTTACGAACTTGTTCGCCGTAACAGCACTCATCGGAGTTGTTTTTCTTTGCATTTGTAGTTTGTTAAAGTTGCTTTTAAGCACCTTCAGTTTGGGACGACGAGGAAGAAGAAGCAGAAGACACAAAAGAGTTGATTGACAACGAGTCCGAGACAGATAGCGAAGCCAAGGACGATGAGTAGCTGAGCTCAGCCAAGATTTCAAACAGGCGGTTCTTTTCAGAGCCACCCCGGTTCTTTTAGAACCAACAAATCAGATAAAGTCAATGATCAACGTTGTTTGTCTTTTGTTTATTCATTTACCGGCATTTATTTACATACTCATTTCAGTTTAGCATTAATTGTTAGGGAAATTTGGAAAAGTTCTATTTTGTTGCACGAATCAGTCTTTACTGTTTACTCATTCAACTGATGACCGTTTTAACCATTACATGAAACACACCCAACATCTCAGCAAATGTTGCTTGCCTAGCCTGTCAGGCAACTCGTGATAAAAACGTGCTAGACCGACGGGTTGCTCCACTAGCCCAGGGCTATCAGTAAGCACTTTTGTCACGCCCTGGGCAAGCATTAGCTGCAGCCTCATCTAGCCTTTAGTTAATACTCGATGAGAAGACAGAGAAATTGTTCCGAGACGTGATTGCCATTTAGCTTGAAGTATATGTGCTACCCAGAGAATTGCTCTCAACTAGAACGTGCATGATTATAATTTCGACAACCAGATTTTAGAAATGTTCTCCCTAAAACACACAGCGATGGAGTTGCTGTCTTAAACTGTAAATTTGGTACGAGATAGTCCAGCGCAATTTCTCTACTCCCTTGAAGAAACTGTGCTGGAGAAGTAATTTCTTGCAGTATTAAAAGACAGCAAACTCCATTGAGCTGTTTCGGCAATTTTTGTTGACGAGTTCCATATGGTGCGACCCATAAGTTTCATATTACCATCTGCCCTGATTGGTTGGGTTAACTGGATGGTCAAAAGCTGTCAACAGGTTGTCAAACTGTGAATTAGGAGGTGGCAGTTGAAAATGCAACAAATCTGTTTCTCTCCTTTTTGCGGATTTGCCACTCTCTCGCACACTCCCAAACAAAAACTGCCAGCTACACAGGATATACACATACATGTACTTGTGAGAGCTAATCAATGAGAACATTTGCTGATTTGAAGAATTCATCTTTGGAAATTTTGAGTGGAGAGAGAATATTAAAACAAGGCAAGTAATGTCTTACCAGTCCTCTAATGCATCCAACAAATCCTTTGGTTGGGTCATATGGGTGTCCTCCAACAACCAGTTTACCTTCCAAGTTCAAGTCTCTCTCCTCAAACAAAGGATTTTGATGTTTGCCTTCCAGATCATCAAGCTTCAGTCCAAACTCTAACATGTTGCGATAAATCATCACCGTGTGATAAGAACGATCATTGACCTGCTTGTTGACCAAACTCAACTCAATATTTCTGGCACCATTGCCAATGTTGTAAACTAAACCAACAGTAGTTTCGTTTACAATTATAAGATGGAAGTATTCTTTACTGTCCTTGCCATTGTAAAGTAGCGTTCCCTTTGGATACGGTGTTCTGAATTTAAACGTGATTACCCCATCCGATGGTGGAGTCCACGTTGGAAGTTTGATGTCGCCATCTTCATTGACAAAGGTAGCAGTGTTGCTGGTATTCCCTAAAAGCCCAAAGGAATATTGATGAATGTCAAAAACTGTGCAAAGTATTTCCTTGAAAAAAGAAAGCTTTGGAAAACCTTTCATTACAGAGCAAAATCAACAATGAGCATAAAACATGTACAATAATTATCAAAGCTGTGCTCTAAAAGCAGTCTGGCACCCCAACTCTCTAAACCCTTGAAATCCAAGGTGCCCAGCATATACATTTGGTGTAAAAACTAATTTTTCTTGTTTGCCCAAAGGGAAAAGTATGTCACCAGGGGACACTGGGCTCTGCTAGAGCACAGCCCTTGCTATTATTCAGGGTTTGAAACTAGCGCTCACCCACTCACCAAATGCAAGTACAAACGTTTCTGAGCAAGTACAAATCTTACATTAATTGATGCAATTACCGTAAAAACTCGTGTATAAGCTGCACTCGTAGATAAGCCACACCCCCAAATTTCAAGCATGAATTTGAGAAAAATAAAAACTTGAAAAAAGCACTCTTGCAAAAAACTTGTTTATTTGCAGTTGTTCGCAATAAACTTGGCGAAATCTAATGCTGTGTATTTGCAGCAACCTTAAGACATTAAACAACTCTTAAAACACCTTTACAAGCTTATCTTTAATCGATTTCCTTAATTCTTGGGACTGATCATGGTTGTCTTCATTGTTAAAGCCCACAGTTGAAATGAAACAATGAAATTTGAACGAAAACAAAGTGCAGGAGAACGATACAAAACGTTTGCTTAGTAACCACGCAGACATTTACAGAGAGAAGTCTGGACACCAGAGAACAGTAAACAACATGGAAAGGTTTGCTTTCCCATCAGCTGAGGGTGGATATAATGTTAAAAAAATGTATGGAAGCCATCAATTGGAGAAAAACTTGTCGCTAAATGAGAGTTTAACAACCCCAAGGATAAACACGCCATGCAAGTAATGAAAGGCAACGAAATGGTTGGCTAATTGCCTCGCGAGTTCTTCCGAATAGTGTGGTATTTTTCCGCTCGTAGTGGAGAGATCAGTGTTGAAGTGATCAGTCAAAGATGTCATTGTAAGCAGTTTGGTGGAAGTATGGAGATTCCATGACAGTTTAGAACCACTGGCGAGCAACATTCAGGTTTAGAACCTGAAGATACAAACGACTTCTTTAGGAGATACCATTTCTCCCAAAAGGAATGTTTAATCTTTATTAACTGAAGGCTTTTAGTGTTATTTGTGACCTCACTGAAGCCAGTTTACTCCCTCTGAAAGCAATGGTCTCGTATGTAAGCCATACCCATGATTTTGAGCCCAAAATTTTGGCAAAAAGATGCAGCTAAAACACAAGTTTTTACGGTAACTTGCCCCAAGCCAAGTGCTCTGGAATTTAAGTTTCCAACAGTGTTGATCAAAGATTCTTTTGTCACATTCTGAAATCCCTTGAAACTGACAACACTGTTCTATGCGACAAGCATTTAAAAAGGGGCTACCGGGTCCCAGTAAACACCGTCCTGTGGACCACCTTGAAGGGTTCTTAGACGTACCTACCTGAGCAATAGAGATTGCCAACAGTGAAGTTTGCTTCTCCAGGGCTGACCACACCTTCAAACACCACCTCTTCAACAGGAAGCAGAGTTGTTGAATTTAAATACCCTTCATCACTACTCCAAACATCTCGGCCAGCATCGCAGTTGCATTTTTTACCATCCAAGCATGAACCTGTTTTATAACAAGCGCAAGCTCGAACCCCCGCAGGTGCTCCACCCCAGTAATCCTGGTACACACCATCTGCTGACACCCAGTTTCCCAGGCTCTTCTTACCATCGCCAAGTAATTTGACTTTCTTACAGCCAAACTCAATGTACTGGATGCATCTTTCACTGTGCCTGGCCAAAGCTTTAGCAGCTTCTAAGTCATGTTCGTATGTTATTCTTTGAGAAATGGCTCTGCCTGGCGTCAATTTGATCCCAGTCTCCCTGGATACTATCCTGGTGGTGGCTGGTTCGGCCGTAAAGTTACAGAAAACTGAAGTGGGCTTGAGGGGACCCGGTCCATCAAAATCAAGGGTGTGGTACCTGTCCCTTAGACGTTTGTACTTCCTTTTCACATGTTCACAACTCGGCAGATGATCAGCTGGTGAGAAATAAATGTAAATCAATTTATAACTGAGGATTACTGTATTCCACAAAAGCGCAGGGGTTTCAATACATTTTGAAATAGCAGTCTGAGCTAACTAAAGTAGGCGGCGACCTGAAGAATGTTTTTTAAATAATTTGAGTGAAAATATGGACAAAGTAGGCGGCGGTAAGAGGTAAATTCTGACAAAGTAGGAAGCAATTTTTGCCAGTTGCCAGCTTCTAATGAAACCCCTGAAAGTGGTGTACATAGCTGATTGGCCCTAAAATTCATCTCTCTCTGCAGATTGGTAATCATGTCAGAGATGAAGTTCTGCACTTAGTTTGTGATTTGAAAGCTAGAATTCCATGAATTAGCTTATGACTTTTGTGCCAAAAAATCAGCAAACAGGATGTGTTGCACCCAGGGTTGACTTCCTTTGTTATGGCTTTCTAAAGAAATCATTAAAAACCAAGTGAAGAACTTTCTGACATAAATAACTGACTGTATGCCAAAGTAGAGCAAATGTCTAGAGATTTGGATTTCAACGCCAAATGGCCATATACAGTGCAGTTCGAGGATGAGGGAATGCAGATGTAGAAACAATGTGTATAATACACATACATGTTGTGGTTCAATTTTATCCTTGGTTCAGTTCTTATTTTCCTTTGTTTTGTACTCATTATAAAAAATAACCATACACAAGAACAAAGGTACCGTATTAATTCGTCTATAAGCCGAGA
The DNA here is from genome assembly GCA_016490735.1 of Pachyseris speciosa. NCBI lineage: Eukaryota > Metazoa > Cnidaria > Anthozoa > Scleractinia > Pachyseridae > Pachyseris > Pachyseris speciosa. The sequence continues at coordinate 341,807 of JAEMWC010000406.1, forward strand.
CCCTAAACTTAGCAAGTGGAGTAGTGACCAGATGTTCACCAAAAAAACCCAGAAAACTCTTGGCTATAAGCCGAGACTTGAAAATCAAATGCCGAAGTTCCGTGGAGAAAAAAAAACGCATGGATCGTGTGCCACACTTCAGTGAGAATTATGTTGAAAATCTAAAAAATTCAATGCCATACCTTCACCATAAAGGAATTTTAACGAACCTTGTAACTTTTAGGAAATGTTTGGAACCTTTTTATGCCAAAAAACCTCAAAACACTTCCAAAATACAAAAGATCGAAGTTGTAAACGACCCGCCATCTTGTATGACCTGGCAGGCTAGGTGAGAGAGAGGTTACCAAGCCTGCAACGTGCTTTGAGTCACGCTCGGTTGTGCTTGATCCCAAAAGCAGAAACAGGATGGTTTTGCTCAAGTTTATTGAAGAATTTCTTCCACAAATAACATCACAAAGTAGACCCAATTAATTCACAGGAAATGTGATGACTTCTGTGGAGATAACAAGCTTATAGTAGGGTATGTGAAGCAACAAACAGGTTAAGTGTGATGTCAACAATGACTGATGAAAGCTTCCTTGAAGCAAAACTAGCAAATGGCTCCTTTACGAGCCACCACATATAAAAACAAAGAAAATTAATGCAAACAAGGTACTTACTAAATTGACACACAGGTTTTATGTATCCTGTTGCAGAGCACTCACAGGAAAATGACTTCCCAGTTTGACCACACATTCCTCCATGCAAGCAGGGAGAAAAGACACAAAAGTCAATGATGTTACATCCGTCCAGCTCAACATTCTTTGCCGAGACTTGATTTTTTTTGCAATCCACCTTGTTGAGCTTGAGGTCTCTCATGCAACCAGTAAACCCACCAGCCTCCACATTGTTCACAAAGAAATTACTTGGGAGAGCCAAAGGAGCTCTTGTTGCTGTCTTAGAACCAACGTCCAACCGGATAGTTGTGGTTGAGATGGTGAACTTAACATGATGCCAGTTGCCGCTATTCATGGTAATTAACTCTTTTTGGGTATAATCAATGGCTGCAATTTCCTCACTCTTGGGTTGACCCTGAGTTTCAATAGAAACTAGTAGCTGAATGCGCAGTGTTGTATAGGAAATTTCAAAGCTGTAGTCACCATTGATTTGTTTCAAGAGCGTCCCAGCTTTCTCATATGACCGGAACATGAAGCTCCCCTGCAGTTCAGTCGTACCAGAAAGGCCACTAACACCACAAACCAAGCTTGAATCTGATCCATTAAATGTGAATGGATCAAAGGTTTCAGTTGTGCATTCCTTGTCCATATCACTTGGATAAGTCTTAGCGACATCTTTTTCGAGGAATTTAATCACTTGCTTATTATTTTGATTTGATGGGCCAAATTCCACATTAGTTAGGCATCCCATAAAGTTGGCATTTGATTTGACGGAAAGGAGAGCTGAGAAATCTGGTGCTCCACCAATATAAATGGCAGTATCAATTTCAAGCCTTTTAAAGTAAGTGTTGATTATACGCTCCACTCTTTCTGTCTTAGATCCATCATCCAGTACAATGGTGGTACCACCTTCGAGATTCACTTTGACTGCATGAGGTTTGCCATCGTCCAGATTTTTGCCTAAGTACACCTCATGTTTATCATCTTTACCTTGTATGTTTCCATATCGCATGGCATATCTGAGTATGAATCACAGAAAAAATATTACTTCTCACAGATTTTTGCTCAGCTGTATATGTTGTGTTTTAATGTTATCCTAGGTTTAAATTTTGACTCTCTTTGTTTATCATCATATATTACTCTACATAATCATACATTACCAAAGGGAGAAAAATTTAAACCAAGGATAAAATTGAACCACAACAAATACAGTATCGCTCAGAGATAAGTGGCCAATGCAAACGCAAAACATATGCATGTTTTTTACATTAACGCGGTTCAAAAAACGCATTAGAAAAAGCATTTCTTCTGCACGTTTTATCTATTGTCATTCACTGCTGTGTGACATTGTTTTGAAAGACAATGACTTGTCATCTCGCAAATGCTGCCAACAAGTCATGTGGATTGAAATTTGCATAATGTTCTAAACATCGCAATGAAGGGCATCATATTACAAAAACTTCCACAAGTTGTCAGATCACTGGCGTTCTGATTAACTTTGTAGCTTCCCGAAGTATATTAGGAATGTCTGTGGAACGGCAAATCCAGTTCAACGCCTGAATCAACAGGCGTAATTTTGTTAATTTGGGTTGGTCCAAATTCAAATTTAAAAGTTCGCCTGAATTGGAGATATCACTGTTTGCTGTGGTGCCAAAAATTCACGCTCTATGGTGCGAGTTATAAAAGAATCACTTTTTTTAAACTGCACATCATAAACAGCTTTATATCGAATGTCCACCTTGAAGAAAGAGTATTTTGCCATTTTAATTGTCTCTGTACGTCTTGTAGAACCGTACACATCACTATTTTATGTTTGCCGTGACACTGAAAATTCTCGCTCGCTGATGGCGAGCTAAAAATAACATCACAGTTGACTTTGCTTGCAAAGAAATAACTCTTTTGAAAGAGTGCATCATAAACAGCTTTATATCGAATTTCAGCCTTGAAGAAAGAGTATTTTTTTGCCGTTTCAATCGTCTCTGTACGCCTTGTAGAAACGGAGATATCACTATTTTATGTTTGACGCAATGCCGAAAATCTGTTGCGAGCTAAAAATAACAACACAGTAGACTTTGCTTGCAAAGAAATTACTCTTTTTAAACTGCACATCATAAAAAGCTTTATATCGAATTTCAGCATTGAAGAAAGAGTATTTTGCTGTTTTAATCGTATCTGTGCATGTTGTAGAACTGGAGATATCACTATTTTATGTTTGCTGTGACACTGAGAATTCATGCTTGCTTATGTGGGTTAAAAATAACACAATATACTTTGCTTGCAAAGAAATCACTCTTTTTAAACGGCGCATCACAAGCTTTATATCGAATTTCAGTGTTGAAGAAACATTTTGCCATTTTAATTGTCTCTGTGCACCTTGTAAAACCGGAGATATTACTATTTTATGTTTGTTGTGACGCTGAATATTCACACTCGCCGTTGTTTCAGTTTTGTGGTGCAGAACAGAAATTGAAGGCTGTTTTAAACAATGAGACATCAACTAAAGGAAAACAATAAGCTATCTCATACATACTGAGCTTTGCTGTATGCGCATTTTCCATCCACAACGCGTTAGTGCAAATGCGTTAATGCATTTCTTGCCAACATGTTTAATGTGTCAATTTTTGGCCGCATATCTCTGAGCAGTACTGTACAGTAAATTACAAGACCATAAAACAATAATGAACAGTCAAAAACCCCTGTGTAAGGCAACACAACTCAAAAGCCTGAGCTTCATATTTAAAGGCCCATGTTCGCCATGTTTACCAAAAAGGCCTTACGTGCATTTGTCAGCAATGTGACATGGTAAAGGATTCCAAAAATTAAATACCTTGACTTGAACATTCCTAGTCCATATAATTATTCTAATCTTAGTGCTACATAACATTTGCGAACAGTGATCTTTTGGGTTTTCCTAGTAATCAAAGAAATTTTTGCAAAGAGAAATGAATGACATTCAACTCGATGGCAGCTCATCATCAAATGCAAAACCATGCTGGTCCATTTCATACGCAAGTGAAATTGAACTGATCAAACTACTCAGCAAGGTTGGATCTCCATAGAAATCCAGAGTATCGCTATGACAGGTACAGTATACATGCTTGGAGGCACAAAATCCTCCTATTTCTTTACTTAAAAATACTAAGTAAGCACCATCTCTAAGATGTTGGGTATTTTTCGTCAGGATAACTGTACAGCACAGTCAACTTAAGAGGTTATTTAGCAGTGACCACCTATCAACAAATTAAGAGGACAAAAGTCACATTTTGTGCAAATAATTACAAAACAAATTCAAGGAAACAGTAGCCTGATAATGGATGACCATATTCCAACAAGTTTATGAAGAATTTTCTATAGGATGACCCCAAACTAAACAGGTTTTTAAAAGGAGACCTCTATAAACAAATAATTTCGCAGTGCACGAAATTAAAAAACAACACCAGCCGTGGGCAAGGTCTTTTCCTCACTACTAGTACTACAACGACTCTTCTTGAAAATATCAACGCAAATGAAGGCAAAGGATGTTAAAAAATCCTTGAAAACACAGAAGTAGGAATACTCAAGCAGGGTTTTCCTTTTTGGATGGCGACCAGCGATTTTCGCCATCTGTGAATGGCTCAATCGCCAGCAGTTGTGTGCCAAAGAATCGCTGTTGTTCAGTAACAATTTTCGCTTCCGCACCCATAATCTCTGCCTGCTTTTCTCAAGTCGAGTGCAACTCCATTTGAAAAGGAAAACCCTGCTTAAGGAAATAAGCTGGATGAACATGAATTATTTTTGCAAAATGGTGCTCACTGGCGATTTGTGGATTTTCCGTCTGTGCAAAAATCAGCATGACACGCAATGTCTTTTGGGTTGACATGGTTCTCTAAATAATCCAATTTCATGAAGCAGGGCTGTCACTAATTTTTAAGTAGGTGGAGATTTGCAAAAAGTAGCCGGAGAATGCAGCCATTGTGGTATGGTCAGTACTATGCTATTTTTCTATCAAAGTAGCTGGGGATTGAACTCAGAATTTACAGGGAAATCCCTGGCCGCTGGCCCTTGATGACAGCCATGTAAAGGATTATTTCATCTATGGTTGCAAAAAGTTAGAGATGTCGACAGTACTGCTCTAAACTATCACCCCATTTACCGTGACTTTGCCTCAGTGGATTTGCGGCTTTAAGCATCAGCTTCACCTAGGCAAAACCTTGTCTTTCCAATACGAAAACCTTGGTTTTGCCTTGGTTTCTTGTGGTTGACTTATGCTGCGGTAGACTTGCGGTAATGAAAAGGACACAGTAGAACTGAATAGGCTATTGTATGCTTTGTTTTACTGTCCTTTAACGACGAAGAGCAAACTTTCACAGTAAGGTGTCAATAATTTTACAAGCATGCATTTGTTGGAATTTGAAGTGGGCACTGGACAAACACTTAGTTAAACTAAGTACAGGAAGAACAAGTGAAACATTTGACGTGTGTTTGGATACAGGATATTTTAAAATGGCAATAAATGTGTGTTCATTATTCACATTCTTATCATTCAATAAATGTGTGGAAAAATATTTTCATTTAATCTTAAGTCAAAAGTCTTAAGTCTTTGGTTTGATGCCGACGATTCAGCAACATCAAATGTGAATAAAATATTTAGAATACACGCTTTTAGCTTTATTTTTCGATTGACATATAAAAAAAGCAAAAACGAGTCCATAACTTCTAGCTAGTTTTCTTGGTGTAATGTTAACAGTAAGTAATGATTTAGTGTTCACAACTGCGATGATCATTCACATATTACATCATTAATCTGCAGTTCAAATATATGATTTTCATATATTCATTCTCATATTAATGAGCAGCTTCAAAAGTGGAAACTTGATAGCGAACCTGTTGTCGAATATTGCAGCAGTGGCTTCAAGATCTGCCTCATTGTCATCCAGAGGCATATATTTGGAGGAGCTACATATAGAAATGGCTGAATGGCTGAAGAAAATTTTTGAACGGCTCAAGTTGATCAGCTGAACGGCCCCAAAAACTTTTGAACCGTTCATTGAAAGAGGGCAGCTGAAAATTTTTGAACAGCCAGTGTCAGAATGGTTCGATGGCAAAAGAAAAGCTAAAGTTAACCAGTTGGGATCAAGACATTAGTGATACATAAATATTAACAAACAGAAAATGACTAGAATTTCAAAGAACACAAACAAGTAATTGCATGCTGTTTACATTTAAAATGCTAACAGGATGCTGAATCCGTCATCTGTTTGCTGGATGAATTACGAGCAGACACCCAAAATTTGCATACCACGAAACAAAATATCATTTACTTATTTGCATATGGTAATGCAACATGCATTTTGTCGCCAAAGTTTGTTTGAAAATTATTTTGCTTGATGTGCAGCATCTCAGAATGAAGACTAAATAAATGAGCTATATTTTTCAAAGGCTGTCAAAGATCCAAAATCTTTTGACCTTGACAATTGTCGGAGGCAATCAAAATGTATCACGCTAAGATAATTTGTTACCTTAACATATGGATGCCTCAAAACTTAAAAACTATCTCTTTAACCCTTTCATCACCAAGGGGGACTTTATAGATTTTACTCTGGCTGACACCAGACGATGTTACTCATCAAAGGGAGACCTCTACTGGTGAAAGGGTTAGGGGTTAGCAGATGAAAGCAAAAACTTTTACACAGCAACCAAAAAGAGTCTATGTACATTTGAGGATACCTGTAACAGCTGTCTGGATCTTTCTCACCTGTCATCTCAATGCTCGGGATATGCTATTCTTATCAAATAAAACACTAAATTGCAGTTATGAGATAACTTTTATCATTTATCACTGTAAGTATTAATTATTTAGCTTTGGGAACACATATCCCTGTTTTTATTTTAATATTACCCTTTCAATAGTTTGTTTCACTAGTAATTAATGTTAGTTAGATACTAACGGATGAAGAGCCACCTGGTGAAAATGCTGTTAATGAAATTGTTTATTATTATTATCATTAAAATTGTCAACCCGACAAATCAATAGGCCGAAATATTTTTCATGCATAGATTAAAACTAAAGTTGTTTGAACTAGTGAGAATTTTCTCTAAAGGGATTACCCTAGCCATGTGAATGGCTGAATAATTTTGTGAATGGATAATGCTGGCCTGGCCAATGGATGCAATTTTTTTAACAGCTGATGAACGGCAAGTGAATGGCAAAATGCCATTTGAACAGATAGCCTTTAGTGTACATTTTCGAGTACATTCCAAAATGAATTGGAACCATCTGAACTCGTAAACAATGCAGACATATGGTTGTAAACTTTTGTGAAACTTCGCACTTAATAATCAACTGTAGCTGTAATAGTGATTGTCTTGCTTGTTCATCATGCTGGCATATTGAGAACCTGGCAGTGAAACAGCCTGTCTTAAATTTTTGAAGAACAAGCTCAGGATAAACAAAAATAGATTCAAGGCCTTGTTACTCTTTAGAGCACTTTTTTTTCTTTTCTTGTGTGTGTCTATCATTGCTGTAATTCACAGATCATGTGTAAAAGTTCTTTTCAGTCAGTTTGTTATAATTTTTTGTTGTAAGTTGTTACATTTTAAATTTTCGTAACTGTCTATTGTATGCTAATTTTTCAGTGACTAAATAAAAGTTAACATTATAAAATATATATATATATATATATATATATATATATATAGGGAGGGGATATATTAACAATATTAGCAATATATATATATATATATATATATATATATATATATATATATATAAGAAGACCGACAAGTTGGTCGAAATATAGGTGATCCTGAAAATTGTGTCCTGTCTTCATTTGTGTTTGATATATATATATATATATATATATATAGATATATATAGTACAGTAAGGTAGGGAGGGGATATATTAGCAACTGATTGCCTTAATTACTTAGGATCACCAGCCTATTCTTGTTTGGATGGTGATTCATTAGGGATTTCTGAGAAATACAAACAGACAAGGTTAATTTGGGAACAGAAATCAACAAGTAATTAAGTGAAAATATGTGTTCCCAGTGTGGTTGGTTCTGTGGCCTAGTGGTTAAGGCATCCGACCGTATACATATTGAGAAACTGTGAAATTAAGTTGTGTGATTCAAACTAAAAGAGAAGTTCTAATCAGACACTTTCAGATTAACATGTAATGACTCCTGTCCTTTGGCTTTCCGCAAATTAAAAGCTTCTATTTGCTTTCATAGTGTTTTGTCCGCTGGATCCTTGGGGGAGAAATGTGAGACAAAATCTTAATACATTCACAATTGTAGTAATTATTAGTTATTATTGTCCAGGGTTCCAGATAAGATTTTAAGGCAGGGTGTCAACAAGGAATTACAGCAGGTCAAATTCCCGCTGCTCCCACCAAACCATTATAAATTTTCCATTAATTTGTCAGGTCATGTAGCTGACCTTGTACCGTTTTTGACCTGAGACCACACTCTTATTTGTGGCAAATTCACTGCGGCTTTCAGTTGTTTTCGGTATTTCCGCAGTTTCAGTTTTGGTGATTAATAATAATAACCTTTATTTACCCTCGGTAGTATCTATAGCACAAAGACTAGTGGGGCCGAGCAAATACAGAAACAATTAAAGTCAAATTAAATCAACTCAACTCAAATCAAATGAAATCAAATCAAATGTTGGTTTTTGTGGAGAGGGGAAAACCGGAGTACCCAGAGAAAAACCTCTTGGAGCAGAGTAGAGAACCAACAAACTCAGCCCACTTATGATGCCGAGTCTGGGAATCGATCCCGGGACACATTGGTGGAAGGCAAGTGTTGTCACCACTGCGCCAACCCTGCTCCCCTGTGGTGGATTTGCCGCAAACATCAGCAAAGATGAGGTTTTATTGCATGCTAATGGGGTAATAGTTTAGAGCAGTACTGTATCGCACTTGAACCCATCCAACAAATGACAGAATAAAGTGTTCTTAGCAAATATCAACAAATGAGACTTTGGTCAGGGTTTCATAAAAAGCCTTAATGCAGAAACTGGCATTTTAAAGGGAAAGAATTACCCAAACAACTACAGCCATAACATACTTCAAGGATATACATTGTACCTTAATCTCCCACCCACAACTTCCAGGGTAATGTAGTCTGCATACATGCCTCCTGAACTTCTGGCATGAAACAAGAGCCCAGATGGTTGTACTGTCCTGAATTCAACAATTAATGTGTATGTTTCAGTATTGATGGTTTTTTCCTCTGCCATTGCAACAATGTTGTACTCCAAATAACCACTGCCAGTGAACTGACGAGTCACTGAAAGAAACAACAGGATAAAAATTTGGAGTAAATAAATAATAATAATTTATCACTTGTTTGGCGTAAATTAGCATTTGGATATGTTCAAAATGTGCCTTACAGCGGGTTTTATTTATTTTTCAAGTAAAAGGGGACCTGATGTAGAGTAGCCACGTACCCTGAGTGAATTTGATGAGCAGAGCTTTCAATTTTGTACTTAGAAAAGCTGGGTATGCCCTTCACAGTATACATGTACGGGTGCCGGTACCTGGGTCCCAGCTTCTAATACAACCACAGCTTACAGCACTGGTCAGGGGACTTTTACCAAACTGCTTGTAGTGCAGTTTACAATCAGTTAAGTAACTTGTATGCCCACCTGCCTCAGGATGAATTTTGTAAATAAAATAAATAAAAAACAATCGAGTTATGAGTGCCCCCATAATGTGAATATCAAATTATGACAGATCATGAGATGATGCATTCTCGAAGCAATAACATTTGATAGGTATCTTCACAATATTTGATGAAAGGAATATGCTTTAAACAAGCAAGTTTTTTTTTCCAAATGCAATGACTTTTGAACCAAAGGATGTTAGGTGAATATTTTGGTAAATATTTCACTAACAAAGCTGGTAACATTTTTGCCAATCGCAGGTAAAAATAACCAGTTATTGGCTCTTAACAAGAACCTTGCATAAATTATAGTTTCATACGACACACTGGAGAACTAGAACAAACAAAAGTTCTGCCTTCAATTCAACAGCTTACTGAGAAACTCAGCGGTGCAGTATAAAAGGAATGTACCTGAGAAAACACATTCTCTTTTGTCAATTAGTTAAGCAAATTGGTGTAGCCAGTTTAAAAACACACAGAAGCTACATTCGTAACTTGTCAAAGCCAAATTCCCCTAGTGAATTTTCCAACAATATTCTACTCTTTACATGTAAGTTCACCTACACTTAACAGATTATGTGGGACGGTACCAAGACACACAATACTTTCGTTGTGTAGGCTTTTCCGTAATGTAACTTTATATGCTTGTTTTTCAGCATTGGTTGTAATCAAAATATTTGTGTTCTGCAAACTCTATTTGGGCTAATGCTTTCACCACTTCCCAACTCTAGATGTTAGATAAGCTTTAAAAATACCAAGAATGTCTTAAATTTGTGTACTACCACATTGGATTTTTTGTGAAATCTGTGGTCAGAATACAAGGCACCTGACAAGATCCAATTCTCCTATGCTGTATGTTAGGGAAATGAAAATATCATCTCCAGAACTTGACACCTCTGCATTAGATTTATTTGCAAGTCCATGGATAAAAAAATATACAGAAAAGTATAAAGCATAAGACTGAAACACATAGCAACATGTTTCTGAGCATTTTCTTAAAACACGCAAGGTAGTCCCAACTGTTAATACTGACACTTATATTTTTCTTCACTTCTTCAGTAAAAAAGGTATTGTTCTAGACTGTTTTCAAACTACTACAGAAAACTTGGAAATGACCAGACTTGATAAAAATTCCACAAACTCAGAGAATGACCACTTATTACTGCCTAATATATTTTCTGTACATATGGACAATTCTATAAAGACATCAATACTGGCCTGATAGCATTTCTGAAGAGAGCATTTATAATGTGTTATAATACTGAGATAGCCAGATGCACTTGTGTCTCAGATGTACATAATTTTAACACTCTTATGAAAATACAGGTAAAGGCCGTATTGAAATAATGTGAAAATGATAAGACAACCTCAGATCGTATTATGAAGGATATTTAATTTGAGGGTTGAAGAAGGTTTTGCTACGATATTACAGTAAGTGAACAGGCCACGGTAATTACTGGTACTAGTTATTCAGGACCAAAGCACTGAGTTTACAGCTTGTTCATAGTTAAAACAGTTCCTTAAAAATTATGTAGAACTCAGCAAGTATAACAAATATAATGAAATTAGCCCACAGAAGCGGTCGAGAGAAAACAAAATGCTAAGACTTATAGTAAAATGTCAATATTCAAAGATTCCTAGGATCTCGTTGACGAAACAGGAATTAGGAAGGTGCACTTGTAATTATTGCAAGAACAAAATCAAGTTGGTAATGTAGTGAAATGGAGCGACAAAACCTGGATAGAATCCAGAGAAATATGGCTTCCGTGTTGATATTAATAGTCCTTACATAAGACTTTAAGCATCGTATATTGTTTTTCAATCAACCTTGTAGAGAGAGTGAAAGACCTAAGGACAAAATAATAATTAAGTTGAATCTAATTTGTACTTGGAGAGTTGTCTTTAAACGCGGAAAACTTTGGAGAATACGAGGAATAGTTAGACAGGTAATAAACATGGATAAATGCGACATTTACAGGAGATGGCCTCGAAATATTTATTTACAACTACACTAAGCTTAGACAAACTCGGTCGTGTGGTGAATTAAGATGATTCTCCCGGGTTCAACGCATTCGATTAAAAGAACCAAAATCACCACATACTGAAATTTGCTTGAAAAGTTTCGATGTAAACAATTTAAAAAATCCCACACAAGCTAGATTTTGTATGAAACGCAGGAATGTGTAACAGATGCAAACCGCAAATCAACATAACTGAAATCAACAACCGCCAGTATTCGTGCAAAGCTTTCAAAATAAATGTCACGAGTTCAAGTTCCAATGTTAGTTTAAACTGTTTAAAAGTCAAAATGAATCAACATGTTTCCATACACATTTTACAGGACAAAAAGAGAGGCAACAGGATCTAACAAGCTGCTCGTGCCGAGTTCCCGAGACTGAATACAGATAGAGAGTCTCGATTGTGAATATTTTTGACACCAGCGACGAGAAATAATCGACAGCATTTAGGTCCAAAGAGCTCTTGCGGCCAAGAAAAATCAGCAAATCTAAGTTAAAACCACAACTGTCAAAACACAACGTCTCGACATCGATTCCATACACGTGTGGTAGCTTATCGACAACAGCACAAAGAAGAGAAACTTCAAAACATTCTTTTTTACGTGAGCTTACGTTTACTTTAAAAATTAAGTTAAGCTTAAGCTTATAGGTTGCCAAGAAAACTAAGCTCATGTAGCGCAACTTCCTCTATTGCAGTGGTTCTATTTTTGCCACAAATGACCTCATAGTCTCTCTCTAGCAATTGCAAATTGCTAAAATCAAAGTTACTAAACTCAAATTATTGCTGTAGAATAACACATAATCAGATGTAGGTGGTTCCCCATCAACCTTCTCGACCAACGAATCTGCAATATTTTCGCGAAGAAAACATGCACATCGTCATGCCTGCAAAAATAAATCGGTTACTCACCTGCAAACGCGGCAGCCAAGCAGTGAGAAAACCACAAAATCGAAGCAAATCCTTTCCAACCCATCATAAATGCACAAGGCAAAATAGTGGATTCAAAACCAAGGCAAACCACGCTCACATTGATCACATGAACAGGTTACCGACGCATGCCGCACATCAGCGCTGGATCCTGGCGTTGCTCTTTTGTGCTCTCCTATTGGACGATCATGTCTAAAACCTGCAATCCGATTGGTCGAAATCACTTGAGATTGGACTGTTTCTGGGTGGGGCAAATGCGAATGTCACGATTTCCCACGAAACGTGACACCAATTTATCTCAGACAAAGGAAATCAATTATCTCCAGGTCTTTTTTTGGCAAACCAAACTGAAATGAAATCCTTTCTCCCTGCCTTCAGAGCCTTTCTGCTCATAAAATTCTCAAGTTATGACTTATGCTTTACGATGTTGTTGTAATGGTGAAACAGGAGAATTCAAAGTCCATCTCGTGACACAGAAGCTAGTTTTCATGTGTTCGATTAATGTCTTTTTCTCAGCATCACGAAAATGCGTAATTGTTGGGATCTCCGACCGCTCCGATCTCTCAAGTAGCCCTTATGAATCGTCTTCTAAGTGATTAATTATTATGTTTATTATTTCCATTAAATTATAATAAATAAATGAAGTGCGCAACTCCCTTCTTCTTCTAAACGGTTCAATGAGCAGAAAAAACAAGAAGTTATTGAAAATGAGCTAAAATGAACTATGAGCCAGAATCAAAAGGCTACTTGACATGAACGGACACAAAAGCATAGGCAACCCATCTGCTAAGTTAAGCGGTGACCTACTGACCTCAGGAAAAACACACGCCTCAGTTCACAAAAAGAGAACGGTACCAGCTTATCATTTGTCTGTTTTACTAAATTCGATCTGCCAAAACACAGGCTTCCCAAGCTCAACAAAGGTGACGCGTAAAGTTGTTGTTGTGTTACTGACTGTAATAAAAAGTTTTGTACAGGAAACAAACAGAAAATACCACACTTTCTTAATAAAATCAACTTACCGCGATACACTGTTGTACACAACAACAACTTTACGCGTCACCTTTGTTGAGCTTGGGAAGCCTGTGTTTAGTTTTGTTGCTGTTGCCGGAAGCTGTTCAATTGAGCTACCTGGGTCTAGTGATGTGATGTCAAAAGAATTCAAATTCCCGAAGGTACAGTAAATTAAGTCTTCAAATCAAAAGTTGTCTCTATTTAAAACAAATCTAGAATCCCCGAGGCTAGCAGCTTGCGTGGTGGCAGCAAGGTGGCAGTAGAGAGAAAACAAATCGGTCGCGCGCGTGAGGCGCGCGAAGTGCGTGTACTCCGCGCACCTCTCCGATTTGCCGTAATGAGCCACAAGAACGTCAAAACAGATCAAATGAGGTAGTTTTCCGTTGAAATTAAATGCCTGTATAAAGTGTATATTCGTAATATTTCACCGTTTCGAACTTCTCGGTATTTCGAAAACGCAGAGGGTCGGTACGCGCGGTACAGGCATATTCACGTCACTGTTTGTGATTCAGCTGGGCAAAACAAATGCGCGTGAACGCGGAAGTCAGTTACTCGAGGAAACTGATAACGAAGCAGACGAAAAGATCGCGGAACAGTTTTAGAGGAAGTAATCTTCACGTTTGCACCAAACAAACAAACAAACAAACGCGAAACGGAAGTCAATCAGTTAGCTGAGAAGATCGCGGAACAGTTTTACAGGAAGTAATCTTCACGTTTTCACCAAACAAACAAACGCGAAACGGAAGTTTCGGGTTATCTACTATTTTATGTACTCGAACATGAATCTTTTAATTTAATAAATACTGAACTAATGTTTAAAAGTATCCATGCTAGAACAGACACATTCAGGTATCCTTTTTTTCCTAGAGTTGCACGGTCATGGAATAAGTTACCTCAGGAGTCCATAATGGGCTCATGGTTACCGTATTTCCTCGAATAAAATAGCCGGGGACGATTATTGTTTTTTTCGCACCGAAAGGGGGGATTATTCGAGGGAAGGCGTTTATTCGAAGGAGACGATTATTTCAAATATTGTTCACTGGAAGTGATTCCCTGAATATTTTGTTTTATTATCCCATTAAATAAAAAAATAATCACATCAAATAACTGAACACGGGCTTTTTAAGCGTTCCAAATTTGGTTCCTTGATTAATTTTCAATGTCAATTTTCAACGAAAGCTTGTTTGTTGTCCAAGGTTTCAATTTTTAACTTGACAGGGAGGGGATAAAAGAAAGAGAAGATGGCGAGAGGGCTGGGGGGAAGGCGATTATTCGAGGGAGGCGATTATTGTAAATATTTCCGTCAAAGAGGGGCGATTATTCGAGGGAGAGGATTAATCGAGGGACGGCTATTATTCGAGGAAATACGGTTCCTCTATTTGTTAAAAAAAACTGAGTGAAGTTATTTTGCCTTCAGATCGATCGCCATGACTGAGTTTATATATATCCGACTATATTTTGGCTTTTTTTAGTCTTTTTTTTTCTGATTTTTATGGTAACCTACACTTTTTCCTGTTCCGTGGGCTTCCAACAGCATACTCGTTTTAGTGTATAGTTTAGTGTATATTTGTAATTTACTTCTTTGCTGTGAAATAAAGTAAAGTAAAGTAAAGTAAGCCAGTCAGTTAGCTGAGAAGAATTGCGGAACATTTTTCCAGGAAGTAATCTTCACGTTTGCACCAAAAGAAGCTTGCGTCAAACGTATAGTACTTTTGCTCCTGTAAAGCAGTGGATGGACAAAACCCAAAACGCACAAGCGGTTTTTTGACACATGCAACTCTTTCCCTCAACAACACAATAGAAATTTGTACTTGCTTCCAAGGGCTTCTTTCAGCTAGAGATGGTTGGCTCAATACAAGCATATCTTGTGTCATGTGTCATAAGGAAATAACCAATGACATCCGTTGTTCGTCTTTTTTAATGTATTTCTTTAAAAGTGGGTTATTCCAGTCAAAGTTCATCGTATCGCTGATTTCTCATTTCCTCACGGGAAAGTAGAACCAAGTTCTTCTTTCCCGATTACCGATCGCAGACCGCCGCAGACGCCGGGGATACGTTTCCATATGTTTGCAACGTGTCGCAGACCGATCGCCGATCATGGCGCCGATCGTGTCCCAGACCGACCGCAGACCCTTAAGATCATATGGAAACCAGGCTCAGATGGTGATCGCGACGTTTTGACCACTTAATGCCACAGTTTAAGGTACGAATCGCATCGCTATCGTCGTGTCTTCCGTCATCCAACCTCGTAGGCTGCACATTGCTTCGTAGGAACGTGGGCGAAGTCTCAAGCGAGCGAGGAAATAGAAATTGAGACAGGTTACCTCGCATGCGAGATTGCCTGGGTTTTTATTTATTTATTTATTGTTTTACTGTTAATTTCTTTGTCATACTTTATAAGTACATAAATCACAAAATATTTAAATTAAATTTAAAAGGCAAAATTGAAAATATATATAAGCTTAGATTATGGATGAGACATACATGAAATTGTAAGAATTTTAAACGTGGATAAAAAAATCAGACGATTCTCACTTATTAATATATTTTAAATTGCATGCAAATAAATGAGTGGGTCTGTTAGTTTCTGAAACGGGTTAATCCCAGGGCTGACACATTTCCTTTTCAATATACATTTTCTTTAAAAAAAAAAAAGAAAGAAAAAGAAACCAAAACTAAAAAAATACAATTCTTTCGCAAATATAAAAATAGAGGTCGCGTCAGTCAAAGGTTTACAAGTAACCGAAAGAAAAACCCTCAGGAAACTCCCTCGGGTATTATTAAGGTTTAACCAGGGTTCTATAGTGGCATCATGTTTGCGCTGCTACTGAGCCAGACATTAATGGTTGGGATCCCTGGAATATAAATAGTCTAACCCTGGGGTTCAAAGAACCGGATTAAGAGGTTGTTCAATTGCATCGAATCTGAGCTCAGAACTTTCATCCGGTGTGTCGTCCAAAGTCTCCAATGTTGGCTGTCCCAGGGTCTCCGGGAGCACACCACATAAGCATCCAGCGGCGAAAGCGAACCCACTCATCACTGCAAATGGAATCACGGGATGTACTTTGCCCTGAAGGAAATAAAAAAGATGTAGTAAGCAAGTTAGTGTTGTTTTCATTTGAAATCACTTATCAATGTATTTCAACCAATCACAACCAGGTACCCTTGGCGCGAAAGCGAGACCCTAAAACCAAGGTTGTTTGAAAGAGCATCAGGTTAGTTTTCCCGTTCCATGCCTTCAACGCCCGCTCCGGTTTCCTGGCTTGAAACAGGTTACATCTTTTCCCACGATAAAACGACCGAGGAACCGAAACCAGCAAGGCGACAACGATCTTAATCGCAGTCGTCTTTGTAAGAAGTTTTGATAAAATATGTTAAGAACACTGGTGAACACTCATCCGTTGGAGTTTAATCGAAAACTTATCACTAATCTACCGTGCCGATGCTTTTTATCCCTAATTACTTTTGGTCATGCAAAGGTTTTGGCTAACAAGCCCACAGAAACTAACTGTGGTGAAATCAAAGCGAAGAGGTGATCGTAGAGTTTCTTTAAGTCCGTTTTGACATGCCACAGGCCCTTGACGTCCGACGGGCATTAAGAAGCCGATTTGGGGCAAGTCAAAGGCCAACGCAACAATGCTCTTCACTTACGGAACCGCTAACGGGATCGAGCTGTAATGAATATTTTTCAAGTATTTACCTAACAAGCGTTTACTGTGTTTCACGGCATGAAGTGTGAAAAAGAGCAGAATAGTAAGGGGAGGGGAGGGGAGGGGAGGGGGAGGGGAGGGGAGGGGAGGGGAGGGGAGGGAAGGGTGTGTGCTTGCAAAGGAATTGGCTGAAACTTACCAGTAACACAACAAACGGAGCAACACTGGCACCAGTTTGATCAAACACCGCCATGCTTCCCATACCAACGTTTCTTGTAGGATAAAAGAAAAAGTAAACTGAGATGTAAATGTTGAGCTGTGGTGAGCATAAGATAACAAGAAAAATGTCTGAGACCCTGTGAACATGATTTGGTAACACTAACATTGTTAACTTTCTCTGCGAGTCGAACGCGTAAAATTTTGATCTCGTAACGAGTTTCCGATGATGCAGTGTCTCAAAACACTCAGAATTCTATAACAAGACGGATTGGTTAACTCCTCTAGCATTAACGGTAAACTTACACGAACTACGGCATTCGTAACAGAACGCTTATAGATTTGTACTAAATAATAACAGAGGTTCTGTATGTGGCACACGCACCTGATAACAGTAGGAAGAAGCTCTGATGAGAACACATAAATTGTGCTGAAAGATGCGTTGATACAGAACTTTCCAAGGATGGCGAAGATGATGCGAACAGCGACAGCACCTGGGAAATCAAATAACAACGAAAAATGACAAGTGCCGCAGCATCCTTGTCATCCTTGGTAAAGTTCGCCAAATTTCAACAAACTCAAACGTCCTAAAAAAAAACAAGCACCGTTGGGACTACATATAAGTCGTCGCTTACTGGAGAGGTAATCACTCACGAGAGGTTAAAAAAGTCTACTACTTGTTCGGAGCAGGGGAACTGTGACCTTTCTGAGACCATGTGTCCACTCACTGGAGCTGTGCGGTGACTATATATCCTCAGGTGATGTCGTTCTTTTCGTTCATGGTTAGCAAATAAACGGCATATAAAGAGAGAACGAAAAACATGTCATTGTGCAGATGACCCGGCGGGGGGCTACTAAAAAACATTTAATTCGGGGAGGCTCCGCCCCGAGGTCCGACCCCTTACCCTTTTATATACCATTTTTGACAGAAAAAGGTATCCCTTTCGTGTACCTTCCACTGACAATTGGTACCCCTTTCGTATACCTTCCATCAGAACAGTACAGTCATTAGGTATGTGTGTTCGAAATAGTTAATGAAAGACCCTTTTAAATACCTAAATGGTAGAATTCCCTACCATTTCCTATACTTCGACTCGTGAAATCCCTACCTTTTCATATACCTGAAGCGTGAAAAAGGTACCCCTTTCGGGCGGAGCCTCCCCGTATAGGTCATTATAGGGAGTGTCCCCCACGGGGCAGACAACAACCCACCTCAAGCACCATACAAGAGCGATTTCGACTTACCATTCTTTTTCACGATTAAACACGCCGGGGATTAATTTAAATCTCAGCCAAAGGGGCTTAGGAGTCATTTGAACCTGTGCTAAATCTGAGAGCATAGTCACCGTTATCATGCTCAAATTCTAACGAACAAAGCTTAACACAGTTATCCGAATAGACCATTAATAGGCCATCACTACATTTAGTAGTATTATTCCTTAGCTAGTGTCTTTGAATCAGTTTGAATTGCAATTTTTCTCATTACAAGTATTTTGTCTGCAATGAACTGAATTAAAAAATAAATACCTTTATCTGTGTCAGAAGTTGGGTGGATAACAGACACAATGATGCAGAAAACTGCAGCCAGAGCAATACAAAGAATCAACGCTCTCTTTCTACCATAAAATTTCTTACACAAAATCGGTCTCCCCCTGAAAAAGTCAGCATAACAAAATTAATATTATTAGCAGTAATCAACTCGAAATTGAAACTAAACAAATGTCCATTAGCTATGAAAGAGCCTGTGATGTAGCTAGTAAGACTGCGAAAAATTTCGTTTACTATGTTCCGGGAACGTTGCGCAAATGCGCGCAGGCTGTGAGGTCCACATGAGGTTTCAGGCTTTAATCGCGAGATGCCGCTATCAACTTTTTCTGCCTTTCTCTGCCTTTTCTCTGCCTTTCTCTGCCTGCCCTGGGTTATTTCCATAGCAAGGATTTTTACTTTTTATTTGTGCATAAAAAAAAAAATAAGAACGCCTGATTGCAGGTTAGGTCGGTTGCGCCATAAGTCCTTCAATTCTATTCAGTATAAACGTCCCAAAATCCCGTAGTAAGGCCATTTGAATGGTGGTGCTAGAGGACAAAGTGGGGGGTGGGTGTGGTACTAGAGGACAAAGTAGGGTGGTGGTGGTGGTGGGGGGGGGGGGGGGTGGCTAGAGGACAAAGTAAGTAGGCGAGGGGTGGGGGGGGTGCAAGAGTACACATTAGGGGGTGGGGGTGCCTCTGTGGCAGAATGGGGAGCAACCTGAGAAGAATCCCGGAGCCATGAACAACGCAGGCAACTAATGCCCCACTCATTAATCTGCTAAACTGTGGTGTGTATATAGATAGATAGATAGATAGATAGATAGATAGATAGATAGATAGATAGATAGATAGATAGATAGATAGATAGATAGATAGATAGATAGATAGATAGATATACATCATTTTATCATGCGTAAACAACTTACCATCCCATGAACCAAATGACAAAAAAATTGCTTGGAATATCTATGAGGCTTGTCAGGAAAAAGTTCAAATACAAACTTCCACCCAGCACTCCAACACTCAACAACACTCCATAATACACCATGGAATTGGTAAACCTAATGAACAGAACAGAAATGTGAAGCTGGTGTACAAAGCCGATGAGGATCAAGGAAAAATCAAGTCTCAATGTTGTTAGGTTTGGACAGAAAAATGTTGTATTGCCAAGTCTCCTTGCCTGAGTTTAACGTTCACCACACTTAGATAAATTGCAAACTACTCTTCATGTCTTCTTTGATCAAGAAAAACTTTCTAATGGGGAGGAGGTAAGGGACCCTAAGGCTGTCCTCTAATTTTACCCCCATATTAGTCCATCACTTACCATGTGAACCAAAGTATAACTGTCATCACAAGTTGTTTTCTAGGACGAATCAGATCCAAAATTCCGCCCTCATGCACAGACTTGTCATTGCTTTCCAGCATAAGTTTATCAACAGGCAGCTCAGTTTTGTTTAGTGTAGCTATTGACGAGAAAATCCTCTCAGCTTCTGTTGTTCTGTTGTGAACTATGAGCCAGCGACATGATTCTGGGACCCACCTTGAAAATAAAACAAGTTAACAGTGACAAACTTACTTATAAAAAGTCGTCCTCATGGAAGTATTGTTTTCATCAAACTCTCAAAAGAGGGGTGGGGGATTGGAGGAAGAATATCCCATTTGGTCCTCCTCTGGTCATACCACATTGGTGGTGGTGGGGGGATAGATTTAAGGTCTAATATGCTATGCATACAGTCTCATTATTTCTGTCCTATGTGGGATCCTTGCTTATATAGCACTGACCCAAGCATCCTTTACCTTTGATCTTTGTCTTAGAGAGGGCAATGAAGTGAATTTATTTGTGTCTCAAATAGAAACAAGGTCAGCGTTTTCAGTCCTCAGAGGCATCTATGGGTGCTATGCCAGTGAGAATAATACCTAAAAAAATATGTGGCATAATAGAATACCATCCAAACTTATATTTGGCCTCAAAACACATTAATGACCCTCCAACAATAACAATAATGTTCAATAAGAAGTATAATATCAGATAGAATAAACCCAAAACTTTCTGGCATGTTTACTTTTGAGTACTACCACCACTAGCCAAACAAGACATCAAAGACAGATCTCTCCAGGATTAGACAAACTGCCGAAGATTATTGCTTGGGATCAAAACCTGATACCTCCAATAGCTTGCACATGTACACAGGAAAGATCAAGACTCAGATTGTCACTAATCAGGAACCATGTAAGTTCACATGTCAAGCTACCTCAAGGCCTAGGGATCACTTTGTTGACCTTCACTTTTAAACCACCCTACCATCCAAGCTCACTTCTGTAATCCCAAAGGCATATCAAATAACAAGTCTGTCATGATTGTCTCCAAAATTCATCCATTTCTATAGTAACCATGCAGGCAGGAACATGCACACAGGAAGGGGTAAATTCACCCACCACCAAAACAGCACCAATGGAAATGCTGGTACTGATATCACAATAGACAGAGTTCTCCAATCCTGTATTCCATAAGCCAATCCACTCAGTAGCATAAGAGAACTGGTGTAGAACATCCACACCAATGTCCCAGCTAAACTCCGATGTTTAGGTCCAACAAACTCTGTTGTCAGAACATAGAGAGTAATGTATACTCCGCCTTGAAAGAAGCCAGTTATCCCACGCAGAGTCAGGAACAACCTAAAGGTTATTAAACATAAAATAATTTTATTGATGTGCCGTCAAAAAACCATCTATGTCCCTCTTATGGAAGGTATCTTTGGACATGACCCCAATCCTCCCTAACTTAGAATATTCAATGACCTTCCAGAATGTAAAATACAACCAAGTATTAAATTTTGAATTGCCTGTTAAATCAACACAGAAGAAAATAATGCTCAGGAACATGTTCTACTGCTTATTATTGACTTGCCTACCAGTCAAACTCACTGAGTGCACAAAGTGCAAACCACGAAAGTGAGAGTGGAGTATGATCAAGAGCTGTGACCTACTGCCAAACAAGTAATGAGAAGCAAACAGCTTTGAGAAAGTCTAGTGAGCCTGGGGAACCAATGAAAGTAAATTGCAGACATAGAGCACTGGGATTGAGTGCAACAGGGGGGTAGTGAATGAGGTGTGCCTTGACAACTGTGAATGGACCAATTCTCAGTGAAGGAAAATTCATTCAGCCACAAAATAACAGGGTATGGGGGAGGGGAGGGTAGAAATCCCTGACCACTTGATTTTTGTATTAAGCCCTGCCTAACATGAAGTTTAATTTAAGACTATTTAATATTTAATATAAGGTAACTTTACCATACAGTATTTACAAAGGAGCTTGCAAAGGAAGTAGCAGCTACAGAAAATACTGCCGGGAACAGGACACGTTTCCGACCAAACTTGTCTGACAGCCGTCCAATAATAAATGCACCAGGAATCCACCCGATGAACAGGATTGATTGTGACAAACTGGCATAGTACTCTTTCCCACAGATAAGCTTCCACTGAAAATCCATAGTGTTAGTAAGAATTTTTATCAAGTATGTAAGTAACATCACCTCAGCTCCCTCCCCCACAGGGCATTAAGCTTCTTTGATACTCTTATGACTGAAGGGCTCACTGGGGGGGATCCTATACCCTGTTGCACCACTTCCTGGATCCTTTTCTCCTGAGCTCCCACACTTTTCAGCATTGCTTCTACCCCTGATAAATCATTTCTCTCCCAACTCGCACCCTTATCAAACTCCCTCATCCCACCCTCCCCCCTCCTGCCTCCCATACTCCTCCCCCCCCCCCATCTTCTCGGGCTCCCACCCTCCTGTCACCCTTCAATCACTGGTAAAAAAGCACAATAGCAGTTTGACCCAATGCATTGTCCTTTTGCCCTTGTCCTTTGTTCGATGGTACTGAGATCGTGTTCAAGAGCAGACTGATGGAATTGACAAATAACATGACTCTCACCACCCAGAAAGCATAACTGCATTGTGATCTGGAGTAGCACTCCAGCAAATGGGTTGTTTGTTTTCTCCATTGAAAACACCTGTGGCACTCATGCAACAGTGCCACAGTTGCATGAGGTATGCAACTGGGTATGCTGCAGTTCAATTTTATCCTTGGTTCAATTTTAATTTATCTCTGCCAAATGCTTACATTACCATACACAAGAACAAAAGAAAAGAAAATTGAACCAAGGAACAACAGAAATAACAAATTATTATTTAGCAACTGCGTCAGAGTAAGGGTATAAACCTCACCTTTATATGAAGTCTCATCAACACTGACAAAGCAATGTTTTAAATTGTACTAGGTCTTAGGTCACTTCTAGCTCAACCACACTAACTCAGCAGCATGAGAAAAAAAACCCTTAAATTTCCAAATGAAGCCGAAAAAACACGGGGGAGTAAGGGGAGGGGGGGTTACTCCCACCCGGAAGGGGTACCTTTTTCATGCCTCAGGTATATGAAAGGGTAGGGATTTCACGAGTCGAAGTATATGAAAGGTATTTAAAAGGGCTTCATTAAAATATTTCGAACACATACCTTACGACTGTACTGTTCCAATGGAAGGTATACGAAAGGGGAACCTTTTCTGTCAAAAATGGTATATAAGAGGGGAAGGGGTCGGACTTCGGGACGAAGCCTCCCCCGGGAAAGAACATCACCACACGAACGAGAGTTTCCCAGACGTGAAGAAAAACAGAGAGACCAACCTCCGTTACAATGGAAGTAAACTCGGTGGTGAATTCCCAGTCTTCAGTACTCATATTGCACCTCGCTTTATAGAAGTCATTATCTGGGCTAATCGTTCCATTTCGTGTGCAAAGCGTACTGTTAGGACTGCATTGCCATGTTGGCTCGCCTCCGATAAATACCATGGAAACTGTTTGGAAGGTTAGCACAAAAATTATAAGACCAAGGAGTAGAGTATTCCGCTTTTGGAAGAACCCAAAGCTTCCAATCTCCTCCAGAATCTCGTCTGTATCCATATCATGAATAGCTAAGGCTGCTTTACGAGTTGTCTTGTGTTCCAAGTAGACCGGCCACAACCTCAGTCCAGTCTAGCGTGAAAGTTTGGTTAGTTCTTCATGTAAGCCACCGTATATTGTCCTGACATATGTAGTATTTGTATACTACAACATTAACATTACCGTAGGCCATACAAGGATTGATACCATATATACAACGATATACAGGACCATACACTGTTTTACAGGGCTATACACCACTATACACAGCTATGCAGGGCTATACACTACTATACACAGAAGGGCTATTATAACGTCAGAAGGGCTATTAGCCGCCCCTGGCACAAGCAAAGAAAATGCCTCTGAAACAGAGGAAGAAAATATGGAACTTTCACAACCTGAAGGCGATGAAAACGAGTTTCTTAAAGACACGGATGAAGAATATGAAAGCAGCCAAAGGCCACCTGAAAAGCAGCAGTACCACGAGATCAAGGAGGAGCCAAAGCACGAACAGCAGAACAGAAAACGCCGCTACAGCCAAACAATGTCAGCAGAAGAGAAATTTAACAACTCCGAGAGGGCAATAAAGGCGCTAAAAAGACACACGGAGAGAGGAACGTGCCCAGAATCTTTAAAGTACACAGCAAGAGCTCGAATAAGAGCAGACACTGAATTCAAAACTGACATTAAACGCATCCGCAAAAGTGCGGAGCAAGAGTTCCTAAAGGCTCTAACTCGTTTTCATTATCGTGAAACCGATCGGTTGAGATCGGAAATCAAACGCGGAAAACGCTCGAAAGTTTCTAACGAAACCGCAAACACTGATGTAACTACATTTTCAAAAACCAAGAAAGGAAAACACTCGGCGCCTAGAGAAAACACTGTATCGCTCAACAATATATACAAGATAGCAGAAAACCTAGAAAAGAAAATGGCCGAGTTCAGCGATCTACTGTCAACTGTAAAAGGCAAGGATAATAAACAATTTAAACAGTACAAATGCCTCTTCACTGAGTCATTAGATAATGACAGGGCCAAACGGAAACCTTTAACCAAACAACTGTCGAACAGAAAGCGGAAAGACCGCAAACAAATCAAAAACAAAAGAAATATAAACGCGAGGCTTGAAAAAAACAAAAACCACATAAAAAACCTCTCTAATAAAGATCTCACCAATGACCAGATTAACCTTCTGGCAAAAGGGCTGAAATTTATTCCCACACCCGTGACTAACGAGGAGCAAATACAACGGCAACTCTTGCGTGACTTTGATAGCTTCGCAAGAAGAATGAGACTACGATACATTTTTCACGGGCAGGAAAAAGAACCACATCCATTCCACGTTAAATCCACATGGAAACCACCAATACATCCATCAATCGCCCTAGAGAGTTATCTAGAAGAGGTTAAGGTTAAATTAGTCGAAACCAAACTCACCAAACCAAAAAATAATCTGCCACCAGCCGAACAGAGGGCACTTAAGGCACTAAAGCAAGACAACGAAATCAACCTTAAAAAAGCAGATAAAGGGACGACCACTGTTGTGTTCAACACACAAGACAAAATCAAAGAGGGTTAAGTTCAACTAGATAACACTGAACACTACAGGTCACTTGAAAAACCAATGGTAGATGAGACAAGCCGCAAAGTCCGACAACTGGTTAATGAACTCTACCACAAAAACCACATAGACGAAACAACTAAAAAATGGTTTTGTGAAGCACCAAACCCGCCTCGAATTCCGGTTTTCTACACCCTGACAAAAATTCACAAACCGATACCAGTCGGGAGACCAATAATATAAGGGTGCGATGGCCCTACAGAGAAACTATCAACATTTGTTGACAGACTTCTTCAGCCTATAGCAAAACAGCAGAAGTCATATCTGAAAGACACCACTGATTTTATCAACTTCATAGAGAGAACGAAAGTCCCAAAGGGGACTATCCTTGTTTCAATGGACGTAACGAGCTTATATACAAATATACCACAGGAGGAAGGAATCCGAACAATATGCGCAGCATATGATGCATTCCATAAAAACAAACCTCCTATTCCTACTCAACAGCTTCAAGAAGCGCTAAGGCTTATTTTGCAAGAAAATTCGTTCCAATTTAATGGACGAGATTATCTCCAAACACATGGAACTGCTATGGGGACGAAAATGGCCGTAGCCTTCGCCAATATTTCATGGCAAACGTCGAAACAGAAATTATAAGCCAAAGCGTGACTAAACCGCTCGTTTGGAAACGCTACATAGACGACATTTTCTCCCTCTGGAACACAAACAGAGGAGATATAACACAGTTCATTGAGAAAGCAAACAAACACCACCCTACAATTAAATTCACGGCTGAAGTTTCAGAAACTGAAATAACTTTCTTGGACACCACCATATACAAAGGTGCAAGATTCGAAAATACATCAGTTCTTGACGTGCGAACCCATTTCAAGCCTACTGAGACATTTCAATATACACATTTCTCATCCTGTCACCCACCCGGTGTTAGGAGAGGATTTGTGAAAGGAGAGGCTTTAAGACTTCTGAGGACAAACTCTTCTAAAACAATATTTGAAGAGAAACTAGAAAATTTCAAAACACACCTTGTCGATAGAGGTTACCCTAAAGCCTTCATCCAAAGAAACCTCTCAGAAGTAAAGTTTCAAAACAGGAAACAAGCACTCCGACAAAAAGAAAAAGAAAACAAACGAATCTTGCCGTTTGTAACGGAATATCACCCATCAGTGCCAAACTTAAAAGAAATCCTCATGAGCAAATGGCATTTTATTGAGAAACAACCGACGCTCAGAGAAATATTTAAGGAACCGCCACTTATATCCTACAAGAGAGGGCGTTCCCTGAAAGACATACTCGTTAGAGCAAAAATATAGCTTCAAAGCTAAAAACACGCGAGTGGGAGTCGCGCAGGCCTATCTAACCCCCCTTTTTTAACACTGGTGTATAGTGCTGCATAGCTGTGTATAGTCCTGTTTAGCTCTGTAGTATAGGCTCTTATAGCCCGTATAGCCTTGTATAGCTGTGTATAGGCCTGTATAGCCTTGTATGGCCATGTATAGCTGTGTATAGCCCTGTATAGCCCTGTATATACTTGTATAGCCCTGTATAGCTGTGTATAGTTTGTATAGCCTTGCATAGCTGTGTATAGGCCTGTATAGCCTTGTATGGCCCTGTATAGCTGTGTATAGTGGTGTATAGCCCTGCATAGCTTTGTATAGTAGTGTATAGCCCTGCATAGCTGTGTATAGGCCTGCGTAGCCTTGTATAGCCCTGCATAGCTGTGTATAGTTTGTATAGCCTTGCATAGCTGTGTATAGGCCTGTATAGCCTTGTATGGCCCTGTATAGCTGTGTATAGTGGTGTATAGCCCTGCATAGCTGTGTATAGTAGTGTATAACCCTGCATAGCTGTGTATAGGCCTGTATAGTCTTGTATAGCCCTGCATAGCTGTGTATAGTAGTGTATAGCCCTGCATAGCTGTGTATAGGCCTGTATAGCCTTGTATGGCCCTGTATAGCTGTGTATAGTGGTGTATAGCCATGCATAGCTGTGTATAGTAGTGTATAGCCCTGCATAGCTGTGTATAGTGGTGTATAGCCCTGTAAGCTGTTGCTGTGTATAGTAGTGTATTGCGCTGCATAGCTGTGTATAGTGGTGTATAGCCCTGTAAAACAGTGTATAGTCCTGTATATTGTTGTATATATGGTATCAATCCTTGTATAGGTAATGTTAATGTTGTAGTATACAAATACTACATGTGTCAGGACAATATACGGTGGCTTACATGAAGAACGTACCGAAAGTTTGGTGGCGTGACATCCAGGTGACAAATTCCAGTATAGCCTGGGCTCGTCACGAGTTACGTTGTTCGTGGGCAAGGAACGCGTGACGAGCCCAAAGACGTCTGCGAAGGAGTCTAATGGCCCCGTGCGCACTATTGAGAAAATCCCGGTATGAGGGCCGTACGCCTTAGCGCGAGCAGGCGCAGGTTTCTCGAAACTCCCGAAAACCTTTCGGGCGCGAAAAACTATTTTACGTGCATTAGGTTCAATAGCAGAAATTCGATTTCTAATATTTTTAATAATCTTTTAAGGAAGAACGCTACAAAATTGACGAATGCATCGGGCCAGCTTGTTCAAAATTCTCACAGCTATCGATAGAAAACCGACTTGAAAAATACTTCTCGGGCCCAAAGTGGTTTCCGGAATTTTGAGAAACGCACGCCAGGGCCGGAAAATGCGGGTGACCCGAAAACACTGACCCCCGGTCCATGGACCCCACTACGGACCGGGTCAATGGACTACTTTATGGACAGGTCCATGAACTACCCCTACTGATGCCCCCTACTGACCCAAGGGGATTAGTTTCTAAAGAAACTGTGGTGCTGCGTCGGTGGGGGAGTGAAACACGAAAATTTGGTTTATCAACGGAGTTGATAATGTAAATTGATCACCGTACAGGGATTCGATTAGCTGACGTTTCGAGCGTTAGCCCTTCGTCGGAGCGAATCGAGGAATTGTGGGTTGTGTGTGGTTTATATACAGAAAATGGAGCTACGCTATTGGTGGTAACATGGTAACGTGAAAAACAGGAATAAATTAATTGAATGAAAAGCGCTCGTTGATACCGTGGGGATTAAGAGTGCCAATTTGAAAGATCAGTTTTTGCTCGAGATTTTTACGGCTTTCTGTGGTACCTTGATGTAGGGAAAGGCCGGAGATCGACATGTGTTGTTTATAATGGTTAGGGAGATTAAAATGCCGAGCGACAGGTTTGGATGCGTCTTTGTCATCTTTCTCAACATCACGAAGAAGTTCTCGGAGTCGGTCACCTAGTCGTCTTCCTGCTTCGCCGATGTATAACTTTTTGCATAATGTGCAGGTTATGCAATAGATAACATTTGCGGAGGTACACGTGAAACGATCAGTGATCTTAACAGATCGCTTAGGGCCCGATATTTTGTCAGTGTTTTGAGTGAAAAACAAGTTTTGCATCGCGAGCGCGCGCATTTAAAAGTGCCAGGTTGTTCAGTTGTTTTGAATGCGCTCAGTTTTATTTCTCCATTTCCCTATTTATTGATTTATTTCAGTATTATTTATTTATTTATTTATTTATTTCCCGCTTAACGCAGCTCCTGACGGACAAAGTGAACGGCGCTACAGTCGATTACATGGATAAAAGCACCAGCTTCGATGAGGGAGCCGAGAAAAACATAGTGTACTTGGACAGGCAAAACGTCGAATGCCAATACCCTTACTTCTTGTCCAAGTTTAGACTTCAGAGAGGTGGACCTGGCAACAATCATGTTCGATACGATTACCGATGCTGCAAGTTTGTTCTGTAAAGCAACGAGCCAATGTAGCTGCTGAGAAAGTGGGGGAAACAATCAGACGAGTTGAGGTCATAATAGTAATCAACTGTAAGAGTGGGCTCATTACATAATATACTCAATAAAAGTATTTAAACCTGCATGATCTTTAATACTCTTCAATTGCAACTGGTTCCTCTTTTTCTGAGTATTGAGAATTTTATAGTACAGTATTCAACTAACTTCACCTAGCAAACATTCCCACACCCTTTGCGATGGCTTTGCTCAATGTTACTGAGATCTCTCACGGTCAGACAAAAGCTAAGAAAGAAACAATAGGAAAATACTCGAAGTAGATCCAAGTCGGAACTTTCCTAACGCGCAGAGCCGTGCGAACTCAGTCTTCAACTCTTTCAATGTAACCAACTTGTTTAGCTTTCCTTTAGAGTTACGCAAGAGCTGTCAACAGGGGAATCACCGCTTATCTGCAAAACCAGCCATCTCAGGCCAGGAGGTAACAATTACAATATTTTCAAGAACGTGCGACCTTAATTCCTGGCAATCCCAAACTCTTACGTTCTGATGACGGAAAAGAGCAAGGTTCATATTAATCGTTACTCTATCCATCTCTATGTCTTCTAGAGAGGCATGTTTAAAGCACAAATATGAGACAAGATGAAAATTTTAATATAAAAGACTTCAGATTACGTCTTATTGATTAGTAAATACATTCACAAATAGCCTTTAGAAACGGTAAGCGCCGTCATTAAGTGACTGAATCTCCCCGTCAGTCTTTCTTCCTAACCTTTATATATAATTGCTGCGTCTTAAGCTCTATGCATGGATTCAAATCCCCGGTATCATTTTTCCCTATGCCCCTCATTTCTCCACCCTGGACACTGTTACCCTGTCCTGGTGTTTGAGCTTGAGTGTCGCAATGATCCTAAGAGCTATGCCGGCTGCACTGGGACGCCATTCGCTGGTAGGTTCAACCATGTCGGATTGGTCGCAGGAAAGAAACCTGACAGAGGGCTGCCCCTGGCCCTTCAAGTTGGGGGATTGAGCGTTTGGCTAATAACCACTTCCCAAAAGAGGCATTACAGAAACCCCCTTAATTCTGCCTTATTAAAAAAAAAAATTGTGGAGCAACAATGGTGGCGGCCGGTCGTGCTCTTAGGAGCTCGCTATTTTCCTAATTTTTGTCTTTATTCTGAAATCATTCTATCCTCCTGACTCAGATAGCACGGGCCAAACCATTTTTAGAAGCCAAGTAATTGCTCTTCATGCCGGTGAAATGACGTCTATCGCTAACTACGAAGTATTTGTCCCAAACTCCGCGATGTCTGTTAAAGCTAAGATGGCGACGGTCCAAAGAATCTGAAAACTGAGAACTCTACTCAAGTACTTGAAACTAGCACTTATTGCAGAGCTGGATATCTCTATATGTCTACTCGCCTGCGGAGATATTTCAGCAAACCCAGGTCCAACAACTACGTCTACGGGGAATGTGGATGTGTTTAAACTTCCTGCCAAAGGCCTTCGTTTTGGACAGTGGAATGTAAATTATTTAACCAAGACCAAGTTTGAAGAGATCAAATTGCGCCTGCTAAGCCCGGATAATCGGAAAAGCCTTGACATCATGGTGATTACCGAAAGGTTTTTTTCAAGTAAAACACTAGAGGAACTATATCATATTCCTGGCTTTGATCTATTGAGAAAGGATCGTCAAACCAGCCGAGGCGGAGGTGTCGCAGTTTATACTAACACT